>OY982566.1:14621103-15221103 GCA_963859945.1 Euplagia quadripunctaria | reverse complement strand
TTTTTTCTACGCTCCAGGTTGTTTCACCGCCAATACATGATAAAAAGTCCTACCTGGAGGATTCCCCCCTTTCAGGAAGAGGCAATGCCTCTCTGCCTACAACCGATATATTGCTGTTTTTCGACATAAACGCGAACGAAGTCGCGAGCACAGCTAATAACTAATAAAGGTAATTTTTTACATAAAAGTCCTGGCACACTTGTGAATTTTATGTAAACGTATGGTCGTACTTTTCTCATTTCATTTCACTATGCACAACGCATGCATCTAGAAGAAAGCTTCTGAACATTCAGGTGTACGTGGAAAATATGTTTCACTCGGCTAATGCAAATGTTTAATATGAATTTACTGACATGATTTTTAAAATAATAATATATATATTGCTTACGAACTCATTAAGTTGGCCAATTATTGTATTTTTAAGTACATTTATTTATTATTATTTGAGCGAAGGCTTTTTATTCCTTCAAATTTATTCGAGATAAGTTCATTGCCAAATTGATATATAGGTCTTTGTCAACATTCTTGTAAACTTAAATTTAACTAAAAACAGTACTTCTAAATTAATTACTTCGTTAATTATTTTGAATTTATATTCACTATTAGATAAATAGAGGTAACAAGAAAAAACAAGATGAGAGAGTATGACATAAGAAATATCTCGCTAAGGTGACCACAATTTTTTTTATGTGGACCGTTCCACATAAAAAAAATTGTGGTCATAAAAATGAAATTATTTTAAAAATCAAGAAAATGTTTCTTTAATTATAAAATATTACAGCCTAATAAGATAAAACAAATGACAAACCTAATAAAAACTTTTTAACAAACACTCAAACCGACGAAAACAGAAATAAACTGAAATATTAAAAAATATACTTGTTTTTCTAACTAAACCCTAATTTTAATATCTAAATATTTTTCAGTCGGCGCCAAACGCGGCGGCGGTGACGCGAGACGTATCAATTTGCAGGAATGTTTTTGAATTTCATATTTCTATGCTTGGCGCCAACTCAAATATATTAGGTATTTAAATTAGTGTAAGAGTTTAGTTAGGCAACAGATAAGAAAATTGCTTCCTAATAGTAAAAGATCTAACTTAGATTGTCCTTCCCTCATCCAGTTTCTTATGAAAATTATTATTTTATACAATATAATGTACCTATAATTTAACAAAACGTGCTAGCTTTACTGTCTCATATCTTTCTGTGCAAGGCTATTTTTAAATTAAAAATATTTAATTTTTTTTTGGAAATTAGTATGATGGAGTTCCCAAATATTTTAAACACTGATCAATAGTAAAATATATAAATAAACTGCCAAAGTAAGGTTGTCTATCTTTTTCCAAGCAAGGCTAATCCTTGCTTATGGTTGCGAGGTGTAAAAAGGTAAGCAAGCATTAGTAATTTACCCTCATCGAGTTTCCTTATACAAATTATATAAAAATGTAAATAATAATATTACGAACACGATGGTTGTCATGGGAAAAGTACCGAAATCATAGGGTTGTCGCAATTTCAAGTTTCAATAATTAAGTAAGACAGTCTGGCGTGATTATGAAACAATGAGTATATAATGACTATATAAGCCTATGCGATAAAAAAGACAGTGCGCATGCTTATTTCTCCGTAAAATGGAGAAAGACGTAGAAAAAAAAGACATTTACTCCGTATTGGAGTAAATCATATTAATTTTGACAATAGGTTTATTTATAATTTTATTAAAAAAAGGTATAAAAAACTTTTGTTGTCTTAGTGTAATGTTACGTATTTTGATGCATAAAATAATTTATACTATCTATGTAAATGTACAATATATTAATAATACATTATATATAAATATATTATTAATGGTCACTTAACAATTTAAAAATCAGTGTTTGTTTGTTTTAATTTTAAGTTTCAATTATTAAGTAAGAGAATGTGGTGTGATAGAGAAACACTGACTATATGCGATAAAAAGATGCACAACAGCAACTGTATCTAAGACAGTTATCGAGTAATTGCTGGGGTAAGCAACTCTTCCCAATTCATCCGTTTGAGCAATATATCTATATAATAATATATACCTTCTATTGCCTTTCCTTCTCATCTACCTTTCCCTTTCAATATATTCGCCCCCGATTCCTTCAGTGGGACCAAATCATAGTTGGCAAAATATGGGTGTTCAATACGCTTTTGAGCGTATGCTTGTATTAATTTTAATAAAAAAAAATATATATATTATTATTGTTTCTAGTAATGTGAATAACATTCAGTACTATTCGCTTAACTCAGCACTTGTTAACTCATAGTATCGGTCAACTAGAACTGAAGGTCCATATCTCCAATGCAACTTCCTTATATGTACATATAGTTCAAAAACCATTTTATAGAAAGTTGTCGTGTCGTGATCTTTCCTGAAATATTTCGTACTACCTATTGGACTCAACCACTGTTGGAAGTTCTAGAACTCAGTAGAACATTCTTATTGATGAATAGATTACTTCCGTTTTTCGTTGAAAGATGGCGTGCTTCTCAATTTAGGTAATCGTGGTTGGTAAATCGTAGATGGTTATCTATGATTTCCTCTACTCGTTAATAGTTGGCACCTGCGCGTCAATTTAGGCTTCGTAACAACATATAAGTAATATCCACTTTATATGTATGTAATACAAGCCAAGTGATCATTACACATACACAGTTTATACAAACACAATAAAAATGAAAATGCCTATCAACTATAACTCAGTACTTATTGATATCGTGTAAGAACTAAAGTAATAGGGTATTTTACTATACGACAATACGTAATCGGAAAGTGTTAGTTTCAGTTCATAAATTAAGAAATTAAAGGATCTTGACCAAAAGTGGGCACAAGGTAGCAATATTTCATGTTGCAAAATCAAAATAATAAATATTTTCTTATTTTTACAACCTTTTCACTTCAGGAATTCTATTTTTGTATCCGGAATTAGGATTTAAATGAAAACAGTATAGTAACAATTGCTACGCATTATTTCCGTATAAAGTCATGATATTGTCGTTTCGTTCTTTTACGCTACGTAAGTAGGCTCATTCACACATATCAATGAAGTCACAGTTCCGGCACAGTACCGCCACCGTAATTTATTCTTTCCTACATTCTCTAAGAACGCATCCACACCTGTCAGTGTCAGTGACGGCACAGTGCTCTCAGTGACAGTGCCGGCGCCAGCAATCACAGACGTAATCGTCAACGACGATATTTTTTGTCGGATCACGGACGCCGCTACATCACAACCAAAATGGAGGCGAGCGAGGAACGAGCGATTGATCGAATTGGTTCGTGAAAATATTGTTTTGTATGATTCGTCTAATGCAAAGCACATGGATATAAAATACAAAACCAATTGTTCCCACAACGTGTATTTATAATGTGAATTCCTTTATCAAAAGTGGCACGATTCTGCCTAGAATTAATTTCCTTTTTTGCTGAAGATATTTAAAAGCAAGGCAAGAAGTAAATCCCGTTAATAAAAAAAAAATCTGGCGAATTTAAGTCTTTATAATATAATGAATAGAGGTAAACCCCGACATTTTTTTGATTATACAAGAATGACTGTTTATACATTTGATTATCTACTATTGTATATAGAAGAAAATATAAAAGTACAACTTAAATGCAAGAGAACTGTATGACCGCGCGGCGGAAATAACAAAATTATTTGATCAAGACTACAGTACATACAGTATTGTATCTTCATACAAACGGTCGGATCGCGAGACATACCAACACGTCTTGCGTTCGGTTAACACTCGGTTCGCAAATAGTTGCAATTGCTCCGCCGTGACGAACGAACGGTGTTGTGAACGAATTTTTTAAATCACCTTAAAGCTCCGAAAGATAGGACTATAAAATATTTTTTTATGTACCTACTAGTACGTAATTTGTTTCTTTTTTAATACGTAGGTATTTCGCTTTTTCCACCCAGTAAAATAAATAAGTAGATAGGGTGAGAAAAGTAACACACGAGTGACTTACCCACACTCGCGTTAAAAAAACTAGTAGGTAGTTTCCTAAGCTAAGCTATCTATTTACTTATTTATTTAGCTACTTACATATATTATTGAATTAGACGAAATGTCATTATGAAATGATTATGAAAGTAAAAAAATGTATGTACCTACCTACTACTCGTTTCATACACAACGAATTTTCATATTTTTTAATAAAAAATGAATTATAATATTTAATATCACAAAACTAGAAAGAAACTCAAGTAGGTAGATGAAATTATGGGCAGCCTTATCGCGTGTTTACGTACCGTCCGGCTGTAGGTAATTATTTCAAGGAAGAGGCCGAGTCACAATACTGTATATACATATACTGTGACCTTACTTAGGCGGTTTATTTATATATTTTACTTTTGATTAGTGTTTAAAATATTTGGGAATTCCATCGGGGTAATTATAAAAAAAATATATATTTTTAATTTAAAAATAGCCTTACGCAGATATGAAACGGCAACCCTAGCACGTTTTGTTGAAATATACATTACATTGTATAAAATATTAATTTTCTTAAGAAACTCGATGAGGAAAGGTCTATCTAAGTGGGATCTTAGGTTATAAGTTAGGCTAAAACTTTTATTATTTAATATTATTATTCGCTTTTCAGTTCCTTTCTTCTTTTTAACCAACGAAAAAATAAGGAGGTTCTCAATTCTTTAACCGACGAAAAGGAGGAGGTTCTCAATTCGACCATATATATATATATATATATATATATATATATAATTTTGTGTATATTCCCTCCCTCCGTTATTTATGAACCGATTTTGATGATTCTTTTTTTGTTAAATAGGGTATACTTCAAGGGTGGTCCCATGTCGAAAAAGTCAGGATCTGTTGATGGGATCCTGATAAAATTGAAAAAGCCCTCGAACATTGTGGGCACGAATAGTGTTTGTGTTTACTTTTCATTACTTAATCAGGTATTTGCGTTAAGGAATCAACACATCAGGAAGCTGAGCCAATGATGGCCATACCTTTCCTACACAATTAGAAGTTAGAAATAAAAAAAAAACTGTGGTTTTAGTGACAGAAACCACTTAATATGCTTTAAAGAAAATACATTTGATAGCGTTCTAAAGTATTAAAAATAAATAAAATAAAAGATAGTAGTTGTCAGAGTAATAAAATATGACGCGCACCACAAAAAAATCATAAAATAAAAACTTTCTAACAAAAAATGAAACCACCGAAAAAGAACTAAAAAGCAAGAAAATAAATAAATAAACCTTTTTTAAGTCTTGAGAATTGAGTTTCATTAATCTTGTGTCATTATGGCATATGTGTGCCATGTTCCATATTATTAAATTCGGACTATCCCGTGAAAAATTTATGCGTGGTCAAACATCAATACAAATAAATAAAACTGAAGTGTCTGTTTGCTCATACAGTTATTTCCACGATACCTATGCCTAAAAATCAGTCTTTAAAATTTTTTGTCTGTCTGGCTGTTCTGTTCCGGCTAATCTCTGGAACCGGTGGACCGATTTCCACGGGAATTTCACTGACAGATAGCTCGTGTTATAAGGAGTAACTTAGGCTACTTTTATTTTGGAAAAAGAATTAGGGTTCCGCGCAATATTGTATTTATGTACACGCGAGCGAAGCCGCGCGGGAACTGCTAATAATAAAAATGAAATATACAGGTTGAATTGAAAACCTCCACCGTGTTTGTCGGTTAAAAAAGAAAAGTATTCCAAAATAAGAATTCTAAACACTAATTATCAAGATAATGATGAAATATTAATCTAATTAAATTTAATTACACTATTAATATTATCCAGTCTGTATAATTATAACAGACTGGATTATTTCCATGACAAAATTGTTAATTAATATTGCCCAAACAGTTCTTATTTGTAAACGTGAGTTACGAGTAAATGATTTAATGAAATAAATAAATGCTCGCTTATATTCGGTTCAGTGTATGAGATAATTAGGATATTTTACTAATAAGCACTAATCCGCTCATGATTGGCTGGTTAAGAAATCTGTTTCAACTCAGCTTATTTTTTCTAATATTATTCAATGGCGTATTTGCAAGCAAAAGATTATATGCTTTTTTATTTACCATAATAATAACTCATACTCGGTTTATTAATTCTAAGTATTTTTATCTTTTCCATGTAAACAATATTATTGTTTATATGGAAAAGATTGACTATACTTTTAGACAATATTACTACTAGGAAATACGAGAGGTCTAAAGATGCGGATACCATAGAAATAAAATTATCAAACTTTAATTCGGTGGCAAAAAGAGACGGGAAGGGGCGGCCAAAGCTATTTTTTAAATGTGAGAAAATAAATTGCGACTGCATATAAAGTAATAATATTAGTTCGGCTATCCCATGTTTAATAGAAATAACTTTTAGGGACCTTCCACAATTATTGGAAAGGGCCCGGAAAGATTAGAAGGATTACGTATATGTGAACAAGCTGATATAATTCGTCCACACTGAACGCTATGTTTCAATAACCCATATCACGGATTAAAGGGGTTTGGTTTGCGCATAATCCTTTCTTATTCCTCCGTAAATGGATATTGAAAAAATTTGATGTGCGCCTTTTTATCGAAAACTCTTTTTCAGAAGTGCTCTATTCTGCCTCCGAGAATGACGTCGATTTAAGGTGAATGAACGAGCGAAATCCCTCTACATGGAAGAGGCGGTCCTGAAGAGGTGATGAGTTTATACAGTACCATTTAGTCGACGGCGCACCTTTGAACCAATAAATTGGCGTCAAGAATAAGCTTACTTACTTTTCAGCAATCTTTTATGTTCAAGTCGCTTTCGTGCACGTAAAGGGGTATCGTTTTCCTTCAGCTATTGAACAAATCTTTAGTATAAGTGGATCCACATTCAATGCCTTACATTTTTCTTCAATATCGCTTTGAAGGCGATACTTCCTTTAGCGTAATGTTTCTCGCAGATGTTCTCTTGTGACAGAAATTTTATTCACATGGTAATGAAATAACAATAGATACTTTCAAAGGGGAATCAATTTACTGCATATACACAACAATGCGAGCGATTTAAGCTAGTGTATATTTATTGTTTTGCTTTTTGCTCCTATGATCCTCAAATAAATTCGTTAACAAATCCGTACGTTATTATGGTAGAGGAGAATTGACAACGGCTACTGTGTCTAGAATTTCATTTAACGATCCCAGGTCGACAATAACCGTCCGTGGAATTTAATGGTTCGTAAAGTGGTTTCGATTAAAACAACCGTCTGTATGGATAAGGTCAGTCGTTTTAGAGTATGGAGGCAACTTTTAATGAGTTTACGAGCGCTCCTGGCGATGCTCTCTGCAAGTAGGTAAAACACCGACCCTGCTGGGCTGTAACTTATTCGCAAATGTCACATTTCACATAATTAGTTAGTTTCTAGCTTTGACATGTTCTCTGGTAACCTCTAACTTAATGTGATTTTGTTCAAGTAATTATCGTACTCCTTGGAGAGCTATAAAACAAAAAAATCGTAATTATATAAGCACACACACAAAACTATATTTTTATTTAGGTAGGTATGTGGTCACAAAGTATATATTTTATTTTATCACTAAAACTTTTTGAAGTGAAAACTTCTTTAGCGGCGTTGTGCACTTTTTGGGATGGGTACAAAATGTTAAACTCGCGTCAGGACACGTGACCTGATGGAAAATTCGTAAGGCGGAGCCGAGTTTCTTATATTTAAAAAAATATAACATTCGAAATTCAAACATTTATGAGCGGCCAGTAGCGCAGAACTTCCAGTGTACCCTATGTTTACATTTAGATATGTTATTACCTACTTTTTATTTATATATAAATATATATATATTTATATATATATATATTTTTTTTATATGTATATACAGATGTGTGTGTGTGTGTGTGTGTCTGTGAAGTTATGTTTTCACTTCTGACGTGCAGTCCTACGACTGACTGTTTTTTTTCATTAAATGTAAGTATAACAAGGTCTGCAATTCTAGTATTTAAACAGTCATACATTGTAAGGAAAATGTAACATGAGAGTTTCTCTTTCCTCAGTCTATATATTTAAGACGTCGTGTACAAATGTTGCAGGAACAAGGTGCAGAAAGTTGGACAGCAAAAGGGACATAAATCAGGGCGTAGAGTGCGCCAGCTGGCAGCTTGTGAATAGTTCTGTCGGGTAGCGACCGCGTATGACATTCGATTACCCTTGTGCCAAGAGACACACAACAACATACACGACCCGACTCGGCGATACATTGGAAAATTAAAGTCATAACATACGACCGCAGGAAGGAATTCTTTACGGGACATAATTGTAAACTTTTTTAAAATTGCTGTTGGCACGCATGAGCTTAATTCTCTCACACAGATTTTTCATTACTGTTGAAAGAAACTTTAAACAACATAACATATTTTTTATAAATTAATTTTATATTATTGCATAATACAATTTTTTTAATATTCGAATAAGTGAAAGTTAGTATAATAGTTTCATAGGCGTGTGCTGTTTTTGTTTGTAGCAGTGCGGTAAGTTTTATTTCATATCATTATGAATATTAATTTAGTATGTTCAAAAGAAAGTTAAATTCACATAAAATAACATAGCTTTGTAAGATTTTGTATTTTATTATGTGTTTTTTTACCGGATCAAGGAGAAAAGTTCAACTGAGTAGCTGGCGCAGCTTTCTGCGCCAGCTACTCCATCTTTATGGCGCAGATTGAAGAAATAATTAACGTATACAAAGTTTGTTAATGAAGTTGTGGTCGAGTACATTATAAATACAATTTTTTGTCAGTTTAATATGAATATTACACTTAAAAATTAGCGTGTAAGTATACATTACGATAAATTGAGACGTAAGTTACATGCATAGGATACAACAGTTTATATTCATAGTATAACTGTTACGAACAGAGAAAAATACATTAGTAAAGTGAATAAGAATATCCCATTACAGGGAATATACATCGACAAAGGGATAGTGGTTCCATTGCCAGTTCTAAGAAGTCTTGAAGAAATTGTTATAAGGGATATACAATTTCAGATACCCAGATCAAACCTAGACTCTTTATGATTAAGAGTGACGTGATTTAAGTATATTCACCATTCAATTTCTCATTAGTTAACAAAGCCACAATGCTAATCAGTAATGGGCTGGAACGGTGACTCTTTGGAGCTACAACATTTAAAACCTATTTTAAAATGGGGCAATCTGTAACCGAAGAAGTTCAACCAAAGAAGACACCGTGTGATAATTAGTCTGCACTTTGCCCTCGGAAACATAGTAACTGAAGGGCACACATAAATAAAATTTAGTGAGGAGTAATATTTTGTTCAAACATTTTTACAGTAATCATACGGATTTTTGAGATGTTAATTTCAGATTGTTTAAGCAAATAAAAAACTTTGTTATAACTGCAACCATTTTAGCTAACGAAGCTTTTTACGAGAGTATTAAAACTCAGAATATGTGGAGAATTAAAAGTGCGCAAAATTTACTGTCCGTATTGCAAAAGTATGTTAGTATTCTATTTTGGAAATTGTACAACCGAAATCATTCCAGCACTGTTTGCATAAAATGTAATGGGAGATTGCGGCCGTGCCGGGAAGTACTACCAGCGATTCGCATTGTGCCATCTGCTCACATTTAGATCCCTTATAAAATGTTACTGCGCATTATCACACGTGGATATGGCTCCGGCCTTGCGGTTATTTCGAATTGTTACCTTTTTATGATACTAATGGAAAATACTGTTTGGCTTCAGACTCATATTTATTTAATGCACTCCACGTGAGGTACTCGGATTTGTCTGAAAGGTTATTATTATAATTTCTGTTTTGTTAATCAATCAATCACATACCGCGATGTATTCACACTCACAGGGTTGTCGAATTACTTTCAAGTTTTTTATTTTCTAGTACATTCAATAAAAACTGACTGGTTGTTGATGAATGAGGGCCTTGAATTAGATAAGATTGTAATGCTCAAGTATAAAGATGGTGAATAAAAAGCCTACCCAAACTTAAAAATAATATTTTTTTGTAACAAAATGGAAAATAAGTAACTACACTGTCCTATATACATTCTGGACATCACTTGTGTTACCCGCGCGTCACCAACCCTCCTTCTGGAAAGTTCTAATCATCATCGGAAACAAAAATTATGTCAGCAGTACTATTTAGCTGTGAGCTTCTATATAAGTGGGGTTACATCCTCAGTAGGGTGAAAGAGCTAATTCAGGTGTAAATCTGTTGTCTGTTATTTTTTACTATGGGGAAAAAGCACTGAACTCGTGACCGTCACGCTAATAATACATATATAGATCCACTAGAGGGCGCTAATCTAAACATTGAGTTCTGTCAGCTTCTTATTAATTAATGTCATTAACCTACTAATTACTTACTTATCATTTTTAATTTGATCTGATTAGATTTTGAATTATGTTTAAACCCCTAGTAAGTTGTAGAACTTTAAACATCGTTCTCAAAAAAAAATCTATTTAATTTTCCAATGTGATATTCACCCAAAGATGAAAAACGTGGAAACCGCGCTTTGACAACCGAGATATCACAGGATATTTATACGCTTTATGCGGTCAGTCACTGTACACAGTAAATTTACCTAGTCCGCTTGTATAGCTTCAGTCCTATGTAGAAACTCTCTCACTGAGATAAATTTCTAGAAGTCAGAGGTATGTGACTGGGAACTGCAAAACGTTGGAAGACTGGTTTAAGCTCTTTCTCTAGAAGGGAAATATAGTATAAAGGTACTCGTAAGTCAGTTTTTATGTATTGTTATGATTATAATCATGGAATTTGTCTTAGAGTAAAGTAGAAAGTACTTAAAAATATTTGACTTTAAATCACTGCCGGTCAAATCTAATGAAGTCGAGGTAAAAAGGTTCTTTGAGTTTTTGCTGAATTTATGGATGGTAGATATTAAGTAGTTCGTTTTGTGATTGTTATTATCTCAGTCAATCGATGCCCAAAGAAATTGAATCAAAATATTTTGCAGCACAATAATACACGCTTGAGCCTATTTACGATATCGATATTAAGCGAACACAAAATCAAACATGTGACGTACGAGATGTGAGGTTGTGCAAATGACCATATAAATCATACGGAGTGACGTAAAATTGACATATCGAAGTCATAAATCAAAAGGGGATACCATAAGAGAAGAAGTTTTGACAAGGCACTTAACTCCGCTTGAGACAAAATGGTTTTGGCAAAGTTTACATTTATAATATTGTAGGCGTATGTGAACGCCAAAATTCTCAAAAGCTTTCTATTATAGATCAAATTACAAAGAAATTGTGAGTTGTTCCAATACTTTAAGTTTATATTTATAAGGATGACTCTTTGATTAAATGAGATACGTTAATGAATAGCGGTGTCAGCTTATGTTAAAGTTAATTACTTATGTATACTTTAGGTAGGTACTAAAAAGATTAAAAAATTGTTGAAGAATTCATTGTATTTACATTTATCAAAGACAATGAGAGATTAGCGTAGTACTTATATAATTTTATTATATACTTTTCTACGAACGAAATAAGAGATTAAAATATTAAGCTAAGTAAAATGTAATCTTAAGTTTAATATTTAGATACTTTATTACCATTATAAGTTTCAAACAAACATAAGATATACATTGAGAATTCAAGTACCTTCTTAGAGAGTGAGGTTTCATAAGTCGGGTGAGCGCTCTGATACGTATATGATACTGGTTAAGTAGTCATAAGCAATAACATATTATGGTTTGATATTTTTAACCGAATTAAAAAGAAGCAGACTGAGCGTTTGTGTCGCACTTTCAAACATTAAATTTGGATGCATTCTTAATTATTGTAATCAAAATAGGTAATTTCAATTTGTAGTGGTATCATGTTGTACTATGGTCTGTTATTTGTTTTCACCCTTACTATTAATAGTAGTATTCTTAGCGACTTAGTGGTGATGTACTACGTGAAAACGCGCTTTCACAACATTACTGTTAGAGAGTTGTATTAATGCTATTAAATATTCATATACCTGTATATAGGGTACAAGTACAAAAATATAATACAATAATATATGTCAATTCAAGTCTTTTCTGCAATAAAAAAAAAATGTTTGTGGTGGTTTTTTTCATTGTGAACCAAACTGTTGTGTCTTAGAGTTTTAAGTTTATAATATAAGCATTGTCAGCAACATTGATCAATCAGCATCTTTTTAGGTACCTGTACCTAAAAGCGATCTGACCACGGATACTCGACCCTAATAACATTTGGGTAAATCAGATATTTGTAAACGATGTTTATACATTTACTATAAATTTAATCGCGCGTATTATCATCATATTGATGAAATTTATTATTATTGACGTATCGTTGGAAACATAATTGGTTTTATTTGTTTGTTTAAATAAAGTATTATCGAGGTGCTCCGATTGTTACACTGAGGTCAATGAACCACTACACACTAGTGGCGGTTTGTACATTATTTTGGTAGAGCCAGATGCATAAATCATCATGTGTTTGATTGTAACTATCTTGCATAGCATGATTTTATTTTGTGTTTTTAAAAGCTATCATCAAATATCGATATTTTAATTCTATATCCTATCTATGAGTCGTAGCTCTTAAATGGAATCTATCATTCCAATGCAGTTTCCTCTTATTGGAAACTGGTTTTGTTGAATTTTTAAGTAGCAGTTCACAAGAAAACAACTATTTATACGTTATTATACAAGAGTATAATAACGTATAAATAGTTGTTTTCTTTTGTATTGAAGTGCCTTTTTGTTTGCCTTTTGTATTGAACTGAAGACAGTTCAATACAAAAGGCAACTAAACTGCTTTCGTTTAAGTATCTCAAGTAACCGTTCTATCAGTATATGCGACACTCAGTACAACATTTTGAATATGAAAAAGCTGCCTATGATATAATCTAAGTGTAGTTGTTAAAAAGAAATCCAGGCCCCACCTGGAATAGTATACAATGTGGATCTTATATTTGAAAAATATACTAATTGTGGATTTCAGAGATGGCGAGTTTAAAATCTTTAGTTTTGACAAACATGTTGAGGGAATTAAAATACCATATTTTGGATAAAATAATGTTTAAGTCCATATGGCCTGTTGGTTTAGTGGTTAGTGACCCTGACTGCTGAGCTCTGAAATCGAACCTTCGACCTCTGAGTCGTGGTTTCGATTCCCACCCAGGACGAATTATTGTGTGATGAGCATGAACATTTGTTCTGTGTCTGGGTGTAATTTATCTATAATATGTATCATCATCCTCCGCGCCTTTTCCCAGCTAAGTTGTGGCTTAGGCAGGCTTTCAGTCTAACTACGATACGGCCGAACTTTGATCTTTTACGTGAAGCGACTGCTGTCAGATGTCCACAACCCAAGCACTAGGCGATATCGAAGTTCTGTAGGTAGACCAGGTTGTCGGACTTTTTGGGGCTTCAACTACCCGTAATGAATGCCACAGATGTTTGTATGGCACCCGAGACCGACGGCTTAACGTGCTCTCCGAGGCACGGAGAGGTCTCAATGTGTTAAGAGTGGTCACCCATCCTAGACTGACCTCGCTAGTATTACTTAACTTTGTAATGTGCTACCCTACTCGGTTACCACATAGCCACGAGCCACTTCATCCACAAGCCCGTCAATTTATCCATACTTATAATAAATCTGTAACGGGATAAATTCTATACATTGAATATATTTAAAAAAAATAGACTGAGAGGTATTAAGATATCGATACTGATGCCAAATATACGATTCTAAAAATTTTTGTATGTCTGTATGTCTTTCTGTCTGTCTGTCTGTCTGTCTGTTTGTATGTTCACGATAAACTCAAAAGTTACTGAAGGGATATGCTTGAAACTTAGTATGTTAAGAGTTTGAGTGCCTGCGTTATAGGGTACCATTTTATGCTGGGTTAAATTTTGGTTTCCACAGAAAACTCGATGAAAACTGTAATAACATTTTAATGTAAGTAGAATGTATATGCTTATTTCGAGCAACAATACTACGAGCGTTTGGTGTAAATGGTACAGTGTAGGCTCTCTATCTGCCTGCATGCTGGAACGAATCCTACACTGACACTTTTTTCTTTTTGGCACTTCTTTATATTTGCTTTAATATTTTTTTAACACTTTTTTAATTAGGTATCGTTTTCGCAAAAGTGACCGTACTGCCTAACTTACAACTAATATAATTACTACGACAAACGTTTTCTATATCCTACTAATATTATAAACGTGTTTGTGAGGATGGATGTATGTATGGATGTTTGTTACTCTTTCACGCCAAAACTGCTGAACCGATTGCGATGAAACTTAGTATGTAAATAGCTGGAGACTTGGATTAATGCATAGGCTACTTTTTATCCCGATACTAACACGGGATCGGTACTTAAGCGGGTGAAGCCGCGGGGCGCTGCTAGTCTTTAATATGTGTATATTTAAAAATATATAAGTATGTTTATCAGCAGTCTGGTTACCATAGTACAGGCTCTGCCTGGTCTGGTATCAGACGGCCGTGTGTGAGATGTGTGAAGTTATTATTATTATATCTCTTGCATGCATGCTCTTTTGTCTCTCGCCTCACTAAGGTGACAAGAGAGTTTATTAAATTTCCAGCTCCTCAAGACGGTGTGATGGTGATATGAGAAGCAGTAAGCAGATAAATTAACACTTTATGTCAAAAGCAGAACGCACTTAAGGAAACTCGTTAATTCTCTCTAATAATTTACGGAGTCAAAAGGACCAAGATGGTCAGCAAGTGCTCCTGTCCAGAGCATTGCATTGCATCACTACATATTATAAAACAAAGTCCCCCGCCGCGTCTGTCTGTTCGCGATAAATGGAAAAACTACTGAACGGATTTTCATGCGGTTTTCACCAATGGATAGAGTGATTCAAGAGGAAGGTTTATATGTAGTATACATGCATATTATTGTAGGGAAAAGTCGAGAAATTCAAAGATTTGTAATGTCATGTCGTAACAAACATATTTTTGTGCGCTTACATTGCAAACTCTGGCTAAACCTTACGAGATAAATCAAATTAATGTACTACGGAATTGTATATCTTAAAAAGATCAATAAAAAAGTCCGGGTTGGTATATGTTTATCTCCTAAGGATAACCCACAGCAACCATTTTTAACTTTTACATAATACAAAAAAATTATGGGTTATTTATCAAACTATTTTAAACAATACATTATTATTCCTTATCTAATTTAATACATTAGATACGTTGAACATTTCATGTATATCAAAATTGCCCTTCACAGCATATTATTAAAATGAATATCTTAGAAGATATAAGTGATTTAAAAAGCGAGGGCAAAGCGGCTGGCGGGCGGGACCGATTTTGATTATTCTTTTTTGTTAGATAGGGTACCTCAAGGGTGGTCCAATGTCAAGGAAGTCAGGATCTGATGATGGGATCCTGATAAAATTGAGAGAAACCCTCGAAAATTGTAGGAACGAATAGTGTTTCTGTTTACTTTTCATTACTTTATAAGGTTTTTGCATTTAGAATCATCATCATATCATGAAGCTGAGCTAATGATGAAAAAAAATCATATTATAAAAATCTTCACTACATATCATCACTTCACTACATATTATAAAACAAAGTCCCCCACGCGTCTGTCTGTCTGTTCGCGATAAATGGAAAAACTACTGAACGGATTTTCATGCGGTTTTCACTAATAGACAGAGTGATTCATGAGGAAGGTTTAGGTGTATAATTTGTATCCGTGCGAAGTCGGGGCGGGTTGCAGGTGTAGATATATATGGCTGTGACTTTAAAGAAAGAGCATCTGTTTCGCAATGAAGCACCTTTACTTCCAGTTGATTATAGTACTAACGTCATTTAAAATTTCGACTCTAATAATTTTACTAATTCTAGAGCGAGAGCGCAATCAGATAACATCCCTACATTATTTTGAATTTTCTACACGGTGAATGCACACTTGTTGATAGTTTATGCGAACAGCAAGCAGGATCTACACAACACACAACAAAAACACAACGCCGGCGTCCCACAAGGCTTGTGGGACGCCGGCGTTTATGTCATTGCAATCAAAACATGTATTGTTGACCAGGGTCATACACCCATTCTTAACAAAAAAAAAAAAACAATCCGTTGACACAATCATCTAGGCAGTTCATTAGATCTATAACAGCTTAGATCTTTGTGTCAAAAGTGTTATTCAGCAGGTAGTTAAATTATTTTATTCATTTTATAAATATTGAAAAAGAATGAAAAGAAAAGAAAAGAATTTTGAGAAAATTCATAAGTTTTCAGCTATAGTTATCTTTTGAAGTAGTTAAAAAGTTATAATCATGAAGCGCAAAAGAAAACTTAAAATTGAACCTACTTTGGTTCAATTTGCAACAAGAGGATCGACTGTAATATTTATCTTCTTTGATGTCTCACTTTATTTATACATATAATAAAAACATAGGAGTTCTCTAGAAGGTTTTATAAAATAAATAATGTGAATGGAAGAAATGATTTTACTTCAGACTGAACTTTTATGACAGCTGAAGCTTTTACATAATTTTCAGAATTATAAAAGTTGGCAAAGTGTTCTTAACTCCTAGGATATGAATAAAGAATCATTTAGTTGGAATTTATGTCTCTTGAAAAAGATTGCTTGAAGCGTAAAGAAATAAAAATGATTTGTGTTTTATTCTGAATGTGAGACTGTAGCCGTTGTGAATATTAAGCACAATTAAAATGATTTTGGTTTATTTCACTTATAGTATATTCGATGTGAGCCTTGTTTATAAAATTTCCTACTGACGTCATTTCCTGATTCAAAAAGTATTAGGGCTCCTTCACATAGCGCCGACGGCACAGACTGCCGGTTTTTGCCGAGCGGCACGTGCCGCCGGCTTTTCCCGGGTGTCTGTGCCATCGGCACGAGCCGCAGAAACTTGCACAAAGGCGCCGATCATCATTCCAGTTGTGACAGTCGTATAGAACGCTAGTGAGGTGCACATTTTGTCACAACAACGAAGTCGTCAACATTGTCATCGCAGCTGTAGCTCTTATTTTAATGTGTAAAAAAAAAGAAGAAGAAGGTTTTGGATGGCCCCAATTTTAAAATATAGAAAGTGGCAAAACGGTACAGTTATGATAGAAAATTATAAAAAAAGATAATGTGGAGTGTCGCCATTTGCGCAACAGTATGGGCAATATATATTCTTTGGGTTTTTAAGAATGACATACGAAGATTTTGAATTTTTGCTGAATAGTACTGAAGTGTACATTAAAAAAATACTAGTTGGAGAGAATACCTGCTAAAGAGAGGTGGGTTTAACTTCTTCTCAATTTCATTTTTGTCTATGTCAAATATTGTCACTATTGCATTCAGCGCGTCAAGTCGTTTATTTCTATCCTTATAATCGCAATTTCGAGGGTTCCACAAAGCCTCATTTGCGTGAAATTGTTCAATGAAAAGCAACACTGCATTATTATCCCAATTACACATCTTATTACTTTAAATGAGCAATTCTTGTATGTATGTATGTATTTATTTATGTATGTATTTATATTTTGGGTATCTCGGAAATGGCTCTAACGATTTTGATGAAATTTTATATATAGATACAGTTTTGCATTTTAAGTTCAACTATATAGTTGTATTTCCTGTAAAATCGCAATCGCAAAGATCGCAAAAAAACCTACTGAGCGAAGCCTCCCGGTCCTCGGTTTCCCAGGTTATTTTTCTTAAATATGCCTCGCGACACAACCACAACCCTACTTCGTGAATACCGGGAGCAAACTGAACTTGAAAACTGCGCGACACGCGGCGGCATACGGCAGGTTCTTTATGCGGCAAAGCCGGCGGTTTTATAAGCCGCCGGAAGCACCGCGGCTTGTCCGTAGGAGCCATTAGAGGACATTAGAGGTATTGAATAGATCGCTCTGCTGCCATTAACTATCATTGCACTACTTTTACATATAATATTTAATAAATAAAATAGTTACCATAATTTAATATCATTTGTATTACATTTCATACAGATGGATGAATAAAAAATGAAAATATAACTTGTGAATAATTTAGCTTGGAAAGCCTTTTTTAAACATATTATTTAATTTTAATCCTATTAAAAAAGGTACAGTAATTACCTTTACCGGATTTGTCAGAAAAGTAACTAGTAATTGAAATGTTACAGAACCTTTGTAACATTTTTATGTAAATCCCTAAAAGGAAGACAAAATGTTATTTTAAAACAAAAAAAAACTGAGTTTGTGATCACTGCTCCGCTCCTATTGGTTGTAGCGTGATGTTATAGAACCTATAGCGATCCCCGATAAATGGATTATCCAACACTTAAAGTTTTTCAATTCGAACCAGTAGTTCCAGAGATTATTGCGTTCAACCAAACAAACAAACTCTTCAGCTTTATAATATTAAAATAGATTACAGACTGTTTTTTCATTTCTGATATTAAATTGTCATAATCATATCTATTTACTCCGATAGATATGTTGTACAAAGACCTTTTTTGACGTTCTATTTTTTTCAATAAGTAGTTATTCTCTTTGTAGAAGGTTTACGTAGGCGAGTTCAATAACATCGAATTCTTAACTAGTCAACTTCGTTTTTTTCAAATATCAGAGATAGTTTTTGTATGATTTTCAATGTTGGGTATATTTTTAGCGTAACCAGTTAATCTTTACTTACTACTTAACCGATTTTAAATTAAATTAGCACACCGTGTGCAGTTTGATCCAACTTGAAAGATAGGATAGCTTACATCTTAATTTATTATTATTAAATTATTATAGCCGTAATATTATTTTATTGCAAATTATTTGTCTATTATTTGACATTCACAATTATCTGTTAACTCCAAACGATTTTAACAGATGGCGATATCTGTTGACTGGATTGAGTAATTAATCAATAGATGGCGCTGCTTTGTTAAATCTATTTTGTAGTAAATGAAATACTGTGAAATTAAATGGTTTCTACTTTTAAAATTTTTGGTTTTAGCATAGCCGGCCACGTGTTACTTAGACTGAATTGTAAATGCAGTATATATATATATATTTCTTCTGTGCGTCTGTATGTGACTGAACTCCTCCTAAACGGCTGGACCGATTTTAATGATTTTTTTTGTGTATCTTCACGTGAATTCGAGAATGATTTAGATTTACAATTGCACCCGGTAGATGGCGCTGCGATAGGGTTACAGGAATATTGACCGATTTTAATGAATTTTTTTGTGTATCTTCACGTGGATTCGAGAATGGTTTAGATTTACAATTGGACCCGGTAGATGGCGCTGCGATAGGGTTACAGGAATAATGATCGATTTTAATGAAATTTTTTGTGTGTCTTCACGTGGATTCGAGAATGGTTTAGATTTACAATTGGGCCCGGTAGATGGCGCTGCGATAGGGTTACAGGAATAATGACCGATTTTAATGAAATTTTTTGTGTGTCTTCACGTGGATTCCAGAATGGTTTAGATTTACAATTGGACCCGGTAGATGGCGCTGCGATAGGGATAGATAGGAAAATTTACTAATGCAGACGAAGTTGCACGGGATAGCTAGTACATATATATTTTATACGTAGGCCAACCTCTTTAGCTCAGCCAGGCCTATGTCACTCGATGTACTTGCGCGCGCTAAATACCTACCAGCCGCTTGTTCGCCGGCGGACCTTATACGCAGTCACGCGCAGTGGGTTGCCGACATCTACATCGCGCACACACGCTTTTATTTTTAAAATACAAAAAACGTAATTCGAAATCGTAGTGATATATTCATTAAATACTGTAAAGTTCACAGTGAAAATTGACATGGTTGTTTATGTGCAGTATACGAATATAGATAAAGTAAGAGAAAAAAAGGCTGGCTGGCTGGCGTTGCTCCAAAAATATAATTGATCATGTTTGGGTTTTGAAAGTTATGAGAGTTTATAAAAAAACTGAATATTTAGAAAGAGACACAAGAGTCAATTGTAAAACTATAATAGATAAGATTGTGGAAGATTTTCAGTCGAGTCGGATATAGTGGGTCATTTTATGATTTGAAAGATTTGAGTTTCAAAGCTTTTAAACAACGAGGCACAACAAAGTAGGTAATGCTAAAGTTATATTGACCTCTTGTCCGTTAATAATTTACATAATATTTTAAAATGTTTGAACTCAAGTAAAGGTGTTTAATTCTGACCGTGACCGTGAAGTCAAGACCGCGAGGGTTACTGAAATACATAGATTTTCAAGAAGATTCTAACTGAAATCTTGATCTTAAATTCTGTACACGACAATTCCAATACAGACATCATCTCTCTTGAAACTTCTGAAGTGGTATTTACTAGTACAGAAGTTCACTTTAAAAAAATATATCCCATAAAAAACATAACAGATAAAAAACTCTAGTCTCGCAAGTTGCAGCGCAGTTATACTCCCGCAAAGAATTGTGAGATCTAATTGTTACTTAATTTGTTAACCAACAACATTTTATAGTGATCGTATCAATTTCAGACATCTTTATTTCTTTAATAACTACTTATGCAGTTTGTATTTTCTGAAACCGGGACTGAAATTGCGATATATTTGAGTTTTTCTTGCTTTATAGGCTAAACGCTAATTGTGTTTGAAATTTTAAGCTTGTGTATCTGCTAGTACCTTAGCATTTTGATGATTGGTGACCGAGTGAGTCAATGACAAACGAACGACAATGAAGACAGAGACTTTGAAAATGTCCTGAATGGTTTCATTTCAAGTAAAGGATGGTACGGCTGTGCCTTACTACCTACTCAAATAAATACCTCAAGCCGTGCCGCTCTCAATATGTTTTACATTTCAGTAACTCTTACTATATTATTTTCTAGCCTTAATATAGATGGTCCTAATTTAATTTCGTGTTTTAAGAAAATCCCATAGGTAGGTACCATGTCAGACATATTGTGTGAGAGAAGCAGCCGACAGTTCGCCTTGCCTACAATAAATGAATACGCGGTAGTCCATCCACACTTTATGTCATGGGTTTATTATTTACGGTTTAATAGACTACATTTTTGTGGCCAATCACTCAAAACTTGATTTAGTACAATTTGTATAATACATTGTTTAGAATATTTATATGCAATATTTATTATTTTTGTTAAGAAGATAACTCATCATCATCTGTCCTCATGTCATGGTATCTGGACCTCGCAACCCGTCTTCACCGACCAACACAATGTCGTCTGCAAAATGCATGCACCAAGGTGCCTCCTACCGTATGTCCCATGTCAGAGCATCCATTACCAACAGGAAGAGGTATGGATATATTATTTTATTGGTATATGGTTTGGATATATTATTTTAATGGTATGGTATATTATTTTAAGAAGATAACTATTATTTATTATTAGCACAGACACGCGGCAATGGCGAGTAAAGAATAAACACCTAAAGTATTTTTAAATTAAATTGATAAAATAAGCAATAACTAAAATCAATTTTACGACTTATTTTTAAAGGATTTAACAGATCACTAACATCTAGCAATAACGCAATTTAACATAATGAATACATTTAGCAATAACAAAACACGTCCACTGCACAATAAGTTCGATTTGGCATTTCGTTTTTATTTACGGAGAATACCGTTTAGCTGCGTGCATGCTCTCAGCTATGCGTTTTTGCCCCTACTGACACTTGCACCGTCCACGGTATGCTAAATTGGTAGGTATATAAAACGCGACCTCGAGCGAGTTATACACTGAGACTCATATACATAGATTTTCTCGGAAAAGCAGGTTACTTCCATGCTATTATTTACGCTGTTTAATAAGGCAACGCTTCACTCAGGCTAGGCAAAGCTCGATTTTCTATTTATGTTGCGATTATTTAAATCCACTATAACCACTTACGACAGATCACCTGTTATTCTGCCAAATTATTTTAATAAAAAGGAAACAAAATATTCGAAAAACATAAACAATAACGACTGCTTCCATCATCAACCAACATTTAGCTCTGGAGGTAGATAAGATTAAATAATTTGTAACATTGTCATCACCAATTTAAGCAAATCTTTTGATAGAAATACAATAAGACAAAAATTTAACTCAACCAGCGAACACTAGTTGGCTCAGTGGTTAACCCCCACTCTTATATATGGTTAACTCTTATATAGCAGTACTTTACATATATTGAGAATCCTGTTCATTAAAGAAGTTGAAGTAACTGCGAGACCGAGTTCTGGGCGAAAATTAAGTTATCATCGAAAATATACATAAAGTGAAAGTCATTTTAAAGAGAGCGATCCGAATCACACATATTTCTACAGTTTTTTGATGATAATAATTTCTAATCACTAAGTTTCAATAGTTGAATTTAAACTGTTTTAAATTAGCAATATTTGAAGAATTTTGCAAACATGGGAACGTCAGTTAACAAATGGCTTAACGGCTGATGCAAAATGTTGGAAATGTAAATCAATTGAAATTCAATTCTGGATGAATCAGGATTGCGTTAATTTCCGTGACATATTTACACTAATAAATCAAACAACGCGTTAATCTGGGATCTCTTTGGGAACTTAATGTACGTAGAAAGGAGGGTCCGGAGGGATCCGCTGATGCGTTAATAATGGTATTAACTATTATAAAAAAAGAATACCAAAAATCAAATTTCATATATTATATATATAATGATCAAAAACATTGTAATAAAATCTGATGACAATTCGAATTACATACACATAGATAATAAATAGACCACTCTTTAAATTAAAATATGTATATGGAAATTTTGATTTACGTTTTTTTTTTAACTTTTGTTATAGCCCCAATAAGGTTTGTGGCTAAAGAGTAGTTGGACAACTTTCACAATTTTTTTTCCGAAGAATGAAAGAATTTGAGAAAATCAGCTTATACCAGCCAACTTTTAAATAGAGATAAGAGCAGAATTTTGAAAGAAGAATAAATTAACAGTCTTTGCGTGAGTTATGTTACACGCTGTCAGACAACGGGAACACACTAGAAAAAGTAAAAAATTACATTGTTTATAATTTAGCAACTTAAGGCACCAGTTACCTGTAAATTTAATTTTGTAGTTATCCGAGATTTTAGGATGCCAATCGTATTCATTAGCTGAAACGCTTGTTAGTAAAGTTAAATTTTACGTGAAGATAGATAGAAGCCATAAGACTTTTTTATTGTGTTTAATTTTTTTTTGTCACTCAATCTTTATAAACAATGCAGTATTTAAAAGGCTTTTATAATATTTGTATAGGTATATTATGAAGGAAAGTTATAGTAGTTTTAAATGGAATTTGTATTGTCCTTATAAAATTTCGAGTAAATGTAGAATAATCTGCATGTTAATTCGTCTATAATTCGACAGAACACAGATAACATAAAAAAATCAAAGTAATTGAATTGTTTCAAAAATCGTTTAAAACTCACTTTAACTCTATTATTTTAAAAGTGAACTTGAGCAGCTACTTTTGTTGCCTCGTTCTGTTGCCCTCGTATGTCGTACACAGTTGTGACTAATGTAAGTAACCCGTGTCAATCCTTGACGAAGGTGAAGGCACCAGGTGTACGAGTTAGAATTGACACGCCTGTTACGCATTTCTATTGCAATAAATTCTAAATCAACGTTGTGATAATATCGGTCGCACCTGCCGTTTCTCATTTTCGAAACATCACAGCGTTACTCGCAAATAAATTGACTATCGAATGACAATTTATTCGGCACGCTCTTTTTTAACATTTTCCTATTACGATGGTGATACTTCCAACAAATACACATTTTATTAACACGTTATGTATTTTGGTACTATCAACGCTATCCTGTTAAATGACTTTTTGATATATTATTTCTATTTATTACTTGGTATCCGAAATATTTAAAATTCCTATCGTTCAGAATTAGAAATAGAATATTATAGTTGTCAAAAAAATTACGATGAGGATTATAGATATTTTACCTATTGAAATTTTTACCTTCCATTGGGAGTGGCACATAAACACTAATAATATATGTAATAATTATATATCGTTATTTTAAATACCTGCTTTCAATTATTTATTTTACACATTTTTTTTGAAAAATTGGCCTTATTTATTTATATGTTTTTTTTTATATTTGCTAATAATATAAATAATTTAATTAAGTTACTAAATATATATGTTTATTTACTTTGTTATTATTTTACAAAAATCTTCCTACAAACTTTTAAAGACTCAAAGCTCGAGGAAACATCTTTTTTGCACAAAAACCTATTACAATAATTTAACTATCGGAAATCTATAAAACTTTTGTCAACAAACTTTTGTTTACAGGTTGTGCTTAACGTTGTATATTATACTAAAGAATGTAGTAATCTAACTATAAAAAATTAATTCTTCAGTGCATGGTTTTTGTTTTTGTTAAATGGTTTAGACTGGATCATAGAGTGGTATTATTTAGAGTCATTCGAAGTACCTACACATAAAAAAATATCTTTTAGAATAATTTTAATTCTTAATTTCTAAAATCAAATCACATCTATCATAGAGCCAGTTCGGCTTGTAAACCTTAACCATCAGGATACAGAAAATATAATTCCGACTGTTAGTTGACCCCCTTGTCGCTTCAATTGTCCCTTATACATGGTAAATCGCACAAACTTAATACATTATCCCATTAAATCATATACACATACACACTCACAAACACACACACACACACATACACACTACACACCGCCAAGTTATTTATCTTTGTATTCCTTAAGTTGTAACTCTAAATGCTAGTATTAGTTAGACTTAACATACTTTTATGTTATCTTAGATTTAATATAAGCTACCTATACCTACGTATATTCTCTATTGCACCTGATGAGACGAAATCGAAGTATAAATCTGTACAATAACTTCTATCTTTGGCCTCTGCGATACAAGCATTGAGCTAGTGCTGCGGCTGCTAAAACTTATTGTATCACAAATAAATATTTATTTCCAACCATGTTACCGTATACCTAATTAAGCAGACTGTTATATCCTTTTGACTAACAAAAACCTTTAAGCCTGAATAAGTAGGCCAAATGAAATTTAATAACAAAGTTTGTCATTAAACAACCTTACAATACGGTCAGCAACAGTGAATATGCAGGTACAAATGTACTATGTTCGTATAAAACTAGAGATAAAATGTATGACAACAACACAAACACAACATGTTATCACTTAGAGTTTTACAGATTTTAAGAAACACACAAAATAAAAATATATTTTGAGTTTTTGACTCCATGCCGTAATAAATAAGTATAGATTAAAAAAAAATCGGCTAAATAGATTTTCTTGAATTAATTATAAGTAACACTCTCGAACAAAAAAAAACAACTAAATCAAAAGCAGTCCATCCGTTTGAGAGATTTTGCCACAGACGGACACACAGATACACACGTTAAACTTATAACAATCCTCCTTGTTGCGTCGGCTGTAAAAAAAAAGACATACATTAAAGATTAATAAAATAGATTTCAGCTCCTTACTGTTCGTACCCTTTGTTAGTCTGACACAATTAATTACTGTTCTTAGCCTTAAGTTCTTAAAACGGTAATTTACTTTTAAAAAAATAAATTCCTTTTTAAGGAGGAAAAAACCGTAACGAGGCGGTCCCTTAGAATTTAGGACACGAGACGTTTTAAACGAGCAAGAAGTCTGTACAAACGATCCTGAGATGTCTCAAATTTAGACATCTCGTCTGCGATCCTCTCGCAGTGAGAATTAATTTAAATGAAATCATCACAGTTTATTCTACTGTGATGGTGAAACGGGCGTTCAACCGACAAGAAAGCGCCGCAAAACTCATTTACAATTCCAATTAAGGGCAATTGTCATTTACTTTTGTCCTGCAGAAGTAACGAGTCCTAGTGGGACCTGGCGCACTGCGCTTCACGCTTGGATACTTTGATTATGATACCTATACACTTCGATTTAGAGTTGGATAACATAAACGGAATATTTGTTTACAATGTATCGAAAATAATATTTTTTTATCTAATTATAATTTGTTATGTAAAACTTTATTTATTTACTTTACGAATCAAGTCTAAAGTTACTAATTTAAGTTTAATGCCTAGATTTCACCGTTTATTTTGAATTGGTCAGAATTTCATAAGGTTGAACATTTTTAGTTCACCTCGTTTGACCAGCAGAAAAAATGATTAGTACTGGTTAACTGAAGTCTTTTCTAGGGAGGCCCAAGTGAAGAAACTCCAATTTGAGCAGAAATTTGTCCAAACATTACGCGGTACCCCATACTTTATGGTCTTCGACAGAGGAATTGTTAGAAAATCAATGACTTTTTGTGGCCTATACAAAAAAAAAATTTGCTTCGTAAACTTACAGTCTAGGTACATAATCCGTACACGTTTGCACTCATATGTATAAGGGCGTAAGTTAATGCAATCAACATACTAAATATTACCGAAGGTAACTTATATGGGGACAGAAGTAACATCTGATTCAACTCGGGAATAATTAAAAAAAAATTTAACGGCCCATTCCATTACAAAATGACAATATGCCTATACAGTAGTAATTTAGAAAGGATGTCAAAGATAAGTTTTCCAATAGTTTAAAATATAATAGCTACTTTATAATCATTGTGATGAAGGGTATTGGTATAGGGCTCTGTTTCCGCATTTAGACTCATAGACGGTCCATTGTGCATTCAGATAGGCTGACTAGTTTAGCCAACCTAGCTCCTTCCAGAAGCACAGAAGCCAGGAGCATTCGCAGGCTTCTAAGAGCGATCTCGCACCCGCGAAGATACTTGCCTGTTGTGTGGCCACTCCGTCGCACTCCAGAATAAAGTGGGTGGTCGTTTCCTCGGCGTTGAGATAGTGATGAAGGGTAAGTGATGAGAGTGATGAAGAATAACCTGAAGTCGAATCAGTTAACATAACCAATAAAGTATATTTTAGATTGAAGATACAGGTTAAGATAAAAAAAAATCAAATTCGTTTATTTGCTGAAATGTGGTAAATTTACTACAAAAATACATCCAACATAAAAAAAAAAATAGACAGTCAGACAGGACTGCCGACAGAAATGAAAACTTAAACGAAACGACGAATTTAAACGTCATATTAGCAGGTTGGTGACATTAAATATTGAGTTCTGTCAGCTCCTTATTAATATAAGGAGCTGACAGAACTCAATATTTAGATTAGCGCCCTCTAGTGGATCTATATATGAATTATTAGCGTGACGGTCACTAGTTCAGTGCTTTTTCCCCACAGTAAAAGTGCACAAACGTGCCTAAAGGAGTTTTCACTTCAAAAACAGTAAAATTTGTAAAAAGGATTACTTATAATAACTTCATAAGTTTTGTGAGCAAAAATCTTTCTCTTTGCTTTTAAAGGATATAAATTTATTTAAGAATATCAACCCAAGCAACGGCGCGATTCTGGAATCACAGCAGACGAGTGAAGCTACGGGATTTTCTTAAAGACTCGGGTCGCTTCCAATAGATACTGGTATTTGCTGAATCCTCGATTGCGAGCTTAGACATTCAATTTAACTTACTGTACGCTAACGGAGATTTGTGATAGCGTCGTACACAGACTTTGTGAAAAGTAATTTATTATTTTGTTGAGCAAAATACTTACACGCACTTGTTTGGTGAAATAAAATACACAAACATATGATACAAAATTAAAAACTTCAGATATTTAGCAGTATATATAATTTATATGTTTCATGAAATATTCGTACTTCATGAAATGGTCACACCATATCATAATGTGACCTTATGATATGGTCTGACCAGATCAGTGAATAATCAGTATTTGACGATATGAACAAGTAGAATATGACAATTACTATTTTTGAACCTTGTTTTAATACAAATGTCCACCGTTTCTTGTAAAAAGCCGCTTTAGTAGGATACTCCTTAAGATGGAACTACACTGAAATATCTCTTTCAGTTATGAAGTTGCAACGTCATAAAATGAAAGCAAAACTAACATCCTGTGTTTTGTTAAAAGTTAACAATGTTACATTTATTAATGTCTATTAGAATAAAAAATGGTTACAATCTAAACTGCCAGTCACTCAAACATTACATTTATCATATTCTGTGGCAATATTTTACAACAGGCAGCTTTACTACCGACCGGTCTCGGAAACAAATTATGACGTTCGTGTCTATACGTGCATGTCAAACATCAGTTACAAGTGTTGCTATATTTGCGTTTTAATATCGCTTTGAACGGCGGCAACCCTAGAGCTCTCAAACCGAACACTGGTTACGCTAAAACACTGCTTTGAGGTATGACAAAATACTCATAGTCGCAATTTCCACGATATATTGTTCTTACGTACCTGGCACTGCCACGTTCCTCCAGTTTAATCAGTTGGTTTTATGTTTACTAACAACCCGGGTTTCTTAGTAGCATCAGGGTCAAGTAGATAATGTCACCAGTACACAGGCCCACCCACCGAAGGCCGAACCCACGACCAACATCGTGGGTTCGATTCCCATCCAAATAATTGTGTGATGAGCGAGCGACGATAATTTGTTCTTTCTGGGTGTAGTTTATCTATAATACGAGTATGTACGTATTTGTAATATATAAGCGTGTATATCAGTCGTCTGGTTACCAGAGTACAGGCTCTGCCTATTTTGGGATCACACGGCCGTGTGTGAGGTGTCTCAAGATATTATTGTTATTATAATGGGGCCCCCATTTAAGTGAGGTATAAAACATATCCCAATATATCTTTTTCCTGAAACCTTAGGTCGTATATAGAGAAAAGATTTGTTTTGGTAAACTAAAGGTTTTTCCAAATGACGGCTCAGCAGGTTTTCTGGCCACCCACTTCAAAGGGTCTTAATAACGGGACATGAATAAATAATATTTTATGTTCACTCCATCTATATGAAAGGAACTATATTGTCTTCAGGTTTATCGCTTAAATAAATAAAATGTTTATGTTGTACTTTCATCTTTATTGTAATCTTGCATGAAGTTAAAAGAAATATTTTTATACCGATATACTCGTACTATATAGGGCGGGAGCAGAGTTACTTTTTATATTCGACTTCTAATCTGATATTGTAACACTCTCTTCAAAAGCCTAAGACGTCTATCAATAACAATATTTTTTTTTTATTTTACCCGTCTCTTAAACTACTTAGTTCAAACTCACCAAACCTGATACTTATATTATGTAAAATACCTTTTTGCACAATTTGATGTTGTAAAAAAAATTGTAATCTCAAAATACATTTTCAAAAATGTCTAGGTTTTGAACTGAATTTTCATATGAATTACTTTCTTCTTATGTTTAAATTAATTTATACATAGATGTATATTTCAATGAAATTGGATGTTAAAAGTTTGTCACGATCGCAGGTGCGAGTGTCGCTTCGGTTCGTATGAAACATTTCTCTCTTGCAACTTGAAATCATATTTTCTAAAACAAATTGCTGTATTTATGGCTCTCTGAAAATTTTGCAATCTGTAACCTATTATCGACGAAAATATGTGAGTATTAACTGCGTAATTTTTTGCCATCACTCATTTGCATTATTACTACAAAAACAGTAAAATGGAATAGATGTCCAATTTAAAACAATTTAGTGTATTTGCTAATATGAAAAATGGCTAACAACAACACATTAATATAATTATTTCAGACTACCGTGAGTAGGTACTATGAATATAATATAAGCTAAGCTAGCTGGCGTCTTCTGTTAACTGATGAAGGCGAGTGCGCGCCTGAAAGTACATAGGTATAGAAATTTCTGTAAGTAAGTTAATCATTTCGGTTAAAACTTACATCACTTTTGTCGTAATTGAAATATTCATAGAATGATCCTTATGACGATTTTAAGTCCCATATGGAATTGATAAATAAATAATGTTTGGAAGAAGATAACTGTGTTGCACAAAGTTTCTTTTGTAATCAATAAAATTAGATAGTTAGATATCTAACTTTAATTAATTAGTTATAAAATTAATACGAAATGCACTTTTTTACTTCGTTCGTACTACGTAACTTTTTTAATCGTTATTTTACACACATTTTGTTTTAGGGTTCCGTACCCGAAACATGCAGGTACTTAATCCCTATTTCTTTGCTTACTAAGAAGTGAATTAATAAGCTAGCAAGCTGAAAGTTTTATTGAAAACATATAAATGCATGTGATGTGATATAAGCTTAACCAATAATAATAACATTCTAAAAAAACCCAATAGGTCGTTATGCAAAAAAATTTTTCGTTAGATACAAATAGCTTTCGTTTGTGTAGAAACCAACCAGCAGACCCTTGTCACAAAAGCCCATCATATTTTTGAATTCCGGAAACAACTGAAATGGCTACCTATTCGGCGGCGTCGAGATGTTCACATCCTTTCTTTACTCTATTCGGTTCTTCACAATTCTAACTTTCCTTCATATCGGCGTGAGCGCTTCGAGTACCTTGTTCCCAGGAGCAAACCTTGTCGCTCCTCATCTTTTCTTTTGCTTCTAATTCCCTTTCATAATTCTATTCATTATGATAATTCTTTCACTGTTACTGCGGTACGGCAGTGGAATTAACTTCCCCATTCTATCCGCGATAGCCCTTCCCTGACTGTTTTTAGGAACAGAATCAAGGACTTTTTTCTGTCTCAGCAATAATCAGACTGTTAATTTGTATGTATGTATATGTTTAACATATTATTTAGTGTACATGTGGTAATATATGTAAATTTATTTTGCGAACATATAGGTACCTACTTATTATTCTGTTACATACATACATTATGTATTTATAGTTTAGGTGGTTATTAATTTTATGTTTATTTAGTTCCCATTAACGTACACAATTTGCCTCTATTTATTCTTTACTATCCTATCTTCACTCCCAAGGTTTGCTGGAAGAAAACTCAACTATGGGTTAAGCTCGCCTTTGTGCATGCTATTTTCATTTCTGTATTTATAATTTTTTTTTTGTGTACTAAAAGAATATAAGAACAAGAATAAGAAAAGACAAATTATGTTTTCTTTAGTATATAGTAGTCTATCTATATATAGTAGTCTTCAATTATTGCTGAAAAAATGATTTGTTTGAAAGCGATATTTCCAGGCTTTTAGCGTCCAATATTTAGAAATCTTTTTGAATTAGATAACCCATTAATTGAGAAAATCTACCGACAAGCTTATTATGTGGTGATCATAGCGCAGTGCTATAAAGTCACAATACCTACTCTATTCAACATCGCCCCCGTGTAAAACTGCAGAGTACAACCAGTTTGTATTAGTATTACTAGGTAATTCTTTTTCAATTTTTCTTTGTAAATTATTTTTTATTACGAAAATGGCTTAATACTTTTTATTATATCTATTTATTAAACTTGAACACAACTTGGCTTGGTGCTCCTCAGTTTTTTTTTGTTACGTTTATGATTTTAAAACTTTACTATAAAAAAACGCTACTAATGAAATGTGAGGTTCTGAGACCACAAATATGTAAACTGTATTTTTATTTTGTTATTTTTAGGGCTTAAAATTGTATATTTCGTCTTGTAATCTTTTGACTAATGGTCCTGTGTAAATGAGAGAGTAAAAATGAAAAAAGCATAATAATTTTTAATAAATGGCCTCGGCAACATCTGTTTTCGAGTTCAGGTAGTATACCTAGAGAAAAATTTGGTCACATAGACAATGTATTTTTTTTTAATTTCAATAATGTGAAGTCAAATCACAGGAACAGTTCAATGGTTCCATAGTTTCCTAAGCGACAGGTACCAGCTTGTTCAGCTTCTTGATGACATTACAGGCAGTAGCATCTCATCCTTTTTTCCCCTGTAACCCACAGTGTTCCCCAGGGCTCCATACTGGGTCCTCTGCTCTCTATTGTCTACACAACCGACATTATAAGTTGCATTAAGCAATGCAAATTTCATCTTTAAGCTAAGACCTACAGATGTATTTTTCTTTTAAACCACAGGAATATTATGAATCTGTAAAAAAAATAAATTCGAATTCACATAGAGTAGCAGCATGGGCTCAAAAGAACTGCTTGGTGCTTAACCCTAGCAAACCAAAGATTGAAATTTTTTTTTATGGTGTAGGGGGCAAACGAGCAGACGGGTCACCTGATGGTAAATGACTACCGCCGCCAATGGAAGTCCAATTGAGCATGTGGAGGAAGCTCACAATCTGAGAGTGGTTTTTGACAGTCTATTGCAATTTAATACTTATATACTGGAAGCTGTTTGCAACTGCGTTTACCGCGTGAAGCTACTTTACCGGGTTCGACCGTATATCACATCTGTAAATCTCTGGTCTTGTCAAAGTCTATGCAGACACAGCATATGGAACATGTCTTTCTAAGAAAACAAAAACAATAAATATAAACTATAGGTGGTACCTGGTTATATTATGATTATTTTATGCTTCTTTTATATGGCATTAGAAGAGTGACTGGCATAGCCACAGTCTTATTTGATTGTGACTGTAACATGTGCGCTCCCGTAACGTGATCTTGACCCTTACCTGAAAATCAGCGCTTTTGCAATACTGTATTGTAGAAGCATTATGCTGAGGCATTTTCTGTCTGGCACAATGCATATTTTTTATTAGGTCAAGTGTGTAAATTTTTTATTGTTTATTAAAAGCTGGTATTTATAGGTACCTATCATTTATATGTATTGTGCTATGTTGAAATAAACATTTTTCTTTCTTTCTTTATACATGGAAACAGTGGTTTTGTAGTTTTAAATAAACGTCTGACAGATATATTTGTGTAGCTACTTTGGACACTATACGCTACTAAAAGTTTCATACCCTTTTTGGCCACAGTGTAGTATATTCTAAATCTGGGTAAAAGAGAACTATATACATGTCATATACTATTATGGAAATGTATTGCCAATTCTTCTATCTATTGTTATCTTCTATAGCTTCTAAATAAGACTGGGTACTCAGGTATGATCTAGGAAGGAAAATGTCTTACCAAGAAACTTTGTTCGCATGTCAAACACTTCTTAATTTCAATTGTAAAAGTCAAGTGTATTAATATGGATACATTTTCTACCCAAAAATATTTACTTTGATTATTATTTTATTATTCAACTATCGTTTATTTTTGTATATTCATAAGTTCAGCTTAAAATTAAATCCACTATAATGTATATTTTAATTAATTTAGCCATTATAATTAGTTGTTAAGAATAAGGAATAATTATATATTTTTATTATAATTAGGCTTGGTGTGAACCTGCTTCACTTTAGACGACGAAGACGTTATGTTGTAGAGCTAAATAAAACAAAGATTGTAGATGTATTACGAATAATTTGAATATGACGTTTGCTTGTGATTAGATATTTTATGAATCTATAAAGTTCTAGCGTTATAATATTGTCACAACAAGCACTTCATTTCACGGGTAATAAAATTGAAACCGTGTTCAACAGGTAATAAGATACGATGACAAGGATCGTATTATCGTGTACAAGACAGAATTCCAAAAGTGGGTTGATTTATTGCCTGAAATATCCTTGACGCAGCTCGTAGGGAATTATGTTTAGCCAGGTAAGAAGAGCCCTTTCCTTAAATATAGGTCCGCGTATTTTTTTCCCGGAATTTACTTTTATGAGACCATTGACGGCAACAACTACTCAACAATTGGCACCTTCTTTACTTACGTGCATCTTGAATAATTAAAAATTTGAATCTTATCTAAAGAATTTAATTCCCGTTTTCTTTACAAGCCTTTGTATTATATCGATTTGAGGTGGCATTTATTAATTAATTCGATAATGATAGAGGTTAACATAATATTAACAGGGTCAAAACGACGTTCTTTCAATGACTCGGAAGTAGAGCCGGTGCGGGGCACGCCGCTGTAGCGGCAGTGAGACCCGTCCTACGAGAGTGACTCTAGAGAGGGCATGGAGCCCTCATTTTCCGGATGACGTTGGTGCTTTCCGAACTCGTGTTCGGAAAGCACCAACGTCTGAAACACTCATGTGTTTCAGCATGAATCTTTGTTGGATCAGCCGGGAGCCGACGTCACGGTGCCACCATTGCAGTGACTGCCCCGATTCCACGGAGCTTCAAACACTGGCGGAATGCTCAGCCTGGGCTAGCCAGCGTTGTGATCCCGTCGCGGAAGTCGGTTCTGCGGATACTTTCTCGCTGCCAACCGTGGTTCTGTACCAAAACATTTCTATAAATGTGAAGTATTTTCTGCATTTATTGGTATAAAATAACTTGGTGTGAAAAGCAAAAGAACATTTCTGGTGTATTGCTATACACCAGAAATGTTCTCTGTTATACACCAGAAACGTTGCATTTGTCACATTTCATTGTTGTGTTTTTATGACACAAACCACAGCGGTTTTATTTTTTACTTTTGATAATATGATGTGCCTTCCTCCCATCTAATCTAACACCAACCGGAACCCATTTTATGACTGCCAGAGATGATCTTGTAATAAGGTTTTTTACTGTAGAAGAAGAATTTTCAGTAAAAGCCCGAAGATAGGTTGTTACAATATGCCTTGTAAATGATAAATAGTCATGTTGATTGTTCTATGAGATAATTTGTGTAATAAATTGGAAAGCATTGCTCATACAAATATTTAGAGAAAACATAAGTAGTTGCCAGTACCATCTCTTCAGGCGAATCGTAATTCTATTCTCAGACGATCTACACCGCCCATATATCTGTCGTATTTGACGATGTTAGTCGACATCTTTCTTTTGCTTGTCACAGTAACGTTTCACTTTAGCAAAGGCTCCACACCACATTGGGTTGAGGCAATGGTAACGATATTGTTATCATTGTAACGAACGAGAGTGATGTCAGATAAAGTGTGTGTACACTGATCAAAAGGTCCTCTGTTAGTCTTCTTCATTTCTTTTGCTTCTTTCAAGGGTGCCTCTTCAACTCTATTTGCTCTGATCGTTCCTGTTGCATTGTGTCCTAATGTTTTGATAATAATTGTCCGTATAAAAGCTGTAAGTGGCGGGCGGTAATTTTGATATGAGGTCTAAAACAACAGAAGCATTTACAATGAGTTCTAGGTAGGTATTTCCTGCTTGCCTCTTGATAAAGCTCTCCATATATCAAGTAGCCAAGACGAGTACAAAAAGACCAGTTCTTATAACCGAACCTAATGGGTTTACCATGAATGTGTTGTTTCGTCCCATGTTTTCCAAAATATGCAATCAAGGATTCATCATTGCTCAGATTTCTATCACCAGAGTAATGTTTTAACCAACTATTGTTGAGTAGATTCCATAGAACTTATCCAGTGGAGCCAAGTTGGTGTTATCGACGACGTGAAAGGATCGCAACAGTTGGCATAGCAGCTGCCACACCTTGAAAATTACAATCAACACTTTGCTCCCAGTACATTCGATATCTCGCAACACTATTGTAACCGGCAAGCAAAATAATTCCAATAAAACGCTTTATTTCCTCAGTTGTAACTTTAAAATTATTATGCTCTTTTTGAGTCGCATTTATTTTTATCTTAGAAAAAAATCTAGATGTTCCAAAAAAATTGGTGGCACTGATATTTTTTTTGCCTTTTCCGGGATATCTCTTTTCCTCCATTTTCGGGTAGCTGGACATTTCTTTTTTGGTGGAGGTGGTTGCGGACTGCATAACTTTTGGTTAAAGTAGCTCCGTCGGTTACATGTATCTTTGGCATCTCAATTTCAATCATGCTTAGAATCGGGTTCGCTTCCAACTTTTATGACCACAGGCGTGACTCACCTGCTCTATAAATCTGGTTGTGCAACAATTACTGACGTCCATTCTGAGAGTGAAGATAGCATCTCATGTTACCAACAACTCTGTTATGTCTTACTCTCAGTACTATGTAGAAGTGGGGCACGTGGCACTAAAAGTATTAAAAAGTCTTTTGCCAGGTGGTAATAAGGTGCGGGCCTATAATTATTGGGTCGTACCAGTCCTAACCTTCTCCTTTGGCATACTTAGATGGACTCAGACAGAACTTGATGCCCTGGATAGAAGAATCCGTACATTGCTAACCGCGTACCGAATGCGCATAATTTAATGTATGTATGTAGTGCAAGCATGTAATGAGATTGTATATTCCGCGGAAATGTGGAGGTCGTGGTTTTTTAAATGCCAGGACACTACATTAATACATATAATTTCAATAAGTGACGTGCAAGTGCGTGCAAGTTTGTTTTTTTTTCTTTATTTTTAAGTAAACACTAACGTCACTTAAGAAATAAATATTTTTTCTTTCTTTCTTTCTTCTTTCTTACATAAGCGCGAGGTATGCAATCTTAGAGATTACTTCCTCTCTGTTAACGTGGAGGTGTATCGGGATGTTGTGGCAGTTGACAACGGAGTCATTCCGCTTGCTCTAGGTAGAGAGAACTGGCGGCAACCTGCAACGGCAAACCTGCAGTACTCAATATTACAGATCGCAGGGAGATATGTAAGAGCAAAGACCTGCATTATCATCTGTGTCCTGGCTACGTTTCGGTGACCTCTTTGGAGAAACTGAAGGTTTTATCTGTGCAATTACTGATGAAGTTGTTATGACGAACAACTATCGGAGACATATCCTGAAGGACGGCACGATTGACGTTTGTCGAGCATGTCATTGTCCCGGAGAAAGCCTCAGGCATATAATTTCCGGTTGTTTTCGTCTTACCAACAGCGAGTACTTGCATAGACATAACCAAGTGGCCAGGATAGTCCATCAGTAACTTGCTCTTAAATATGACTATGGAATTACCGTACCGTATGGTCGTGTAACATTGTACTGGGCTCGGTCTATTATCACTGACAGGACTATTGTTGTAAAAAAGAAAAACAAATGAAGTATTTGGATTTGGCCCACGAAGTGGTCGACATGTGGGATGTGGATTCGACAATCATTGTGCCCATAGTCATATCAGCCCATGAGTTGATTGCGAACAGCCTCGACCAACACCTATAGAGGCTCACATTAGGCAGTTGGATTAAGAGCCTGATGCAGAAGGCGGTCCTTCTTGATACGGCACGTAGTGTGAGGAGGTTTGTGTCTCTGGAATTAACCACCGGTAGCTTGGTCCCTGTACCCGATACCGGTGGGACACTATGTAAAATAGTAATAATGTATTTAAAAATGTAATTTATATGTTTTATGGATGTTAATAAAGAGAATGATAATAATAGCCTTAATTTAACAATCCCACTAAACGATACATGCTTTACTTAAATAGTAATTAATACTATTTATTTGTAATGTGAATACCTCTGATAGGTAAACAGCTCTTGTTCCATTTCTACTATTGATTAGAATCTTAGGATATGCTTCCTAAATTTTGGAATCGTTTTTAACCGACGAAAAAACTGTTGAGATTTTCAAGAATACTTGTTTTTTTTATGACCATGCATCTGAGAAATACATGAAAAATTTTTAGAGATCAAGTGTGGCGCCTGCAACCGAAACGATAGGACAGTTTACTGTCTGATAAAGGGCCCACATCGTATCCGAAACTAGTCAGGCATCTCCGAAATACACACACGAGTAAAACCATATCTCCTTAGAGATTAACTCAGTAAAATATATGTATAATATATGATAAAATCAATTCTAGTTTTAAGTTTACCTCATTGTGATATTAAGGGTACTGGTAATGCCTACTAGCTTAATATGGCACTGCCTTTTATTTTAGTTACTGTAATTAACTGTTAAATTTAAATGGCAAGATGTTTTTATAAGTTCATTAGTTGAATATTGCAGAGTTACAATAAAAAACATTTTTTTTAGCCACCATATATTGTTTTCTAAAGATTATTTCGAAGTGTTTCTTTATACTTTATACTACGCGATGTGGTATCACTTGTTATTGATCAAAGCGAACTCAATCCTTTAGCATCTAAGAAATGTGTCCTGTGAAGAAAGCCATTTATTTCTATATAAGTATTTCTTTCGAGGATATAGGAGAGCATCACATTCGTTCAAGAATCTATAAAACGTCGAGCGAAGCTATTGCGATGACTTTATTAATAGACGCAAACATTTATGTAGGTATAACTAAACTTTTGACATGCTATTCGAGCCATTCGAACATGGTTAGCTGGGTTAGTTTTACGGGAAGAGTCTATTTTCTTTTTGAATGTAGGAAAAACATAAAAAGCGCAACAGATAGGAAGCATTGGATTGATGCTATTCATATTTGATTTACTTTTGAAATGGCCGTTCTGCAGTACTAGCTATTTCAAATCAAAATATATTTTTTTTGGCTATGAATTCTAATTTCAAATTATTTTTACTTTGAAAACATGGATTTCTTTTATCAAAAGTAGTCGTTTGTTTATTGATTAGTGTTATGTTTTCATCGCATTTGAATCTTTTTCGTCATCATGGATACATAAAAAAATCGAAGAGGTAATTATGAAAGAAGAGTATCGTCGGGGCACGCGGCATAAGCGGCACGCAACATCAACGACGCTAACGGAGGTATTTTCGACCTGAAAAAATAACCTCGTGGTCGTCCGAAAACTTTGGTCGATAATGACGAATTAAAGGCGATTGTGGAATCTGATGATACTCAATCTACGGCTGAATTAGCAGCAGCTTTCAACGTTAGCGTCAAAACAATATTGGTCCATTTGCGTCAAATTGAAAAGGTAAAAAAGCTTGACAAATGACAGCTTGCCCCATGAACTCAACGATCGTCAGCACGAAGTATGCGTCGAAACGTGCCTTGCACTGGTCAACAGGCATACAAACGAAGGAATTTTGAACCGCATTGTTACCTGTGACGAAAAATGGTTTCTGTTTGACAATCGCAAGTGCTCAGTAAGTTAGTTGAGTCCTGGTTCAGCACCTAAACAATGCCCTAACAGAAAACTTACATCTAGAAAAGTGATGGTCACTGTTTGGTTGTCTAGCGCGCCGGTGTGATTCATCGCAGCTGCTTATCAAACGGGATGAGCGTTACTGCAGATGTGTACTGTGAAGAACTGAACACAATAAAGGAGAAGCTCGCACATCTCCAACCAGCTTTGGTTAATACAGACGGTCTCCAAGTTGCAAGACCTGGGGTTGGAAGCTCCCCGTCATCATGCGTACTGACCAGACCTTGCACCTACAGACTTCTCAGAAGAATTTTTTGCCTCCCGTCCAGCTGATTACTTTAAGAAGGTCATCAATAAACCGCCACTGTGTTGGCAAAGATGCATCGATTGCATGGGTGATTACTTTGATTAATAGAAATACAATTTATAGAAATAAAATTCGTTTGATTTTTTTTCATATAAAATGGCAATTTCATAAGTAAAAACCTAATACATCGAATCAAGAGATAATGTTTTCGAACTCCACCTAACCCAATAATAAGAATACTTTTAACATAAAATTTGCTCATCTGTCCTCAAGGTCTAGATGAAAGGAGGTTGAGAACTAGTACTTTTGTATTAATAATAATCTCCTAATGATTGATATTTTTTTTGTCACTAATAATATGAATAAATATCAATAAATCAACAATTACATACACCTAATTACAAAAACCAGTGTAGTTTATTACTATGTGGTTTAAACTTACTCACCAATGTATTTGTCAACCGTTGAATCCCGACTAAGTAATTCGCTGAAAGGCTGTTTAGATGAATAGCCATCACTCAGAGTAGGCCCGTCGGCTTAATTTTATACCCAACGCTAGAAATGACAACTGTGCTATATCACAATATGTCATTCAATTTGTGTTTTGCACAGTGGACTTAAATCCCAATTTGGATAAGTGTAATTTATATACATACTAAGAACGTGAAGTATATACCGAGATGTTCATTTCAATTTTGGAACCGAAAAAAATCTCTCATAGTCATAAAAATAACAGACTAAAGTCTGCTACACTTCGATGAAGGATATAATCGTAGGAACTGTTACTGTAGCATAAGTTTCGTGATTACCGTTTTATATAACTTTGTATTTTTGTTCAGATCATGCACTGATATCGGATCATGTCAAGAACTTCGAGTCTGTTGTTGATTTTACACTCCAGGAAAGCCGAAGCACGCATGTGGCTTATTAGCTGCTCCTTTTGCCTTAACAGTCTTCATCTGTTATGTCAATCGGAAAAAGCACCTGTTCTCCAAATTTTGCTTTCTTTATAATGTCTTGACACACGTTTATTAATTACTTAATAAAATGATATGAACACCAGACGCCATGAGTGACACAACAAAGATTTTTGTGTTACCCTGACATTTTCCATTCTTCTCCAACACCTTTTTATAAGCATCTTATTTGGCTGAATTTAAACATTTTAGTCTCGTGTAAGTCCATATTATTGGGCAAGAAACCTATGACGACTTAGACATCTTTGACCAATCAGTTTACATACATTATTAAATATGCTATTTTTGAAGACGCTAAAAATAATTAGTTTCATATTACAGTAAAGTAAATAATAATACTAATAAGGGAGACAGAGCAAGAATTTCCAGGGTGATATAAATAGCATTTTGTGTAATATCATACGTATAACCTCTTCTCACTAATTAGAAGCTAGCTTAAACGAGTTGTTTTTTTTACATGAATTAGAACCTTGACACCAATTTAATAATTGACAAATTTATGCGCCTCAAGTCAATAAAGTATCCACTGTGCAAGTAGTTGATGATATTATAATTCTGTGTAATTAGTGTTTATTAAAATAAATAATCATTTAGAAATATTCCATAAACCTTGGCCTTAGTCTACAAGAAGAACTCATGACATACGAGCGCAAAGGGCTTATTCTATCTTATCTCAAGCCCAGTAAACTTGCTTTGAAAACTCTACTGGGAATACACTTGTTTGAACGCGGCGAAGACAAATGGAATCGTCCGCGACACTTGAAAGCGATAACTGCGAAAAAATATGTTTTTTCTGAGATTATAATTCTAATTTCTTTTAAATTTATGACTCAGCATTTGCACGTTCTTTTTTACTACTTATACTTTCAATTATCATAATGTTGGTCCACACTTACACACAGAGAGACAGAACTAAGGAAAAATGAGGTGATTAGGCTCATGTAAGGATGATTAAAAGACTAGACTGTCATTTTCTAAAAATCTTAAAAAATAACTCAAAACACACAACGATCGCAAACTCACTCAGCCATCAATAGGAGTTCCCTTACCGCAATGCTAGGCATATTCAACGATTCTGTATGAGGCGGGGACTTCCTTCCTAGGGTATACCCGTGTCCCTTGTGATAGACTCATTTGTGACGGACCACCGTGTGGTTTTAGTCGGGTCGATTAATGACCCATGGGGGATTCCAAACGAAAAAAAAAATGTTTGCAACTTTTACACACTTTTACACGTCGATTTTTTCCTTAAAGCTAGATGGTGCCGGCATTTCCTACGCTAGCCTTGAGAAGAAACGCCAAAACAAAGTCAAACTGTGCAAGTGTCATGTAGGCGTCCGGGGTGGTTTTTATATGAAAGAACCGTTTCAGTTTTGAGCTGGTCACGAGACCCGGTAAACTAGATAAGTCCGTAACCACGAAACTCCACCACATCTTAGGGTAGTGCAAGATTAAAAAAACAGTGTAATTTACTTACTTGCTGGCCTTCCAACTTAATGCTTCCTCCAAAGCATTGGAATGTCGAACATGAATTCATATTCGGTATTACAATTATAATTTATGTTTAATTCAATTTTAAATTAATTGTTTCGTAGCATAATTGCACCCGTGCAGTGGTTTAATTTTTTGACTCACCATTACGCCGCGTCGAGTGTTGTGGGTTCGATTCTAACACGGGACAAGTTTGAATTGTCTAACAAACTATTTGTGTGATCCACAAATAGTTGTCCTGAGTCATGGCGTTCTTTGTGTCTGTTGTTAGAATGTTTGTAAAGTCCCCCGCGACACAGAATTAATTTCTGGTACGGGAGTTGTCTTTTCATAAATAGAGATATACATAATTATACAATTCAATAAAAATTACCATACAATTAAACTAAAACATGTTTCCAGATATTTTAATTGTTCAAAAGTGTTTTTTTATTGAACTATAACTGTCATTTAAAGTTGGTAAAATTATTTTTTTCTAACCATTGAATTGAAAAATAAGGCTGACTAGTTTTGATTTTTATACTTAGTATTAATTTACTCAGTAGCGCTTAAACCGAATGAATATACTCAATAAATTGCTAAGCCATTTAGATCACTCACTTGCAGGTGCAATTAAGCCTCGAATCCTCAATAAATTTCCTTTCCTTCGTCATGATATAATTCATTATAGTCGCTTCTCACGACACTCTTGGGATTTACAAGAATGAGCGGCGTGTAGTTGAAATTACAACGCATTTATATGTTTTCTTTGTCATTGATGTCGTAAATTTCCTTTTAATGTCCTAGTTTGACCAAGGTCACAAACGAATTAAGATCTCCGTGATATTGGTAATCTCAGGCTATGAAAAAAGTTTAAATCGTCATACATTGTATTCGTGGTAATCTACGTAAAAATAACGTTTTGATAAATACCTATCTCCTCGCCGTCCATTTGGGGTCCATTCGGATGGTACGGGGAGGTTCAGTATCATTTCAAGACTCAGATTACCACTCGCCATCCGGTTGTCTCTCTGAACTGAATTTGCTTGCTTTGAATAAAAAAATGTGGATACTATGTTACTTACTTTTTAACCGAGTTCAAAAAAAAGGAGGTTTTTAGTTCGTCTTGATCTTTTTTTATGTATGTTACCCGATTACTCGAATGATGGCTGGACCGATTTAGAAAAGTCTCCTTTTGTTTGAACGAGTGTATTTCCTAGTTGGTCTCATTGTCATCAGATCAGGATGTGGTGATGGGACCCTGGAGAAATTGACGGAACTCTTCAAATATTTTAGGCGAACTTATAGCGATTTGGTTATTTTTTTATAGTAACTCATTCATTTGTTCTCGGAAAACACCATTTGGTGAAGTGGAACTGAAGATCCTTGATGGACCTCGGATGGCGACCGAAACTACTCATTAATTAGTAATTCACGGATTTCCATTCGACTACTTTAAGTAAATTGTCAAACAATTTATGCTAGTTACAATGCATATGAAGTAAAAAGAGAACTTCTCAACAATTAACTTCAATGCCTCGGGCAAAGCAATATTTTGTAAAAGCTGATGAGCAATTGACATGAGGCTATTGTATTTACCACTTACACTTAAAATATATACTATAATCGACTTCAAAAACGAGGAGGTTCTCAATTCAACATTTTTTTTTTAGTTTATAGGCATTTTACGTGATATCTTTACCCATTGTGAACATATCTTCACACATTATTTTTAAAATGAATTGGTTTGATTAAAAAAAAACATTCCACCTTAATAGGGTAGGAATGAAAAATACAGCTTATTACAATTTATAAGCATTAGGAGCATTGAACTCGTTGATACTTTTTTAAAGATATCTAATTATGTACTGTTTAGGTGATTATTATTTTGATTTTAAACGTGGCACTACATACAAATACATAATATAATATTGATTCAGCGTATTATGCACTTTACATTTCCATAATTTGTTTAAGTAATGTATATTTAGTTTTTTACCCGACTGCGGTGAGACCCAAAAGTAGGATTATGTATTAGACCTAAATGTATGTATGTCCGTCCCTATGGTTCCACGTAATTACTAAACAGCTGAACTGATTTTTTTTATTTTATTTATTTTTTATTTATTTTATTAAGGATAACAATAGTCACTTACAAACTTATGTATACATAAGATAGTTACCAGATTATGACCAATTACAGTTATCCACTACCTAATACAAACTTATAAATGGTGCAAAGAACATACTTCCGTCAATAATTATTGCTTTAAATAAAATTGTTATTATTTTAAAGTATTTAAGTACAAATTAAATTGTTTGCAGAACTTATAAAAATAATACAACAACAATTTAGTACTACCGCGTAAACATGTGTTATCTATCATTATGGGCGTGGATTGAGCGCTCGGTCAATCGGAACCGGTTTGTAGGTTGCATATTGGTAAGTAACTGTTAGGTATAGACATCGAGAAAAAAAAAGAAAAATATTTGTTTTATTTTTCTCTTATATGCAACATTAAGATATAGAATATAATTATTCTATGGTATACATTTACTATTATTATGGTGCACTTCAAAACAGTGCATACTGCTAGTAATAACCAGAAGAATGCACTGCTTCACAGTACACTGAGTCAAATTATTGTGTATGTACGTACATATTATTTTGATGTTAAGCCATCTTGTGTGATTATGAATCATATTAAAATTATGAAACATCACTACATATTATAAAACAAAGTCCCCCGCCGCGTCTGTCTGTCTGTCTGTTCGCGACAAACTGAAAAACTACTGAACGGCATTCGGTTTTTACCAATATCATGAATGATTAGGTGATAGATGTCATCTTACCCAGATATGGCTACTGTCCCATATGTAGGACAGTGGAAATAAAAAAATACTTCAGATTACCCACTTAACCTAACAATATTTACTCTTGTGATTTGTAGTGACGACGAACGTATGTGCTTTTATTGAAAAATATAAAAGTCTAATTATTTTAACATTTTTATATTACAATTTAGCGAAAAGTGTGCAATAAAAGTGAGTTGCAGACATGTCGGATTACAGGTACGTATAAATAGTTGTATTTTATAAGTTAGTTATATTTTTCTGTGTTGATATGTGGTTGATAACTTCAACTTTAGGACTAACAAAGTATTATAGCAAATAACGAATTGAAAATTCTATATGGATTATATTATATCATAAATACTTGTGTACTACATATAGGACAGTAGGATAATACAAGTTTTTAGTAGGAGAACTTTTTCTTTAGAGGCCGTTAGCTGTGGATGCTTTGGCAAACATTCCTGACGATGAAGAAGATTATAGAGAAAGGGTAATATGTATTCTACCACCTCGTGTTGATCCCGACTGCGACACTGATAAAGATTCAGAGGAAGAAGATAATGTTACCCTGAATAATGTGCCAAGAAACATACTACTTCAACCGGCAGAAGTATCGATACAAGGACAGGTTACGGTGAGTGATACAGAAGAAGAACCTTCTGATTCTACATGTCGAACAAAACGCAGGCAAATCTACGCGTGGAGATAACGGGACTTGGAAAAAATTCAGTGACATTTCCTGAGGTCCTAGGAGCTTTCCAAGATAAGGGCCCAATTGCGTGGTTTGAAAACTTCATAGATGAAGATGTTATTTCCTTGTTGGTGTCAGAGAGTAACAAATATGCCGTTAAAAAGAATTTGCCTGGAGGTATAACCGCTGAGGATATGAAGTGTTTCATTGGCATATTGCTGGTTAGTTAGTCTAGCTATCCTCTAATTACATCGAAGTTACTGAAAAAAAGGGAACGTAGTGCTCTCGATTACAGACCGACACATGACAACACGTTCATTATTGCTAAATGGCATGATAATAATATATTCAGTATTGTTTCAAATGCTGTTGGAATAAATCCTAAGCAATGTGCAAAAAGTTTCTCACAAAGCGAACCTCATATGGTTGCAATCTATAACAAATATATAAGAGGAGTGGACCGGTCTGATGAAAATATTTCTTATTACCGAATTGGTATACGAGGTAAGAAATGGTACATGCCATTGCTTACACACATGGTTGATCTCGCCGGACACAATGCATGGCAGTAGTATAGAATAAATCATGGAAAACTTGATCATCTCGGTTTTCGCAGGAGGGTAGCAACTGCTTTTTTTGAATCAAACAGAAAAGTTGCAAAAAGAGGGCCAAGCTGACCCTCCCAACATGAACATGCTGATAGTCGAAAAGATCAAATCAATCATCTGGTCATTCCTCAACCCAAGCAAACACGCTGCCGTCAGTGTCACATGAAATGTTTGAGACGCTGCAAAAAATGTGATGTTGGAGTGTATGTCAAGTGTTTTGAAACATATCATTCATAAATAATGTTCCTAATCTATAGCTATCTTATAAAATCACATTTTTATAGCCTTTTGTACCCTTTTCTTGATTTTTTTATGATAACATGCTATTTTGTCATATGATCTTTTATTTCCCCCTAAGCATAACATTAGTTCCCACTAACAAAAATGCTTAAAATCAAGTAGGCATTTTGAAGGCATTTAATTTGAAATTAACAATGCATTTTGTAGTATCTAATAATACATTAGAACAATATCAGTAATGGTGGCTATTTAGAATAATTTAACTGTAGCGAAACAATTAGCTCGGGTGTAATGAATTAATGGCCATGTTTTAAACCGAGGCTGGAAAATTGTCTACCATTTATTCAAATGGATTCACTCGTACGGTTATCAAAGGCCCAGAACAACCGAATCGAGGACTCTGTTGGGGAATCTGAATTAATTAAACTGTGTAAAAAATCTGATATTGTCACTGTCTCCGTATAAAGCAAGTATTTTTTAAACACCAGTCTTATTTCAAAAAATATGTTTCCGATTTTTTTTGCAATATCAGTTCGCGCATTGTTCGTCCAATTGTTTTTGTGATTTTTTCATACTTTTTCTTACTAATAACATTTTTTTAACTAATACCTATAAAGATTGGAGGCTGTAATAGTTTTAAAAGGTGGCCAACATTTAAGTTTGTTTCTAATGTCACCTGTTATTAGTGACTTACATACGTGATAAGCGGCACTAATGGTTTTAATTACTTTCCGTCTTATAAAATATTTCATGAGTCAGCCATATATTAAAGCAATATTTCTCAACTGATTACTACGTCACAAAGATATACACGGGACTCACTGTACTCGTCTGACACGTAAGTACAGTGTTGTTCCGTGTTCTATGTGTCGGCGAGAGACAAATCATGGTGAGCAGAATTTAATATCATATGCTTCTAACGCGAACCTCCCTTAACAAAACACCACATTTCAAGACATTGACAATCTATAGTCTATTAACCCTCTTATCCCAGATATTTTTAACAGCTATCGAGTAAAGCCATTTTTTTCATATAATAAGAAATATTACCATCGATTTCGATTAATTTTGAAATCAAAATCAAAATATTGTCATTACGTGGAATACTGAAATTCTATTTTATGAGAAGCGTGATGTTTAGTGACTCGTATCATAATATTTGATTAAACATATTCCATATATTTTGTGATTCGTTAACCACAAAATACATGAAATACAAGGTTGTGAGTAATACGAACCATTTCACGACGAATGTTTTTTATATGGCAACGAGATAATGAAAGGTTAATAATACATCATACATGTACACAAGACATCCTTGGTTTTATTGCTATTACCGACAGTGTTTATTTTTAGTGTTGATAAGATAAGATAAGATCTATAAACCCTCAACTTTTGTAGATAAAAAATTTGATGTTAAAGAACTGCACTTTGTTAATCTTAAGACGATCGCCTTGATCATGATATTCCCTATTACTTGATCATAATGTTTTTACAATCATCAATATAACCATTTGTAATAACACTAACCTTCATTTAAGTCGATGTAAAGACGAGACGAAAGGTGGCGAGGTTGATAATTAATTGATTGTTTCCATAGCCACTTCTAATAGATTTGCCTCTTAGTGTATAATATCATCAGACTTGATCAATTGAGGTATAACTTCAATTGATTAGCAGAACAAGGACAATTCATATTCACTAAGATAGAAAAAGAAGAAGAACACGTTTTTGTTTAATAAAAAATGAAGCCCATGGTTTTAAGCGAGCGCATAGAGAAATTACCATTTCTCATAACTTTTCGGAGCGAATTCAACAAACATTTTGAATGATTTTTAGAAGATTCCGCCTGAATTAGTAGTTTAAGGGATTAATCGTTTACGTAGTGGACTTAGTCACAGAGCGTTATTTCGAGGAAATATACGTATTTACTTATAACATACTAGCTCTGGTCCTCTACTATACGCCCCCACGTGCTCCTCAAATAACGAAATAACAGCACTTCAATATAATTTATTACTTTGAATTTAATATTGCTAAGTATAAACACTATAATATATGTATAGTAAATCCGTCCACACCTTGAAAACTAGTTTTCATGTTCAACATGTTCATCGCGTATATTTCCTTTTACGTATGTTCCACGGTTAACCACTTTTTAATCTTTTGGACTATATATTTAATAGAATCTTTAACTTAGATCAAGATCAAATAGAAAAAAATACATGGAACCATCTCAAGAGGAGGTGCCATAAATTTTCCTCTAACATTTATTCAACAAATACACAACATTCATTTTGAAGGAAATCTACCAAAACTAAAAGATTTAAATCGATAACTATAACAAATAATGGGCGTTGCCATATTAACACTAAAGTACACAGGGTATAATTCATTAAGTGAAGTAAGTGTGTATCAATCACCTTTTTGAAAGTATTTTTTACAATTTCAATATAAATAAAAATGAAATGCTGTTCGTTGGTAAGCGCATCACTTGAGCTCGAGCTCTTCGGCTCGACCGATTTTTCTAGTTTTTGTGTCAAAATGTTCGTAAAAGCCCAAATTAAAATTTCATGCTCATCCGTTGGCGAAATATTCTTAAAAATGCGCACAAAGAATTCTCGTCACGTTTTAATATGTAGAAGAGATGATATCTACTTTCTAACTTCTTTACAGTTTTATTATATTATTAAATATAGTTTTATTACATAATTATTATATTTAGTATATCTGAAAATGTTACTTTCGTGATGCTACCTTCGTGATGTGTATTTGCACGGCATTTAATAGTACCGCAAATTGCACCCGTTAATTTTTAACAATATTTTTAACTCCATTCTGTCAGTTGTAACAAGGCGGCAATATTTCTACCATTACGGGTTTGCCTTTTTCATGTAGTGAAATAAATATAATTTGCATAGTACACAGATTGATTGGATTCGATCGTCCTATCCATGTTCGATGAGTGAGGGCTCTCTAACAGCTGGACTCGTTCACTCTCTTGTCGGAATTTAATTGAAATGGATTCAATCCGATGCCGCTCGACATATGACAGGCACCATACAACGCACTAATTACGGATATCATACCACAGATGGACGTTTAGTGGGTTCGAGCAGGCACCAGCCTAACGGAATGCATTTCGAAGAACAGCTAATAAAATCCAATACTAACAGAATTACTATTTTTAAGCATTAACAATATGCCATGTTTTTCAATTGTGTGATTAATTTAGCGTCAAGTTCAACCATGTTATAATGTGAATCTTGTGAATGGTTTAATATAAACCTGCCGATTTTTGTTCATACTAACTTAAACAAAAATCTGGTTAATTGTATTTTAAACCATTCACAAGATTTACTTCGTAACATGGTTGAATTTGACGTTAAATTCTGATTTGTTTGCTTTTTTTAGTGACAAAGAACTTACCCTTCCATTCACATTTGTGTTTTTGATCTTATTTCAGATATTTTTCATTCGTCGGAAGTCAAGTGCACGCGGCTCGCTTCGCTCGCAAGTCCGCGACCGTGGCGGTCATGTTAAATAACAGATAACACGAACCAGTTTCTGGATTTTAAGGTAAATCCTTTAACCTTTTAATAAACCCTAGCTTTGTACCAAATTTTACGTTTCTAGTTTTCCTAGAAGTGGAGAAATCAATTTTTGATGATCAGTCAAAATTTATGATTTTCAGACGTTTATTTCTCGTAACGTATTAAAGTTGGAGTTTTGAAATGTGGCGTATAGTGCAGTAAAAAGTTCCTTATACTTATTAATTTAATTTCAGTCGGTCTATCCGATCCTGAGTTAGAGGGGGTCTGAAAATGGCTTAAAATGGTTCGTGCAAATAAAGTAGGTACTGGAGTGTTTGGGCTCGAGAACTTTCCCCCGTACTATCATGCGCTTAGATAATGTACATCCTGCATCCATAATGGTATCTTATTTTCTATACATAATAATGAAGTTATACACACGTTACATATTTAAAAGCGCGTTGATTAATACGTGGTTACTTTAAAAACTCTCTCAACACTAGTGCTGTCTGCCTAAAACTTTTATCCTACGCCGCCGCATTAAGAAGCAATCGCAACTATTACCAACACCAAAATAAGACTATGCAGGTCAATTGATCTTAATCTAGAACTTAAAATGTATGATCGTAAATTAATATACCTGCATAGACAAAATAGTGCTCTAGCCATATCCAATAATAACACTGACCTATGTTTAATAGATTTGTCAAATCACGGATTAATATGGATAATGGATTATACGTCTCTACAGACGTATGTCTAAATAATAAAACAATAATAATTAATATTCTAAAAAAAATGGTATTCCATACTTTCTTTGTAAAATCAGCGGCGTCCGTAAGAATTTGTTTTAATAGCAAGTTCTTTTTTCAATAAGGTTGAAGAGGTGAGACGAGTTGAATAAATTATCAAAGTAGCAGTTTATTTGACCTTCTTCCATCGCCTTTGAATTGGAGAGCTTAGAATTTGCAAAACGAAATTCGTCATTTACAAAACGTGTACTGTATTTGTTTTCACTGAGCGTAGGTCAGTCATTGTTTTATTCTAAAAGTTAAAAGTCATCTTTCTCAATTTTCTAAACGTAGACGTTGCTTAGATCTATCTATCTTAGAAACTATTCTTCGGATTAAAAAAAATACAATAGATAATATTTATTGAAGAAGGTTATAGAGACTTAATAGAGTAGAGTACTAACCACAAACTTCAATCAATTTGGCAAAAACAAAAAAATTCAAGTTTGTAGATCGAATGCTATGATGTGAACTGAACTGAGTGTGAACTAGAGCAGTAATATTAATCGCATGGTCAGTTTTATATTGTTGCCTGGCAGTTTTAAGTGGCATATGTCCTTCGGCTCCCATATGGTTGAGCTGGACGATAGCTGACGCGTGCGTTATGCACGTAAACGGGTCCGTTGGTCGGTACTGGTTATCTCCAGCGTACTAAATTACTTTGTTCTCTTACTTATAACCACCGTAAGCAGATTTCTTGGAGATTCTTACCTGTTCTTCTCCATAGGACCTACGTGTTAGAACAGGTAACTAGTTTCACGAATAACTTATTCTGACTCCTACGACTGACAATTATAAAATACCCATATTTGTTTTCTCAATACGTAGATCAGAAAGTACAAAGAAATTAAGAAATTATTCAAAATTTATTAATGAGAACGGCCTTTTTTTTTTAAATATCCTAAGAAATTTTATGTCCTGCTCTAAATTAATTAAATTTTAATAACATTATTACTACCCTATCACTATTAAATATGAACCAGTCATCTTCAGTTTAGCGATACACCCCATTACTAAGCAAATAAAGTCAACATTTGGTACCTCGATGATGAAACTCTGGGAGGGGAAGTAGAGACAGTTTTACAAGATTTAGCTTTCACACAAAATAAATTTAAATCCATAGGATTGTAGTTTTTATTTTTGACAAGACAGACCGACACTCGACAGAAATTCAATTCATTGCCATCTAACATATTTTTTTTAGAAAAAACGTCTGCCGCCTTCTTGGGTGCCCGATCTTGGAAGATGGTTTTCAATCATTCAAAGAGGAAAAAATTAAAAATTTTGATGTTTTTTCGGATTGTTAACTTAAAATTAACGTCCATTCGGCTTTTACTAAACTCCGTTTCTGTTTATGTATTTTTCTTAATTACTTGACTGTACTGATCATCAGTTGGAGCACGGGACCTTATAGGACCCCGTGCTTCACCCAGGTGGAGAACCTAGGTGAAGCACGGGTCCGGTCTCATTTTTTCGTACCCAAATTTACTCATGGGCTCCGACCATTGCAACTTTGGAAACATTTAACACTTTCAGTAGAAATTGTCAAAATTATTCAAAACACCCTTAGCAAAATTTTAAATGTACCTTTGAACCACCGAGCCTGGCTCTTAGAATCCTTACCAGTTCGTTTGGGTGGTCTTGGCGTTCGCAAAATTTCAGATGTCAGCCTTCCAGCAATTTTCTCTTCAGGCACTTGCATCGCCCAACATATAGATCTTGTTGGACGATAACACATTTCGCCTTGCTACTTGCTTTCGTTTAGGCGCTCCTTGTGTTTCTTCGCATCTTTGTCACTGTGGAGAAGCTGCCAATAGTCTCGAACATCATAGCCTTCCTTGTAGCAGAAGCGAAGGCTGTATATCTCGACATACTAATTTTAATGACATAATCCGTCGTGAACCCAATGGTCTGGTACGAGACCATGAGAAGAGACCAGATGGTACCTCGTTACTGCCACGGAAGATCGGTAGGCCTTTGGTGTGGGCCACCCTGCGCTAACACCCTCGCGCCATCACATCTTCCAAGTACAGCTGGTTGTACTGGTGCTGCTGCAGCATCAGCAGAAAGCCTCAAACGGCGTAAATACAATAATTTAACTATGTTTAATTATGTTTTTGTGCCGTTTCGGGTCAAACGCTAGGGTCACGGGGTCCCAGTGCTCGTTCCGTTTATAAGGAACTAGCTAAGCGATTGTTCGATACTTCTCGTGACCAGAAGGCGGGACTTTTTCTTGCACAGAGACTTTTCTTGCCATTCAACGTGGCAATGCTGCCAGCCTTCTGGGAACACTCCAGTAGGCGATGATGCGAAGGATAATTGATAAAGTTTAAAAAATATAACTGACCGACTGCACGGATGGCGCAATGGTTTACCTAAGTGATCACTCGCCGAGTGTTTTATTTTATTTTTATTTATTAGGGTTAACAATAGTCCTTAAGAATAAATATTACAAATCAAATTTCTACAAATAAGGAGAAACAAATTAATGTTAACCACGTAAATACAATTTAGATATTATTATAAATAAGTCAACAAGAATAAAAAATATAAGTTGCAGCAAAAATATGAAGTTTAAAAAACCAATAAATTACAACTCAAAAGAATAAGTGTGAGTGCGTGTGTGTTGTGTGCCAGAGTACCTACCCGTATGGCAGTATTCACATATTCCATTCTTCCATAACATGTAGCAATATGTAGCGAGTACCTAAATTGTGTTGTAAAAAATTTGCGTGCCAAAAATGTTCACTTATTAGATAATAATAGAAAAAGTCGCTATTATTTTCGCTAAAAGAATCTCAGGTATACTTTAATTCAATTACTGTCAGCTGATGACAGCGTTTTAACAGCGAGTAGCGACCCACATATACTAAAAAATGAGTACACGAATCATTCTGTCAGGAAAATAAAGTCAGGATGTTTGTTAAGTCCCAATAATATTCCGTATCATGAACGGGCAGCCACTCCAAAAGTCAAACGATATTATTACGTTTGTGATTAATAAGAGTGACCAATTTATTTGCTGTTAAGTACGATGATACTTGTGAATTATTAATAATAAAAAATCGATAACGAGAGAAATCCATAAAATTTGCTGTTATTATGTATTTGCTGTTAATAAACATTACTGTTATTTGCATAGTTCTCCAACAATATCTGCACAATTTATTAACATAAGATCAACAAACCGTTTTCGATTCTATGTTGCTATAGATTTTATTCTATACCAATCTGCAGTCAAATGCTGCCTGGTGGACATCGTTTTTAAAAATGGTATTTATAGTATAAAATTGGTATATTTTTCAATTTCGAATTCTTTACTAATTACATATCACATAATTTATGGATAATTAAACGTAACAGAAATAAGACAGAAAAGAAGGACAACAATAGGGTTAATTAATTAAATCTTCCTTTAATAATAATTTAATTTCAATAATGTACAAAAAATAACTCTACGTCAGTAGTTGAGCCGCCTACTAGGCTATCGGTGTGGGTAGCCTCTCACTGGAGACCATGATCATGTGTATGGTCTGGTATGGCCGTCTCGTTCTGTGTAGTAGTGATGCATGCCAAAGAAGCAGCGACAAGGGAACGGGAAAGAACTAGTACTCTTCCATCCCGCAGAAGACGCACCAGGCGTTGGAGAGTACAAAACGATCCGGAGATTGAGGCGCCGGAGCCTCCATGAGCGCTTGCCTAAGGGCAACAGATAAGCCTGGCCTAGCCTCGATAACCTTACCGTTTGGCCCGGTGAGGTAAGGACCCGAGATTATAGTTTGGAAAAACTTAAAACATACGTTTAATAGCAAATCGAAGTGAAAAATTGCAGATAATTTTGAACTATAAAGAGTTTGTTCTATAGCAATAAAAAGTAAAAAGTGTGCCGGTTCATTAAAATTAATAGAAATTGAACATGTTTAAAATAACACGCTCTTTTATAATCAAATTATTATATCTTGGTTTCGAAACAATCACTCATCAGGCAATGAGAAAAAATTACTTTATTAATATTTAAGATTTAAGTTTAAGTCTTAAAAAATGGCTATTATCTTAGATCAAAATTATACCATAGACAAACAAAATATTTTGAAACCAGTTTTAAAAATAACTATTATTTTGATAATATACTGTTACTATTAAAACTTTACTGTGAATAATATGAGCCAAAATGTGTCTGAATTAAAACTTTGGCGGTTAATAAATATTAAAGCAAAGTTAAGATAGATTCACTAGAGACGCTAGTTTATTTCTAATAAATCAATTTCTATTGGATGGTAGCACTACGCTTTGGAAACTTCAAGGGCAGATTTCATTCGTGCATTTAGTATTACAAGCTTCAATTCACCCGATTGGTAGCAATTGAAAGAAAATTGCATTTCACAGTCTATAAAGTACCTATCTGTTTGTCCCGGAAAAGTTTGATAAATTCAATTTTCAACTGGGTAACTTTCGTGTCTGGGCGGTTCACGCTTGATACTTTTTGAATAAATTGGCCTCGCGCCGAATCGATAGTAGTATAGAAAATTCGGAAGTTATCGAGAGGCAACATAACTTTCCGTAGAATATTGAATCAGTAATATCCGTATTTCTGAGGTTGTTTGTGGTCGATGGATGCTGCGGACGCCCCTCACATCTATCAAGAAAAATAATATTTCTGGAAGTAGGCGCGAAATTCGCCGGATATTGACTTCCTTCTTTTTGTTATATCTAAATAAGTATACGATCATTCGATTTACTTTTTACTGAATAAATATTTATGAAACTATAATAAAATATGAGAAGCTCTTTAATTTTTTATGCATCGATCACAGACCGGGATAGTTGGGGCCTTGGGGGAGACCTTCGTCCAGCAATGGAAGGCGATAGGCTGATGATGATATCGATCACAACAATTGCAATTTTCACCACCGTTATGTTTAAAAATTGAATTTGATCGGCTCCACCCTTATAATGCAAAATATATTTTGTGTGACATGAAAAATACTTACATGTAAAAGCAAACTTTTATAGTTATCGATCGTAACATCAGATGTGTACTAATTTCAACTAACTTGAATGCACTTAATAGCTGACACCAATAACTCCAATGACCGTGATAGTCATCATCCTATCCAAAGTACATTTAATTTTATAAAATAAAATTTTTGAGTTCTTCCCGAATTTTACAATATTGAAAAAAATTAATTTATCTTTCCCTAAATACGGATCGGATTAAATTGGACTATTAGTAATATTTAAAACATAAAAACCCAAATCCTGTCCTATACAATATAATTATGTATATTATGTAATAGTATATGGCACCATCCCAGGATCTACTTTAATTAAATATTATTCAAATCGTACTTACGTGATGAATTGCCTGTTATTTTTATGAAGTTAGAGTTAAGATGCTAATAGTTGAAAATAATTTAGCACTTCAAGCAAGGACTCACGTACTATAAATAATTAATGATTTTGACTCACAAACTTAATCCTTAATTCGATAAACAAGATTGCCACACATAAAGCTATGAACGGCAAACAGTTAATTTCCCGTGGGTTTTTGAACGTTTTCGGATGCAACATAAAATTATTTCGTTCACCGATAGCTCATATATGTATGTGTATGCTTGTTAGGGCTTAAATAGTTTCAACTCTGAAGAGAAAGTTTATGCTACTTAAGCATAAAAGTTAATTGGCCGAATCAATTTGTTTTTAAATGCCACGTTCGAATAATCCATAGAATAACCGCAAGGGTTAGGCCCAAAAATAATTCAAATAGGATTCTCAATGAAGGATTAGTTTATGCGGTGAACCCATACCCTTGAAATCGGATGCAGGGTGGAGACCAGGACTAATCAGCGCGGATTGTTGCCCTTCCGCTACTCTACGCCCTGATTCAAGTAAATGAGAAAACTTTCTAATTGGAATTTCAAATAGGCCTCCGTTTATCCAGACGAGAGCTGTTCGCGGTTCGACGCCAACATGCTGGGCCGCATTATAATTCTCTTTGGTCTGTGTAATTGATATGGGTTTTAGTAATTTAACATCACAGTAGCTACCATTGTCAACAAGTCATTTGTTACATTAATAAATGCAGTTGCGTGATAACTTTGAGGGTGTCATAACAATGACGTATGATGTTTTTGTTAGCTTGTTACAACTAATTTACAAAATATTTTACTAGTTCCTTCTAGTTTTATTTTAATATTTAATGTTCCTTATTTATTCATATTGTGTTGAGGTGCGTCTATCTGGGTTTCTACGTTTTGCTGAAGTTTACATTTCATATCGTGCCGATATGTTATAATTTTGAACACTCTTAAGGCTCATTTTAGATTTACAGAAAATTTACAAAAAATCCTTATACCTACTTATAATACATCAGGTACATTATGTGGACGTATAAATGAATACTTTGTAACTTGAGTGTCTTTAACAGGGCTTTTTAAAACAACCACACGGCTTAACTGATGGTAAGCCTATAAACACTTAACACACTAATGGTGTCACTATAAAGCGTTGACTGCAAAAAAAACAGTGGTTACTTTTTTATTCCGTAGTAATGTAATCACTCCACAGATCATACTCCGTGTGTATTTTCATTAGTTTGAAAGTTTAACCAATAATGGTAAAAAAAAATGACTAAGAACTAAAAAGTGAGTAAAGGTATTGTCTAATATGATCAATGATAACCAAGTTATGGTAACAGGACGTAATATGAACGTTGTTTACAAAGTTTTTGCCCCCAAACAGAAAAAGAGGTTAAATAGAAACAAACTATAGCCTGACTAATAAATAACCTGGTCTGGGGGCGCCACAACTGCGATCTTTATTTCAACACCAAAAGTAGTCATACTCATGGAAATTGGCAAACGTTTAGAAGCTGTGATGCAACAGGCAGATACACACGTTAAACCTATATTTTATTTTTTAGTCGTTTATTAAAAATTTGTGTGGATGGTAAGATAACCTTATGAGTTAATACCATGGAATCATTGGAAATTCAAACAAGAACATTTTAGACTTATTCAACGAAAATTTATTGTTTATAAACTAAAATATTAGGAGTATATAATGTGTCAGAACGATAAATAGTATTTTATGCAGGTCAACACATGCAATCAAACAAAGAAAACAAACATAAAAAGCTAGTATGATGTTTAATGTGAATCATCAATATTAATCCATCAATCTAAATTTTCAACTTAATTGGACATTTTAATCTTCTTCATTTCTACAATGCACCAATGGTTGGATTATAAAGGCAATCACACTTATTTTCACTGTCATTACTTGATGAACCACTTTCACCAACATTAATAATATTTTCACGATTTCCGTTTCAACCATAGATCCTCTGCGTCTGTAATTTTATTCCATTTCGTTATGTGTTTGCAGCAGATGTTCAATATTTCTATAAAAAGTAAGATGAAATACGAATAGTAATATAGTAACAGTAAAATTAAATAATTAAAAAAACATAAATATGTAAGTACCGTACAAACGATTTTTTTTTTAAAATAAAATGTTAAATTTTTGCCTCAGAATCAAACTAAAGTCATTTACTTCAATTAAATCAACTATAGGTATTTTTGAATACGTAACTATTTTAAATTGTCATTAGTAGGAGTAAGTCAGAATAAGTCATTCGTGAAGCTAGTTGCCTATTTAATACTTAGATCCTATATAGAAGAACAGGCAAGAAACCAAGGACACTTTTTCATAAGCACAAATGAAATGGGAGAACAATGATACATATTGTTCTAAAACATAAACAGTCGCGAATCCTTTTACTATATACCCTAAATGTTTCGATTGGGTTTAAATTACAATACAAACACTTAAACTAATACGCATGCGTTGCAACAAACATATTATATGACGTACCTGCCAGTTTTGTTGACAACTAGATCTGTACTGGTATTCAAAGAAATATAGTCCAATCCCAACAGATACTTAAATACATTGTTAATCACTTTTCTCTCAAGGTTAAAAAATGTTTTTTGTCATTTTCTCACATAAAAATCTCACAAACCCAAAATATACATAAATATAAGATAATATACACTACAATAAATTAGTCCTATTTATTTTCCGCAACATGACGAGATTTTTTTATTTTCCTGGTCAGGCTCTATTATAACTAGTTCTCGTAAATTAAGCGTGCAAGAAGCCTAGTGCGTGACGCTTCGATTTTCCCTGTTAACATAATCCCCTGGCATATGCCTTTCAATAACACGTTGGAACGAACACCGAATTTATACTAGCTTTCGCCCGCGGCTTCGCTCATTTTAATGTGGATTTTGCCAATCAACTCACTATCTTTCGGGAGTAGTACTTTTTTCAGACTGAAAGGTACCCTTCGTCTTTTTCTGTACCCCTGATAAAGTGTATACAAAATTGTCGATCGATTGAGCAGTTAGGGCGTGAAAGAGTAACAAACAATCAAACTCACTTTCGCATTTATAATATAAGTTAGGATTTAGATTAGTAAGGATGGTTTTATAAAACAATTCATACATTTATTATTTCTAAAAAGCCCTGACGTCATACTTTCGAGAATTGGTTAGCTTAACAAAAACATGATTGTTCATCAAATGGTCAATCCATTTAAACGATAACGATGTTCAATTCTAATTCACCATATTTCAAAATTGATGTGAACAACCACGGTTGATCACTTTCAGATACACACTCAATAGTTGGTCACTTACGAGGGTACTGTTAAACAAGTTAAGACATATCACCCATCCGACACCACTACGACTACCACACGATGGTCTGTTATAGTATCTCATCGCTATGAGCCATCGTGTAGAGAAGAGAAACTTTCCAACTAATGCAGTACACAAGCTAACACAAAACCAATATTATGCGTATTAGCGATAATGCAACCTGTTTTTCATACAATCAGCAGCACTCTAATGGGATAATATGATTATTTTCCGAAAGACAAAACTTAAGATTGCAGTTCTAAGAATACTCTCTCATATATCGATGTACGTCACAGTCAATTTTCCAAGCGCAACAAATAAGTTTTTAATCGCATTTTTTTTATTTGATAACAAATTTACAAGATTCGGAATTTTTTCCTATGCTTGTACTGTAAGACCTTACTTTTTACAATATTCATGATTGTAGGTCTAGGTACTTGCGAAATAATAGAGCTTAAATGGCCGTATCTATTCATTGAGTTGACTTAGAAGCTTGTGTTTTATAGCTTCAAGGAACCGCAAACAGTATTTGATGTTAATTTCAATTTGATACCTCCACGTGTTCCTGAGAAAAAGGCAGACATACCGGCAGACAAACAGACAGACCGAAAGACAGATAGATAACTTTTATTAGCTTCACTTGTAACGGATTGGGCTTGGTAACGATGATGCAGCTACGAGGTGGATAATGGAACTCTTTTTTACCTTTTAGCGGTTTGCTGTTAAAGCGTGTTTTTTAGTTTTACCAAACTATAATTATTTCCTTTTGAGGAACGGAACCCTAAAAAATTGAAAAATAAAATCATTCAAGCAGGGTTCCTGGTTTCCCCATCGGTTGTATGTAATTTTTTAGGGTGCTGTTTCTCAAAAGTAAAAAAGGAATCCTTATAGGATCACTTTATTGTCCGTCTGTCCGTCGCTCGGTTGGTCTGTCTGTCCGTCTGTTTGTGAAGAACCTTTTTCTCAGGAATACGTGGAGGCATCAAGTTTATATTAACATCAAATAGTTGTGTCTGCGGTCCCTTGAAGCAAAAAAAAAAATCAAACTTCTAAGTCACCGCAATCAAAAGATACGGCCATTTTAGCTTTAGATTTTGACCAAAGACCAAATTTGAACATTTCGCAGGTAAATCAAAACCTGTAGGGTACTTCTTATTGACCTAGAATCATGAAATTTGGTTAGAAGCAAGGTCTTGACTTGGCTGTTAAAACTAAACCATATATGGTTATGTGAATTTATAACACCATAAAATGTTGTTCCGCTTTTTAATAAACTCCATTAAGACTCATGATATTTAATTTAGACCACCTCGCGCAGGCACAGCGTGTAACGTGTACCCATTAGGGTTACCTGTAAACAAACACTCAGCACGACGCATTCCTGAAGTCAAGAAATATGCCCAAAATTTTGTAATAACCACTTATGAACCATGGACATATTATTAACATAAATGTCATAGACAACGGTGTTTCACATCCTTTTTTTTCCGTGAGCAGATAGAAAGAGACCTACCACTTTGGACAAAGATCTCTTTGAAGAAAGGCTACCTATAGTGTGCATACCTGCTACCTGCGTCTATGACCAGGTCGTCAGTTCATCTAGTGAACTATCCCAAAGGGTATGTTTTTTTAGGTCGTGTAAGAAGTTACTTACTTATAAATCGTACAACATGGCTTAGAATTCATATTACAGACACTAGAAATAAGCAATTATGTTCTAAAAGCTAATTATTGTTTAAAATTTAGACTATAGCTTTCAGCGAATTTATTATCAGCGCATGTTGTGTAAATAGAATTCTGAATCGAGTAACATTGTTTATTTCAACATTGAATGAGTAAACTGGCAAACATCTGACCTCATCAAAATTACCTCTTTATTGATATTTAAATAAGCATATGTTTCACTATAGTATTTAATCGCAAAACCACTGCTATAAATTTTATGAATAAAAACACTTAATTTTCTGGTTTTGTTGCTCCGTACAATGGCATAATCCTGTCTATGATCTGGAGCAAGAGTGTTTGTAAGCTGACGTATGCTAAAGGTTTCTGCTCCTACACTCCTGGCCCGCGAAAGACGTACTAGACGGCACGACGGTAAAATATAGGGTTGCTCCTTATCCATATGGGCGCTCGCTGACCCAAAAGCATGGCCAATTCAACATTGTGATTGCCAGGATTACTGAAGATTTCCTTCCCAAGTATTGTTTTATTTATTGTTCTTCCATCAATAGATCGATTCATAACGGCTACCAGTTAGAACGTCAAAATTTTATCTATGACGTAATCCCTTGAATGGATTACGTACAAGTATTGTTTTTCTTTATTTTCTTTCTAGGGATTATTTTACAGCTAAAGTCACAGATCCGTGAAACATTATGCATAGCTGTTGAGCTATGCATAATCTTTTATGGATCTGTAACTTTTCCGAAAAGAAAACTGTAGGTATGTCCATCATCCCAAAGGGATGATTAATCTAACTTAATCAGTATTCGGTTTAAAATTGAAGTAATCAAAGAATGGTAATTAATATGAACGAATCCTAATGCATTATGTAAAGGAAATTAGCATAGAGTTGAAAAATGTTAAAATCTCATAGGAATTGTTAATAGACTGTGTGTTGTAGAAAGATGAGGAAAATGGGAAAATAACTGTTGCTCACGGCTAGTTATTCATAGTTTTGCACAAAAGAGCCAAATATGATGCCAAATATTATTGGGGCAGCTAGTCTAATATAAAACTCACTGGCCTACAGCTGTCTATTCGTTACTTAGAATGGAAATTAAAAATACTACTAAGAAAATAATTTAGAATTCCGTCTTTTTTACTTCTACTGCTTAAGGTACATTATGAAAAGTAATGGAAAATGATACCAATTGGGAAAAGTATAAGAGAAACGAGATGATGTAATTAAGATATTTCAAATAATATTAAAAATCAATAATCAAAATAGTTAAAGAATAGAAGTCGAGACAACGCGGCGACGTAGGTAAATTGGAACAAAACACATATTGTTAAGATGTACAATACATATCAGGAATCGATAATTATAAATACATAATTGAATTTTAATTATCTTTTTTTTCAGTTAACGCGACAAGAAGTGCATGATTCGCATTTTATATAACATCCATACCATGAAGTAGATTAGAATCACAAATTTCAAATCAATATAATTATTGCTATAAAAACAGTCCTTACAACGGGAAGGGAAAAATCGTTTGATGATTCAGCAAATGAATTGCGCATGTATTAAAGAGTTTCGTCAGAACATTCGCGTTACATCAGAGACGTTGTAAAACTTGTCCGGCCGATGGTCGAGTAAGCTTGGAATGAAATTGCCAATCCTCTTTCACAATGGACCGTAAAATGGTTTTCCGTTTTTGCCCGACCGAGCGGAGCGCTACTCGTTGATTCACCGGACACGTCGCTTGGTGGGCTATCACTAGTTGGGGGAATTTGTGAAAATAACTCTTCATATATCACTAGGAGAGAAAACTGTGGCACGCGTTTACATGCTTTTTAATAGCTAGTAATTATCTTTGAAACTAAAGACAACTAATAATTGGAATGGAACAGTGTAATCTAATTTTTGCTTTCTATTATGTTCCTTTGTTCTAACATTTGTCGTTTTGAGCACTTGTACATGTCTTGTATGTTTGCTGAGTTATTTGTTTCAGTTTTGTAAGGCTTTTGAAACTTTAAAATTTTTATGTATAACATTTTCTCTTTTTATCCATTGTTTTGTAGCGTCAACTGAATTTTAATTATTGGAAACGAGCGAAGTATTCAGATGAAAATACGTTGATAAACATGAGTTTTAATTAAAAAGTAATGTTTTTGTCTCATCAAATTACTCATTGGAATAAAGGTTTTGGTTGGTCTTTAATTTAGTTCATATTTAACATTCTATTGTTTTATGATAACTCAGTTAGAAAAAAAAGTTACTGACTAAAAAAAGGAGAAGGTTCTCAACTCGTCAGAAGAAGCTGGACAGATTTCAAAAAAATATGAAAGAGTATTCTACTTCCCCGGTGGTCACTTTATAATTAGGTCGGATCCTGAAGAAATCAAGGGAACTCTTCGAATATTATAGCCGTACTTAGAGCGATTTGGGTTTTTTTCTAGTAACTCGTGCATTTGCTCTCGGGAAGCACCATTTGATGAAATGGAACTGATAATGCAGACTCAGGTGACCAGCTCAATAATAAGTGGATTGCGGTTATCAAATAGAATACGTTTATTTGCATAATATATAGGTATATTAATGCTAGTAAAATATTTAACAGATAGTTCCAGATAACAGTTGTTTAACGATATGCACATAATGATATGATGGTACATGAATTATTTCACTTAAAAAATAATAAATAGGTAGGTTTATGAAATGTCAAAAATATAATTAATTAATAGTCATGCAAGTTTACGATTTTTCTCAGTTTTAAATATGATTAATAACTGATACTATATGAAACTGAATGATGGCATTTCTCAATTCTCTCTTCTCTCTCTTTCTTATAAATTCACGTCCCTGCATCGGGAAAAGCAATATTTTGTAAAAAAGTGATGAGCAGTCGACATTAGGCTATTGAAATACATAAATTATAACCCAGCTTACAAAAAGCGTGAAATAAAAAATAAATTAAATTTGATAAAAAACTAATTTCTTCTCTAATACAAGTTATTTAAATTTACCACGATTTAGGCATATTGCAATGGTTAACACTTTTTTAAAAGATAATTATTTGTATTGTGACGTATTCAAAACAACGCGACTTCGTATTATAGTTTTTTATGACAGAAATTGTACATTATTAATTGTGCTAATAAAATAATACGAATATCAATATCGTTGTAATTATTTATAGGTAACTATATACCTATATACCTATTTTCTGATCGCGTTAATTCCCATGTATATAATATTATTTTATCGTGGCCAGGTCATAGAATTATTTCATGATGTGGTCGACCATTTTATGAAATGGTCGGTCACATCATGATATGATCTGGCTAGATCAATATATAATTAATCAGCGTTTGACGATATGAACACCTAAACGCACGACTACTTCATGATATGGTCAATATTAACGATCACATCGTCAAATAGTTACATTATCCACAGTTAGAGGCGCTAATATCGTTTTGTTTTTGTCATGCATCATGGCGGCGTACAATTATTTGGTTTTACAGATGTCATGTATTGACAAAAGCATCAGTCATTAGTAGGGTAGGTCAATTGAACTGAAATGGCAAGGTTTAGGTTAAGTTAGAACTGCGACCACAACGCCAGTCAGAACCGAATTGTCAAACATTAGTTATCCGGTTCTAAAACCTAATAATAATGTGCAAAGAGAAAAAAAAAGCGCAGTGAAATATCGTCACGACATCTTAAATGACCAATATGTAAGCTCCTTCGTTATTTTGAATTTTTATTAAACCTTTCATAGCATAGAAACTGTACATTAATGATTTGGCCAAACGTGGATGGATATATCATCAAACGTTGACGTTTTAACGATATGGTCAGTTTAAGTTGGCCATTTCATGAAATACAACCACCAAATCACGGATCAGAGATCGATCACACACACATACACACACACACACATGATGTGGTGGATCATGTCATCGATCATGAAATGATCAATTCTACGATCTGGCCACGACATATACATAATTATATCATGGAACGCGAAAGTTTAAAAGTTAGAATCAACATCGTTGTTAATTATATTTATTTAAACTTTAAAGTACAATGCATGAATAACCCCATTATTTAGTTCATCACTGTTAAAGTCTAATTTTGTAGGTATTCGTAACTAGATGGCATTACGGGGAAATATATTGCACTTTGATTTTTTCTCACAATTTTCAACCATTTAGAAATGGACGGTTATAGATCGACGCAGGTACTTAAGGTATTTACTCGTAATCCTTTTTTTACATTTATTTTTTATTTAAGCTTTATGCACTTACAGCACAGAGATGGACGTAATGCCTTTAGGTGATGGAGAGAAAATAGGATATAGGTGCATTGAAAATAAATAAAAATGAATAAGTACAAATGAATATTATTAATTATTATAGAGAGAGTGAGACTGAAATATAGTAATTTTTAAAATTAGTTATTTTTATAATTTTACATTTATTTTGACAAAGCAACCTATTGTTGCGATGACTCTGTGTGTGTTGATTTATAATTTTCAATTATAACTCTTTTTTTAACTGATGATTTCCAATATTGATGACCAATTTTATGAAATAAAGATATTAAATTTGAATTTGGTTTTAATAACAATGCCAATAAATATCTTGAGACCTTAGTTAACATATGCATTTAATGAATCAATGAGCGCGGGTACCTTGTGGTTTGGAAGTAGCTACCAGCCAAGAACGAAGACGGATGTCTCAGAAGAAACTTGTCACCTGGCCGGGTCTAAGCAACCTTTTCTGTTGCAGGTATATCTCAAATCGTTTTTCAAGACAATACTATTAATTAACTCATAAAATTAAATTAACGATGCTAGGAGGACCAAAATAATGTATAGATACAGTTTAAATCAAAATAATAATATAAAGTCCTGGGCTTTGTACATAACCACCTATTTAATTAAAGTACTATTTAAATGCGTTTAAGATATGTAATATCAGTTCTTATAGCTTTTACGGCTTACCCAATAGACGTAGCATGTGTTGTGAGTATGGATTTTTCCTAAGACTACATCAAAACATACTTAATAATAGCCTGCAATTACTCTTACCTACTAATTCATTATCGGGACACAGATTCACTGACTGCATAAACCCTATAAAGATCTTCTTTGACCTTTTAATACCAAAACCATCCACGTATATCATTATTAACCTGTGCATTCAAAGGTTACCTAGCATTGCTTTTTGCAATAAGGCCGCCCATTGTGCATTTTATGTATAAAATATCTGTTTCTGTTGTCTGTTGTCCTGTCTGTTTTTGGTGTACAATAAAGAGTATTTATTATTATTACATCGTTTGGTATACCGATACCATACTTATATTTCGCGGCATAATGTTAAAACTCACCTGAATAAGCTATTTAGATTACATTAACAATCATACAAAGTAGTAAGTAACATACTCTTGTGACACTTACACCCGGTTTCCGATAGGCTGATCAAAATATTATTCACATAACAGCGCTGTCGAGTTAACAACGGTGTCAAATCAGCTCGAGTTCATGAAACATTGATCAAAGAAAACTTTATAAATATGTGATTGATTTCATTTAAAATTCTAATTGTTTTTAGGTTTTTTTGAATCGTCAAGAGTAGGAGTCAGTCAGTATAAGTCGGTCGTGAATCCATAAAAACTAACTTAGGAGCAGACGGGTCACCTGATGGTAAATGACTAAAGCCGCCCATGAGCACCTGCAACTCCAGAGTCACAAGTGTGTTGCCTTTAAGGTGGGAGTAGGAGAAGAGGGAAGGGGGGGGGGGTAGAAAGGGTTACGGCCTCCGGTAACCTCACTCTCTCGGCGAAAAGCAATGCAATCATTGCTTTACTGCGGCAATGTGCTGCCATTAAACACTATTTTCGATTAATTAGTTTTAGAATAAACCAGCGTTACATAAACACTACACATGGCACATATTCATAAAAATAAAGACAAAAAGCGGTTTGGTAAATAAAAACAGTACAACACAGATAGCAACACATCCCCGGTCCATGGAACACAATGCGGCGGACGACACAAGTGTATAAGCCAGTTGAAACTACTGTCGGTGACAGCTACAGGCAATATCTTTGCTCCACCAGACCAATATCTGTAGTGCTGCAAAAATAATGATACTTGAGAAAAAGTTGCACAACAGAATAATCTACTATTTTTACGATATACACATCAAATTGTTTGTTTCCACTCATTTATGTGAACGAAATAATACTTGTGCCAAGGACTATTTGAAGATTTTTCCTCGTTTCTTAATTAAGAAAATATACCCTCATCTCTGTGTAATCATATTGTGTCCTCAAGGCATTAAGTGTAATCAAAATATTTCTTTGTTTGGGTATACTGAATAAACTACGCATTAGCTATTAAATTTATTTAGAATAATATTTACAAAAATAATGTATGAAATTATATAAGAATGTTTATTTAGGTTTATTTATTCGTTCGTTAATTCATCGCTATTAGCTTTTATATTATATTCCTGTGGAAATGCGGCATTGAGTGTATTGTGCAGTGCGAGAATATGACAGTTAATGAGAGCGAGTGCTAATTATATCACCATTTATTCAATAGCTCCCGTTATAATTGAAATTGTAAGCTGACTGCTGTAGTATTTCTGCGTCGCCTTTGCAAAAATGAGAAAATGCTTTTGGTTTTAATAAGTTGAGAGGTTGGCACCGAGTGAATTGATAAGAAAATTGATTGAAAGTGTAGTTCTATCTTAGTATCCATTTCGTTTTTGTGGCGATTCATTCTTAATGATTGAAATTAATAATATGAATAATATTTAACCTCTTATACTAACCGTCTGAAAGGAAATGGATTCACTTTGTGTTCGAGTGTCTCAAAATTTTGCGAATTTATCAAACCCGCACTTTATATCTTGTAGATCAAATTGTTTGTGATTCATGGACAACTACAGTATCTCCCCTCATCTTTAACCGGCTGAGGTAACTAGCATTTATCACTTACATAAGCAATTAAAGAGAACAGTGTAAGAAAACTTGTGCGGCCAGAAGTTCTGTTCTGTTATTTATCACTTTTGAAGGTGTATCTATGGCTTGCCTGAGGAGCGTGTAAATTCAACACTGGAAATTCTGGGGCCTTTGCTATGGTAGAGTGTTTCTCTAGTCATCGCCTGATTTTGAGAGAAATCTGCTGTACTCTTCTACAAATTTAAAGCAAAAAAGTCATACTATATATTTATTAATTTGAATATAATGAGTATAAAAAAATATGTACTTACTTGTATTGATATATGTATATTGAGCACTAGAGGTTTATATATTTATTTATTTAGAATTCAGCTTTAACGACGGACACGATAAAATAATATCTCTAAATTATCTTTTTGGCCATTCTAATACCCATTACTTTGCCTAAAATTAATCATCTAACCTTATAACCTCTAAAGTATTTTGACCTATTTCTGCGCAATTCAGTTTGCAAATAAACTTATAATTTTATTATAAATGTACTTATTTTGCTTAGTAGGTAAAGGGACAGATTAGTTGCAATTGTGTAAATTACAGTTGTACTATTGACGAGTTATATATAGGCTTGCGAATGTCTCCAAAAACTTTCGAAAACATTAAAGATAATATTAAGATAGGCATATTTATCAGGTTTTTTTTTAAAATAAATTAATGTACTAAGTGATAATTTATTTCTGACCGAATGTTATGTAATACGGGTTTTTGGACAACATTGTGTGTCGCAACAAGAAATTAATAAATATTCACCGTTTATTTCTGGGCGATTTAGTCGTTTTTTCTTAACACATCATTTAAATAAAGCTTCACTTTGGATTTGGACCCACAACAATTAACGAAACTGTTTCACTCTAAGAGCAATAATTACTATTGCTCTGAGGTTTTACTCATTTTCTGTATAGGCTTTGAACTCCTTCTTTGCTATGAGTACCTACGTGTTATACTTACAATGTTCCTTTATTTTCTTTATGGTTTATTGCGGGCTCCAAGATAGTTTAATATTCCTTGGGGTTTCGATCTCTGTCATTGATATTAGTGTGTAAAAGTTTTCAAAGAAATTGTAATTGAGAATTAGGTATTTATATTCCTCGTTTACTAGGCGACTTTTTTATTTAACTTTATGGTTACTCCGCTCCTATAGACTGATCTATTAAAATAGGTAGGTACATAGCCTTTTTCTAGAAACAGTCATTCTGGCACAAACATAATTTAAAAAATCGATCTTCTAGAACCTGTTATTAGCGTGTTCAAACAAAACTTATATAAATAAAAGTAATGTGTTAGTTGACCTCTGACCGGTATCGTATCAATAATTACGTTATGCGAACACTGTACTGTGTGGACAACGATAGATAGGACATAATTAAGGCTCATTGTAACTCACCATTGAAGTCATAGTGTATATTAAAAAATATGTCAAGTAAGTAATCCGTTAATAGGTAATGTCACGCAAGGATAATTATTATTTCATAAAATTACATTTTAATTACCACTATTTTGGAATTGTAATAGAATTATTGTTAACTACAAGGTTAACTATATGAGTTTATTATACGTAGTGATCGTCTGAGGTATTATCCGAACTCGTTTAATATATCCTTTTTTGTGCTTCCGCTATTTTTTAATCACAGCTTGGTTTATTACGAAAGGTACACACAACTTAGGAAAGAAAACCCCTGAAATCCCAACATACTTTGGCAGACTGTTGAATAGCAGGTGGCATGCGAGGGCATTTACCACCCTCTAAATCACACACACGCATACACACACACAATTTGCAACACGGTGTTATTTATTTTTATGTATTATTTGATTTCCTTTCGACAAATTCTATTGTTGCGTTGACATCGTGTTGATCTATAATTTTTATTTAAAAAAAAGTCGACTTCGTGTAATTTTTAGGGAATTGTATGATATAAAAAAAAATAACTTTATCTTTTGAAAATTATTTCTGAGGATCATTACATAGGGCTACAATCAGGGCGAGCAATATCAGAACACACAGCACAGTTCAGTTTGTACAATGAACAGAAAAGTCAAGGAAAAGGAGGCATATAATTATGAAATCTAAGCTCCGTACACATCACATTTGTGTGTCATTTCACACCTGCACCTACTCAGGACCTGGATGCGACATATATATATGCATGCAGCTTCTATGTTTAAAAGTAAATTGTAAATACAAATTGCTTAATAAAACCTAATTGTCTGCTTATTTTGTTAGTTTTACGCAGTCGGGTTTTAAATTAAATAAGCACTTAACAAGTGCTTTAAAGCCGATTCAGTCATGTCACTCTTAAATGTGTTCGACATAGATTAACCTAATTCGTATTATTAGATTGTTTAACACTGCATCCCATCTGTGTATACATGTGTAAACCTTTCAATTGTGCTCCAAAAATATTGTTTTGCTTAATTGTTTTATTATTTAGTGTAAATTAACCATCACAAAATCATTGATGGGATTTGATTCGAAGAACTCAAGCTCGAAATGAAAGCAAAATTCAAAATTCGGTTGTTAACTACAAATTGTTTAGGGTTGCTGTTAAAACAAGTGTTGTTTGTTTTACATAACCATTCGTGGAAGCAGAGCATTTCTCTAGTGTGTATGTGGCGCCAACAGTTATTAGTGGTACACCTGCCGTCACAGAATATGAATAAAAATTGTCATTATATTTCTTTATTATTTACTTCGTGTTTTTAAACTATTATAGCCAACGATACTTATTTATATTTTTATCCATATATTTTAACGACTCGTCCAGTGTTACGTCCACGACAGTTTCGTTTCTATGGAACGATTCAGAGAATTAAAATTAGTTTTTTTTTTCATTCAGTGATTTGTACCATTGTATTTATTTTTACGAAATCTAAGATCTTAGTACAGGTAACCACGCAATTTTAGTTAGATAAATGATAATTTCAATATAAAAAGAAAATGTTTTGCAAAAAATATTTTTTCATTTGAATAAAATCATGTGTTATATAATGTTATTATTTGTTTTAAAATAAAATTTATACTTATACTAGCTGATCAGCGCAACTTTGTCTGCGTTTGCAAATTTTCTCCGTTTTTGCAACATTTTTATTGATACTCCGCTCCTATATATCGTAGCGTGATGTTATATAGCCTTTCTCGATAAATCGGCTATCCAACACTAACAAAATTTCAAAATCCGATCGTTGGTCCGGAGATTACCCCGAACATCCAAACTTACAAACTTTAATGATTTCAACAACAGTGGTATCACTTGTATTCAGTCGCTGCCTTTTTGCGTAGAAAAACTAAACCAGTCAGGCAACTGCGATTCCAAAAAAAATCTCTCCTGATTCCCTTATTTAATGCTGTATGATACATACCTACATTCACGCCGGGGTAGGCAGAAGTGATTAAACACCTACCCTCAATTCCCAACAATAGCTCGAGAAGGTTAGGATCGCACCTGTATATTCAAACTGGCTATTTTGAATCCAATTTTTCATTTGCCTCAAATCAAGTTCCCCCCCCCCCCCCCGCTTCCCTCCTTGAATGATAAAAATAAATGATAACCCCCCCTGGGCTTAAAGCTGGGTACGCCCATGTAACTGTGTGTTAGGACTTTAAAAAAAAAACCCAGCAGTTTTAGCAGCAGAATGTTTATTGTGTTGCAAAATAATGGAACACGCGCACACACGACAAATAAGAGTCCACAAGATGGCGTTCCGTACGAACTTAGATAATAAGAAATAGAATCATAGAGCATAGATTCACAATGCACAGATTATTAAAGACTTTATGAATCAACAAAATCATGACAATATTTTATTTCTCTCAACACCTCCTTCCTCTCAATAAAATATTTTATACTTTACACTTACTTATTTAACGACTCTATCACTTTATCTACTCTATGACTCTACAATTTATTTTGCTTTACAACTCTAACTCATACAGTCTACGACTCTTTCAACAACTATAAGATTTACCCCGTGACTGTACCTTTCAATATACAAACAGAAAGTTACTCTTCTTATCAGTTGTTCAATCAACTTACATTGACGATAACGCACTAATACAAAATTGTTGTTTACCAAGTAAACGGTCTCTAAACAGTTTAAACAATACACCCAATGGTTTCGTTGGAATGTCTGCAATTTGTTTACTCCCACATAAATATTTTACAGCAATAACATTTCTATCAATTTTCTCCCTAACAAAACATTGTTTGATGTCCAGATGTTTTACCCTAGTACTAGTTGCCATATGAGCCATCTTGACAGTTGATTGATTATCTTCAAAGATAGTAATTGGACCCATAGCAATGTTGAGATCAAGTAATATTGATTTCAACCAACAAACCTCACTAGTTACCTGACTTAAGGCCACATATTCTGCCTCAGTCGAAGATAGAGCAACCGACTGTTGCTTCTTACTCATCCAAATTACTGTATTGTAAGGGATAACAATGTACACCATATATTAAACACATTCATTACTCGGATCTTGGACGTTTCACTTGTCTTACACAATCCTTATATGGCGACCCTGCCAGGCAGCGATTTGCTGCATAAGCAAATGTTTGTTGCATGAAGCTAAACGAAAAATCTAACAATATGAGTGTCAATATTTCGATATTTCTATCGACCGGGTTACAAAACAAGTGCAACAATTATTTTGAAATATATTTTGAAGATGGGTTCCTCAAATACTAAAGAAGAACTGATTTTAGCACAAAATGCCGCAGGAAGTGCAACAAATAAAGGAATCGGAGAACTGCAGTTTCACATGAGTATTACCAATATCGTTCTTGCTGTCATAGCAATAATTTTGGCAATTGGCTTGGTATACTTTGGCCTGAAGACCTATAGAAAATGCTACAAAAAGTGGATTACAAATGAAATACGTATGCATTCTTTTCGGAAATCGATGTCCGTGTACTATCGTCATCGGCGAGACGCGGAGTCTGCTGAGGTAATGGATAAAAATGGTGGAAAACCGTAAAAGTGCGGAAAATGGCTCGTTAATATTCGTTTTGACGTATAAACGTGGAATAAGTTAATCGGTAAATCATTTAGTGTGTGTTAATCAGTGTAATAATTCTAATAATAAAATAAAAATAAAATAAAAATTTCGGAGCCTTTGAAATGAAGATATAGTACAGTGTAAAGACTTTAAATTTTAGGCTTATAAAAGGTATTGAACCAGATTATATGAGGTATGTGGTTTTATAATAATATATCTTGCTTATATTATATTTCGGTTATAGAAAATTTTAACTTCCCATGGCAATAGCATTAAGAAGTTTGTATAAAGAATTAGTAAATATACGAACTTATTTAATAAAAATCGGTCCAAGTAGACGAGTTGGAAACATTATTGTTATAAAATTAAAAGAGTCCAAGACATTATACACACAATTTAATGCATGTTTAGAGTCATTAGAATTTTTTTTTTTAATAAATCCAAAGAGGAAGACTTACAAATTCATTGTATTAGTAAGGATTTTAACATTTTATATAAAGAAATTCTAGAATTGTGCTCTAAGAAATCTTGTAGTTCAGAATTATTTGAGGAAAATAAAGAAATCATAATGGCAAAGTTTAACTTCAAAATAGCTCTGAGTTTATTACCAGTTGCATCAGACAATGAATCCAGCATTAAACAGTTGATTGACGGCATCATTTATTACAAATCAGAGATAGATCAGGAATCGCAGGAAAAATTTATAAATTTTGTGTTAAAAAATCGACTTTCTCAAGCAGCTAAACTTAAATTATCGTCAAATTATGTTGACGTCGACTCTGTAATCCAGGGCATGCGAATTTGTTACCTAAAAAATTGACAATAGCAATTCAGCGTCGATTATATAATTATAAACAAAATAACTTGAATTTAGACGAGTATGGTAGGCATATTACAGAAATGTTTGTAGATCTTACTATTGCACAATCGGATGGTAGCGATATTGATTCTCAAAGTTTAAGGCGCTTAAATGAAAAACAAGCAATAAAATCTTTCTCGGACCTTGTAGGACCACTCGATAGAGATGAAAATAATTATGCTTATATATTAACTCGAGAATGTGAACTGTCAAAATATGTTTGTGCGTTCCCCCGACTTCGAAAACATCGAATGAGGTCGCGCGAGCATTTTTCAATAGTTTTATACTACAGCACGGAGTGCCGCGAGAGATCGCAACAGACAGAGGCGGATATCATGAAAGAGGTTTGTAAATTATTAAATATTAACAAACTTAACTCAACAGCGTATCATCACCAAAGCATCGGGGCGCTCGAGAATTCTCATAAGAGTTTAGGAGCATTTTTACGAATACACGCTGAAGGACGACCTGACACTTGGAGTTCCTGGTTGCCATACTGGTGCTTTGCTTATAATACGTCTGTACATACATCAACAAAATTTACACCATTTGAACTAGTCTACGGTAAGAAGTGTAATTTACCCACAAACCTTACTAACTCTATAAATCCACTATACAATCATGACAGTTACCCATGTGAACTAAAATATCGATTGCAAGTGTCGCAAACAGAGGCGCGAAACAACTTATTAGCTTCTAAACACGATATAAAAAATAGGTATGATAAGCATATTAATCCAGTCTATTACAAGCCTGATGATTTGATATTAATTAAAAATGAAACTGGAAATAAACTAACAAATTTGTACTCAGAACCGTACAAAATCATCAGAGAATTGGCACCAAATGTAGAGGTAAATATTAATGGTAAAATTGACTTAATACACAAAAATAGAACAAAACCCTATTATAATTAGTTACAGTACAGCTTTGTATTTCACTGATACGACAGTACCTACATGATTATGTTACTGTAAAAAAAAAAGTTACTCTTTATAAGTTAATAGTACCTATGTTTAGATAATCGCTATTGTTTACATAACATTGTATCTGCGCGTACATTATGCGGTGTTCATCGGTTGTTAGAGACAAACTTGTGAAACTCGAATCACAGGTTCCAATACAGATAGCATTCCAGCACGAATATAATGTAAAGTGCATATTGATTAATTTTAAATATCTTTGTATTTTTCTGTTTTATACGTTACTTTTGTATGTATTTTTAAACACTTCATTTATTACTACTTTTGTGTAATTAGTTCGTAAGTACAATGCATTTGTATGTAGGTATACTTTTATACATAAAATAAAACTGTATTTTATTTTATTTTCTTTTATCGGGGAGATGTAAGGGATAACCATGTACACCATATATTAAACGCATTCATTACTCGAATCTTGGACCTTTCACTTGTCTTACACAATCCTTATAGTACACCCAAAAACTTCAACACAAAATCCTGTTCGAAACTTTTTGTCATCACTACCACCCCAATCACTATCAACATAGCGCACTACATCGTTACATGAATCTCTATAATAAGTTAAACAAATGTCCAATGTCTCTTTCACTTATCTTAGTACGTTTAACAATCCCACTAATATTATAAATGTGAAAGATTTTTTGTGTGGATGTGTTGGATGTTTGTTACTCTTTCAGGAAAAAACCATTGAACCGATTGCGATGAAACTTGGTATGTAGATAGCTGGAGACCTGGATTAACGCATAGGCTACTTTTTATCCCGATATTCCCACAGGATCGGGACTTACGCGGGTTTAACCACGGGGCGTTGCTAGTAGTTTATATGGTAATTTACTTGCACTACCTTGGTATCTACTTAACGTGTTTACTGTGACACACAAATCAGGTCTACTCCCAGTTACAACATACATTAAAATTCTCCATTTCTACTCTTTACTTTCTTTCTCGCAATCTTCACCTAAACAGAGTTATAGAATCGATTGGGCCCGTAATCTATTAGGACTTTAAAAAGAAACTCAGCAGTTTTAGCGGCAATATGTTCATTGTGTTGTAAAATAATGGAACACGCGCACACACGAAAAATAAGTGTTGTCGCCACATCAAAAACTCTTATTTATTTTATTCAAAATAAGGGCAAACTATAATAGATGATAAAACAGTTCACTATTTAATAAAATTAGTTAATAGACATTATCATGACTGGATAAGTCGGTGAAGCACTACTATTGGTCGGTTGATAAATATTGATGAATAGTGGGGTAATAAAAGGGTAGGAATGTATTATAAGTTGATAACAATCACTTGAATGCGGAGAGAGGTACGAACAACATGGCAGTTACTGTTAGTGATTTTCATAGTTTATGGCAGTGGTTATGAGACGGTTTCTAACTAAGAGCAATTAGTAATTATTGCTCTTAGGTTTCTAACATAAGAGTCCACAATATGGCATCCCGTACGACCATAGATAATAAGAAATAGAATTATAGAGCATAGATTCACAATGCAAAGATTAATAAAGACTTTATGAATCAACAAAACAATGGCAATATTTTATTGCTCTCAACACCATGTTTAAACCGAGCTGGTAAAGCTTTAGTACATTTAAGGGTTAAAATGGTAATTAGGTGTAGAATAAGCAAAAAAATCTCTAAAATTAAAATAGGAACTTCAAATAAAGGTAGTCAAGATCCTTCACAGTATAATTATATAATGCACTTAATGGTTCGCAACACATCTGATAATTACGTGGTATCAGGTTACAGAGCGGCTCCCTGGTAATCCGTCCCTCATTTACCCAATTGGAGGTACTTGCATTACTTACGGAGAATTAGTGAGCTTAACACATCATCCTATTCATCAACGTTTTCGGTTAATTACATCAGAGTAATTAGATACTACGGCTAACAGATATAATGCAATAAAGGTGTGGTGATATCCAAATGTAGGACATGTACCTAAGCGCCATCTAGCAAAGATAAGACGAACTACTTAGTAAGTACTGATCCTGCATCACGCAATTAGGTATAAGTTATTGCGCTAATAACAGAGAATTTATATAACTTAATGACATCTGTTTGGCCATGGCCCGGCACGATATGATATGACTAACTGGGTAAACAGATCCTCACTTATGTCATAGAAACAGTATAAGCGTTAACTTTGAAACACATAATTTTTTGCTATGTAAAATTTGCAGTGGTCGGGTTACATTTTTAATTCAAATATAAATTTGATCAATGATTACTTAGATCGTATCAAAGACTGAGTCTCTGGATCATTTTAGTTTAAATCGGTCCAATTGCTATAAGCAATTCTTAAAGATAGGGCTTCAGATTATTGTTGAGCATCGCACCACTCGAATTGCTAAGGTTTTTCAGTCACTGCTTTCTAGCACACGGAGCGTAAGCTTGTTTACCAAATCAGTAGTTACTCATTATACATTTGAAAGAAACAACGTTGAATATAAAACTGTTACTGCAAAATTACATTTAAAAGAAGAGTTAATGGTGTCGATTCTATTGCCAGACTCACTAAACTAAAACCTAACTTAATTTCTTCATATGAAATGAACCTTGTCTTCTTCGCAACAAGGTATATTTGTTACTGGCATCAATTTGTCAACGCCAATAAATTTCACTAAAACCTGTCACGTATACTCAACTTTATTTCCACGCAGCGAGAGTCCTCATTTATTCAAATGCCGTATAATTGCCGTATAAAAACTTGTTCAAAACAAACTAAGATGACGTTATTTTAATCGACACCTACGAAGACGCTTACTAAAAACACAGAGCAAAAGAGATGGCATTCAACGGATAGCAGCTCTCGCTACGTGGTATTAAAGTTTATTTAAGCGTGTCAGACTTTAGTCGACAAATAAATTGCTTATTTCGATAGCGACGTATGTTACCTACTTGTTTATATTTGAAATAAGACTTTGTTTCGAAGGATACAAGGTTTACATCTTGTATGAAGAAAATTTAGTCAATTATAGTTAAGAGAGAAATACAAGAGAATTGACACCAATATAAATAAAAATAATATTGTAGTAGGTACTTTACTGTTTGTGGTTCAACAACCACATACAATAGTATCGTAGGCAGGAAGGACGTTCACGTTAAAATTAATAGTTATTATTTTCAAATCAATGAAGTTAACTTCGTGTTTTATAGTATTAATCAAAGACAATGTTATACTGTAGTTAGTACCTGGAAATATCCCGGAAGGCCCGATTTACATATCTAAAAAAGATGTCATATTATTTCTATAAAGTTGATATAAAAATTTCATCCTAATGAAAAATAGATGGTTTGATTTCCTGTATTGAATTAGGCTTACAAAACATTAATATACTATAACAAAATAACCTTAACGTCTTTCACTTATACAAAGCCCCTCGGGTCGTAAGTCAAAAGATAATAAATTAAATAAAACATCTACAAAAATAATTTCACGAAACTCTTGCTCTCTAATTAACATTTTGCAAAGATAAAAAGGGTTTGCGAGTTTGCGACAGATATCCGAACAGCACGTACCGTTTTGGCCAGTAAAACATTAAAAAGAACATAAAGTTGCCGGAGCTATCTCAACAAACTAACGTTAGGGGAATCTCTCCCAGCCAGTGGGGTCAGGTATTGTGAAAAAACCAGCGGTGATATCACAACAAACCTTTAGATGCTCGGCATCGTTGCCGTTGTTACGTGAACGTGACCCGAATGCCCACGCCCGAATGTTCAGGGATACTTCACAAATGTTTCCGTTACGATACGCGATCTTTTCCTTTACTGAATACATACTAAACACGTAAATAGCTATACGATCACCTTTATTTCGTCGTTTAGGTTATTTAAACTTAAAGTACTTTATCTTTATGTGTCGCAAAATGTGATGCTATTATCATTCGTATCGTGAATAATTAGATTTGAATTGAATGAATTCAGTAAAAATCACGTTTTTAAGTCGTAACATTCCTGTCATTGGTTTCAAGTTTCAAAAATTTTATGGGTTTCTTTTGAAAGTGAAACCTTAAGTGTTAAAAGTTTTATTATTTCGTACCAGCTTTGTTCCGGTCGCATAAAAGTTATTTTGTTTTACCCTCGGGAACAGTACTTCTTTTTCTCAGTGAAAGATACCTGTATGTCTTTTATTGTACCCCTGGCAACGTGTTTGGAAAATTTCATGATGATCGCTTCAGTAATTAAGACGTGAAAGCGAAACAAACAAACAAACTCACTACCTACCTATCAATTTTTAATATAAGTTAAAATTAGGATACAGTAGTTACCGTAAGCGTTCTGAACCTCTATTCTTAGTAGGATTACTTACTGAACCTTATATATGCTTACCTGAATTGTATAATAAATCTTACTGGACATAATCATTACCTAACCTAAAATGTTGCGATTCGAATCCTGAAGTAAATGATCATATACGAGAAACCTAATATTACTTTTTTCGATATAAAAAAAACTAGGAGGGACAATTCTTTATGTTTAACGACGTCTAGGCATTTACGTCTTATAAGTAAATCGATTAAGTATAATCGCAACATTTTAGGTTAGGTAATGATTATGTCCAGTAAGATTTATTATTTTAATCTACTTAATCTATTTACTTACCTAATCCTTTGTTGAAAAAAAATTTATGTCACTGTATATCATTGCAAAAAAAAAATTAAAATACAGCCTTGAATAAGAAAAAACGCTTAAACACGTAATTGGATATTTGATTAATTAAGAATACTCGCAAGTGCTGCACGCTAGTGTGGGCAAGACAATGCACCGACCAAGTTCAAATCAGCTATAGGTTTAGGAAGAGTATGTGGCATTACTACACCTAATTTTGCAAGGAAATGATGGACGCAGAAGGCGCCTTAGAAAAGAAACGGGAGAGGACTAATACTCTTCCGTTCTTTTTTCGACGGACTACAGTGCCTTCGCCGGAAGAAGAATTAAATTCTCCCTTCTCGTAAAAGACGTACGTAATAGGTGCTGGAGATTACAAAGTGATCCCACTTGTCTTCAAATTACGTGTAAAAGAATAAGCGTACTTGTGTCTTAATCGAATTTGATTGGGTTGACATTTTTGTTTACCGCATTTTTAATAGTGGTGTTTACATAGTCATTACACATTGTCAAACACCTATTCAAATTGTTTCTAAGCAAGTTTTAGATAATTCTCTTTTATGGATACTGACATACAGTTTGGACACTTAACTGTGCCCCTCATCGTCAGTTACGGTTTCCAACATAGCGTTGACAACCAGGTTTTAAGCGACTTCTGGGGCACAGAGGGTAGTGGAGTTTTGTAAATGGAAACTACTACTACTTCCACTATACTTCATCTGCCATTATAATCTTACTTATCTCAGCAGCTAAGAATGCTTATTTTATGAATAAAACCATGACGCACTATGGCATTACACCATTCTTAAGAACTGAAATAATCTTATTCTAATCAAAATATTGAGATGTTACTTCTATAACACAATTTTAATATTCAGGATGGTATTATTTTGACGTAAAGTCTTGAAACATGAAATTCGTTTTAACGCTTTTTAATATGGCTTGCCACAGTCCCCGGCGGCGTCACACTCCGCAAGATAAAGGTGATCAACTAATTTGCCCGGTGTTTCGTGACTGATATCACCCTATAAACTGATAACAGAAATATCATTTATATTTTTTGATTAACCTTGTAAATGTTTAGATAAACCTGTACTAAAATAAAAATACAGACTTTTTACATGCATACGTTATAAAATTTCATCATCCATGTGGCCATGTTGAATGGCAATGTTAATTCTCTGTGAAAAAAAAGGCCCGCCTTCTGGTCATGAGAAGCGTCGATCAGTCGTTTAGCTAGTTCCTTGTAAACGGAACGAGCACTCGGGCCCCATAACCCTAACGTAACTAACTAACCTAACGCTCAAGTCCAAACGGCTCAAAAATATAATTTACGCATTTGGAGGCTTTCTGCGGATGCAGTAGCAGCATCGGCGCAACTAGCTGTGCTTGGAAGAGGTGATGGCGCGATTAGCGCGAGGGTATTAACACAAGTTGCGCCCCACACCAAAGGTCTACCAATATTCCATGGCAGTAACGACATACCATCTGGTCTCTTCCCATTGTCTCGTGCCAGACCATTGGGTTCTGGTACGGCTGGACCGCCGGCGGCCATAAGAACACGTCTGATATATCGAGATATCCGGCCTGCACTTTTGCTATAACAATATTTATTTATTTTTATTTATCCGGAGCCAACATACATACATATTATATTATTATCATTGCTGCATGAGCTCTTTATAACCAGTTAACGATAAAAAAGTACACAATAAAAATATAACAATACAAATAGTTTTAAGTAAATGTTTAAAGTGAGTTAAAAAAAGTCGTATGTGCTAGTTTTAAATCTTTACTTTATTAGTGCTTACGGTGGGTTTTTTAATAAAAGCAATAAACTTTTTATGATTTCTCATGAGATTTCATCTTAGTATCGATAAATATTCTCTGGTCTCTCTGGTCAGTCTAATAAATCAGGAAGTTCACAGTAAATACGACCTCCTGCTGATATGGAAGGTTCCTGACTCATGTTCTGTTTAATGGTTTTACTTTTACTAAACGTTTCTTTATGAGAGATATTTTCTTTGTATTTTTTTCTTTTCTGATACTTTCTATTTTAAATAAGCTTTTTCCCCTTGGCTTCATCTTTACTTTTTCACTCCCTGTGTAATAGATGGTACAACATATGTGCAATACAGCACGGATGTAATTAAGTAAGAAGCGTCTTCATTCCCATGGAAACGCACGAGTAGTAATATTGCATTAATAACTACTGACAAAGTATGTAGTTGTAAAACAATTAATAAAGTAACATGAATAATACAACATTTCATATTTTTCATTTACATTCATTAAAAAAACTAGAACTAACTAAGACAACTTATAAACAAAACTTGAATAACTATTTTATGATTATTTAGCATTAATACTTTGATCAGAATAACAGCAAGCATTGTATTTTGCATAGCTCGACGGGACGTGTGCAAACTCTTGGAGTGGGCTTATATCGAAACCACAGGGAATAAAACGTACAAGACTTTTTCAGCCGCAACGATTCCACAGATTCGATGCATGTTCAGCTATCGAACGAAACTCCGATGTACGTATTTCAAGAATGTGTTAACATGAAACGCTGGTTTTTCACACTGTTCGACTAAAATAAGAATTCATGTCTTTATTTATTAAAAAAATATCATGTTGTTTCAAATAAGGTTTTGTCTTTTAGGATACGAATTACGGATAACACACGTGCATTTAGGCTCTAACCTTAGATTATATATAGGTCCAGATGCCTAATCCGTGCCTCAAAACTGAAGCCAAAAAATATAAGCGTCTAATATAAATATAAGCCTCTCACTCGTCACACGCGAGCGAACGTTTGCCGCTGAAGTACGTCTCGAGTCGCTTATACTATAATATTTAAGAATGCCTGCTTGTGCTGTCAAATTCTGTAAAAATTATACAAAAAAAAATCTTAAGTGTCCGAACATCACATTTCATATGTAATATGTAACTTGATTTTTCTATTGTATCTTAATTGTATCGTGTTCAAAAATAATATTATTTAAGGAGTGTTATGTTATGTAGTAAGTATCTACAAAATTTTAGCAAAAATAATATATGTTATTTTTTATATTTGCCTGCCGGCGTTGCAAGTACCTACAAACCAACTGGTTTTTTAGTTATCCCAAAACAAACTAATACGACGATTTAAAAATTAATATTTTTTTATTTATCGTCTCGTCCTACAAACCAAGGCAAAACATTTACTTTATTTTCTCAAAATACCTTTTGTTACTCTGTTCCTGTGAATAAAGTTGCATTTCATTTTATTACTCAAAAGTGCTTTTATGTTACATTTACCATAAAAAAAATTTACTCTTATTCTCATATTTTTTTTCATACGGCCTTATATGAAAATCGATTCTTAAGGAGGAAACTCTAAAAAAACGTCTTGAAAACAAACCAAAAACTATTGTTATAAATAAATAGTTCCTAGCAGTAGTAGTTTTATTTTACATTTGTCTTTTTAACTAAACGAATTAAATGAAAAAAACGAAAAAATTAAATAAACAAATATTTATAACTGATTTAAATTCATTCAAAATGTATTTATTTAATATTACTTACATTTAAAAAAAAAGTATGTTTAATAAAAAAGTCACTGAATTTTGGGGTAACCTCTATGCACTGGTAGTAAAACCGTCAATGCACACAAACACAAACATTGTACGTAGACACTCGCGTTGGGCGGGGTTCACTCACACAGCATCAAAAAGTGGCTTCAAAGTAAACGGTGACTTTTGTACTAGTCACGGTATCTGGACCTATATATAATCTAAGGCTCTAACGTTCACTAATGAAGTGGGTAAAAAACAGTATTTACACCACATTATTGTTTAATTGAATATGAAATATCCAGTAATATCATGTAGATTTACAGCATTCAATATTATTTATTACATAGGTGCATTGTATTTTACATCATAAACGACCAACAAAACGATCAAAAACAAATAAGTTAAAAGTTCAACCATTTTTATAGACAAATAAACAAGGCTAACAATGATAATGAATAAATATTGTACACGTGCAAATTATGCAAATATCTAAATAAATGAAAAAAAAAAAATATTATTGAATTTGTAAAAAATCTCAAACTATTTCCAATTCAAAAAGCAAGTGCTATAGCACTTGCTTTTTAAATTGGAAATATTTACCCTTTAATAAAATTAAAAGTCGGAGTCAATACACTGACTCCGACTTTTAATTTTATTAAAGGTTAACTCTTCTTGTTAATTCAATATTTAAGTCTTAGTTGTAGACATTGTGCACGTTACAATCATCATTAATGCTCAAAGAAATCAAAACGTTTAATCTTTTTTAAAGACATACTAACGCACCATTACTATTTAAGAATTTCAAGAGCTTTACGGCTTCTGGCGGTTTTTCTTTATAATTTATCCAAAAGAGTAGAGGTGAAAGCTAACCTACGTGATATTTGGTTTCAGTTAAATTTTTACATGTATTAGAACGTTCTTAAAATACTTTTTTATTAAAAAAGAAGTACAGTTTCAACCATAACCTACTTCTTAAACAACTTGTTATACTTCTTATTACGTACTAGCAGTTCCCGTGCGGCTTTGCTCGCATGTACATATTTATATATTTTACTCCTTATAACACCAACTAACTGCCAGTGAAAGCCCTGTGGAAATCGGTCCACTCGTTTCCGGAGATTAGCCGGAACAAACAGACAGACAGATCAAATGATTAGAAACTGACGTTTAGGCATAGGTATCGTGCAAATAACTGTATGAGTTAAAAAAAACTATTATTTTGACATTACAAGTAGACACTTAAATTTATTTATTTGTATTGATGATAATAATTTTAACCTTACAACTAGTGAGACTGAGTGACATTTTAGATTACCGTAGTACCATAGTGTAGTTGAGAGAACTGTTTAAATAAATTACTAGTTTAGAGACGCGATGGAATATATTACTAACTTGATCTTGATCACATTTGGTATTGGAGATAATCATGATTATAATAGTAAAAGCGATCAAGTTCTGCTTAATTTTAATCAACTGATGATGTTGGTCGTTGCCAAAAAATAACTGCGTTAGAATAACATTCGGTTTGATCCCGGTAGCTGCAGAAAAAAAAAACATGGAAGTGTCTGAATGACAAAGTGGACAGCTTTTGCAATGACTGGGTTTGAGTTAACCACGATTGACAGAATTGGAAAAACAGAGGGCCTAAAGATATTTGAATTAAATATGAAATAGTTGCATTTTCTTTTTGGAAAGTGACAAGATTTTCACTTAATCATTTTATTCAACTTTATTTTACATATTACTATATGCACATGTGCATATCAAAGAGTGACCTTTAGATCAAAATGATCTTCAATGTTAAAGAATAGTACAAATCCACAGAATATGGTGGTAACCCAGGAAAGCACTGTTACTTTTTGAACATACATATTTTAATTGAAAACCACGTTGGTTAAAACATAACAACAGTGATTTATATTGCAAATTTTATAAAAACAAAATATTAAACCATGTAGCGCCATCATCGAAACCTTTAGATGTCATATTACAATGTTTAGTAAGCCCACGGATAGTATAAGTCTGAACTCCGCACCGTGATTTTGTTAATATAAATTAACAGATTTGTAACATATGGGTACTGCATAATTAGGTCAAATCTTTTATTCCGAACATTTACAACTGTTAAAAACGTATTGAGGAGAATGACGAGGATGGTGTTCCGCCCGTCACGGAGGCAGAGGTAGGGGCGGTCGTTCTACGGATACGTTCCAAGAACACTGCCCCCGGGCCAGACGAGATTCCTGCCCAAGCACTGGTCCTCGCCCTCGACCATATGTCGGACCGCCTCAGGGAAGTGTTCGACGCTAGTCTGGCGTCCCGATGCTTCCCTGACTGCTGGAAGAGCGGGAAGTTGGTGCTTTTAATGAAGCCGGGACGGCCTACCGACTCGGTCGTGCCCTACAGGCCCATCGTGTTGCTGGACGAGGTGGGTAAATTATTTGAGAGGGTCCTCTCTGCCCGCATCATTCGGCACCTTTGCGAGGTCGGCCCCGATTTATTATCGGACGCCCAATTCGGTTTTCAGGCCTGGCGTTCGACGGTCGGAGCTGTGTTGTGCCTGAGGGTTGTGATCGAAGACGTGGTGAGCTGTGGCAGCGTGTTGTTGGCGGTGTCTTTGGACATAGCCAACGTATTTAATAGTCTGCCATTCAGCTGCATCAGGGAAGCACTCCACTATCATGGGGTGCCACATTACCTGGGGCGGCTAGTGGCACACCATCTCAAGGAGCGTACCGTCATGTACGAGGACCGAGATGGAGTTTTGAGTAGTCGGCCCATGTCGTGCAGTGTTCCGCAGGGGTCTGTCCTCGGACCGCTCCTGTGGAACATAGGGTACGACTGGGCCCTTCGAGGTGACTTCCCCCCTGGGCTGGGCGTAATCTGTTACGAAGATGACACTCTAGTTACAGCCCGGGGGGTGAACTTTCAAGAGGCGGCGTGTTTGGCCACCAGGGGAGTCTCTCTCGTGGTCAGACGCATCAAGGCACTGGGTTTGCCGGTGGCCCTGGATAAGACGGAGGCTCTTTTATTCCATGGGCCCCGTCGTGGTCCACCCCCTGGCGCCTCTGTTATGGTCAACTCGGGTCTCGTACTGGTTCAGGCCCACATAAGGTCCTGATCCTCGACGGCAGGTGGCTCTTCGACGAGCATTGCCGACAGCTTGCTCTAAAGCTGGTCGGCGCTGCGTCCACCCTTGGGCGACTCTTACCCAATTTGGGCGGACCCAGAGTCGCTACAAGACGGCTGTACAGTGATTGTCCAGTCAGTGGCACTGTACGGTGCACCGGTGTGGATGGGGGCTTTGACCGCCTAGAATAGGGAGCATCTCTGGCGCCCTCAGAGGGTTTTGGACGTTGGAGGCGGAAGTGCTCGCCGAAGTATATCGGCGAACGGCTCAGTTCCGGGCGGGAAGCGGCAGTCAGCCCCCGCCCGAAAAGGTACGTGAATGGCGTGAGGCCGCTCGCCGCAGCCTGTCATTGTCGAGGGGGCAACGCGGCAGCACAGGACCCTTTCCTTCCGACTGACGCAGGTTCTTTTCGGGCACGGCTGCTTCGGGAAGTACCTGCACTCGGTCGCTAGGAGGGAATTGAGTCCCGTCTGTCACCTGTTTCTCGGTGGACACGATTAGTTGTTGTGACAAGTAATGAGAATAAAATGTGATTAGTACTGTTTACTGTAGGATTTCGGCACAGCAAACTTCATAAAACACCAGATTTTTTTGACAACGTACGCGGTGGTACACGTTATCAAAAACTATTTGAAATACTTACAGTAGCTTCAAAATACATCTGAAGTTATCTTCAAAAGTGATATAAGACTTTAGAAATTTTAGGTGCGTACTCTTATCACCCGCGCACTCTTGCACCACCTTACCCTACAAATTCTAGTAAGCGGTCCCCTGTAAGAATATTTCTTTACATACCCTTTTGGACAAACCCTACTCAGTAGTGTTGTATGTATATTTATGTGAAATGATACAAAATGCTCCTCATTTAGCAACCTATGTGACATCGCCAATGAATATGCGTATGTATATATTTATTGACATTGGATACCCATATCGTATTAAAGGTCCATAACAAATCAGCTATACAAAGGTTATGTAGCGTTCATTTAATACGGAACCCAAAATGTCGGCCGTACCTTTATATCGACTGTTCTGAAAAGTAGTCGCACAAAATTCCACTTTGAACATCTCTTTGTGTGGTTGATCGTTTATAAACATGTACATTTATTACAGTTATATATGTCCTGTTTATAATATTCACAATTTTTTTATTATGTATACTGGAATACCGAAAGTGCTCAACGGAAACTAATTGCAATAATTTTTCATTCACAATATATTTTGTCCCGGATATATGTTAAAATTATTCGAAAAATTCGGTTTTATAGGGATCAGTGTAGCGTATTTATACACAAAATATTTGTAGGCAAAAACATTCCCCAACAATTATGTTACTTTCTATTTTTTTATAGAGCTTTTTTTTCGTTTTTATACTGGTCTCCTTTTCGGAATATATCCATCGGTACTAATAATATTAGTTATACTATGGTTGATTATTTCTACATACATACATATTATTTCTACATATTATGTATTTGGTGTACATTAAAGAGTGCTTACTTACCAAATACCTTTACTTTATATAAGGCAAAAACGTCTCTCCGAAGTACATATTAATATAACGATCGAAATAATAGCAGTCTATAGGTACGTAAATTGTAATGTTTTTTTACGTCTACGCCTTGTAACTCTTAGTAGTTATATAAGTAGGCATCTACTTTCAATAAAAGCACTCTTTGGTATCTACACTAATGTCCAAGAAATATTTACCTCTAAAGGCTTTATACAATATACATAGAATAAATTAAAGGCAGACTATTTTGTCTACATCCCAAAGTAATCACGCTAGATGGTAGAAAAAGTACACGACTTACACAATTCAACATAACACAATACCTATTATGTTAAACGTAGTACCTTTGTATGGATTTTACTGACTGGCACTCCAAGATCTAAGGGCCCAGTCCATACGTAATAATACCAATAAATAATAATAACTCTCTATCAATTGTAATCGTCAACCGACCTATTTGAAAGGAAGCCTGAATATTTAATATCAGTTTCAACGTGTTTACGTCGCTTATACAGAATATTCGGTAAATACGAGGCGTTCAACCTTGACATTTTTTACAGACGGTAAAGGAGCTCATATGAGAAATATTAAGGTTTAGCGATCGCCACCAGCTGACGCGGGCCACGCGTGACTCAGACGGAAAATGTACCTACTGTATGACCTTCTTCACCTAGGAAAATGACATTTATCTGTACATTACAATAACAGAGCACGAGACGTGAATTCTATTTGGGATCGTGTTCCAGTTAAAACGTTTGACGTTAGTATTAAAAACTACAGAAGTGTAGTTTTTAATACCCTTGTTCGTGCTTCCGTAATATGAACAACTGGAACAACTTTATTTTTACATAATACTCTTGTGAGATAGAGATTAGCATTTAACGGAAGGCGGAAAAATAAAACTCTTTTAATCTGGCTATGCCAAAAGGAAAAATAAATTAAATCGCATATTAACTTACATATTTCGGACCACGGTACATGTTATATTGTAGGGTATTATTGAATTTATAAAGTTTCATTAATACGAGGGTCTGTGTGTGTTCACAATGTGTTTGTGTAACTTTTACACGTTTAAACGTTGGACGGATTTGTAGGAAATGTTTAGTTTTTTTAGGTAACACACGGGAACCAAGATCCACGGATCGGATTATTTAAAATATCTAACACTAACGAACTCAATCAATACATAGCCTAAAGCCTGGATCAAAGCGTGTAAAATTTTATGAATAGGTAGTTATAATAGGAACAGGAGTCCAAACCCAATAACCTAAATGAACTGCAAAACATTTATTATAATGGAGTATATTTTTAATACGAGGATAAAATATAACATAATGCATCCGTCATTATGTTATATTTTAACATTTAAATTTAAAAGCAGTAATCAGTTCAGAATCAAGTCCTATTACCTACTCACAGCGCCGTGTTTTTTTCACTGTAAATTAACAATAACTGTACTAGTGACATTTACTACAAACAAGTCATATAAATAGAAGCAGATAAGTCTTTTGTGATCAGTATTTGGTATCAAAACTTCAGTCTGTTGTGTGTGATAAATCCATTGTCTTGAATGTATTTCTACACAAACAATGAAAGCAGTAAATGATAAAATTATCTAATCATGCCCAGCTGTCGTTAATATTTTCACTACGCCCATTCGGCAACCATTAAACGTATCGTTACTCACCATTGTTAGCTTTTAAATATAATCGGTTTGAAATGAAATCACCGACAAATTAAGAGGTATTTAAAAAAAAATAACGTTAATTTGATTTATGTTCTTCTTAACTTCAGTTGAGACGGAGAGCAACACGATTAACTCATTTTCTGTAACGTTGAAACACTTGGGAAAGAGATTTTTAGGCTATATTTTTACGTTTTGGCAAAAAAAATCGATGCCGGGACTGAGCTCGTTTGTCAAGGCGGGCGCGGCCGGTGCCTTCAGCAATCTGTTTGTCCAGCTGCCACCTTCCTCCTTTTAACAACAGCTTTGCTTGATATCCGGAAATTTATTTTTCTTACAATTTGTCGCAATGTACCGCTGCTCCCAGCCACGACGATGATTTATGAGAATATGTTCCTTGTCACAAACGTTGTTCCTAGAAGCACGTTTATTAAACCGCCTATCAATCTCCCGAGCCGTAAATGCAATGAAAAGTAAACCATGTTCTCTGTTTTGTTTAATCTGCGACATATACAAAACAATTCTTTGGGGTAAATACTAGCCTCTATAAGTCACACATAATGACTACTTGTCATGACTGTTGAGAATTTGGTTAAATAATAATATATGCGAAAGCCGTCCCTGACGGCTACTGCACACCATTAACATTGAAGACAGACGCCTTTTCCATTACCCAATAAAAAAAAAGTAGACAAAGATGGAAACCGATTGAAAATACCGTATGAATATCTAAACATTGACTGTTGGTTTTGCTCCGCCGAGAGCACAACTATGTAACTATATAAAAGACTTTTAAAAGATTAACTTTTAAACCGCCGTCAAATCCTCACCACTATTTCTAGCAACTTCTGCCCATTTCAACGACCCTTTCCGTTCTTGTCATTCAGCTTTCACTCATAAAGAGTGTGTCAGTATGAAAATTTTTTATAATACAGCCAATATAAAGTTCATATGTAATACAAAAAAATCCTGAAATTAAATCAAAGGCTTCGATTATATGAACATGTAGAGTGTACGCAACATATCCCAAGTCCCATATACGCGCAGACAGAGATTGGCCCCTCATCAAATCTACAATTATCCATGTCTAAAGAAAGTTTGACAACTGTGTAGTTACAAGTGCAAGCTTTACGAGCTCACGAATCATTATCTCATTGTTCGGAAGAAACTCAAAACACGTCATTTACGGGATGACATTGTTCTCGAAAATTATGATCGGCCCCTCGGTTATCCTGAGCCATTAGTAACATTATGTCCTCGGGTATTAGCTCAGATATACGCCTGATATCTTGTGTACGATTTGGTCGACAGTGTGCCTACACAAACGTCGGCAGTTCCTCACGCGTAAATAAACACATTCCTATTGAAAGACAGCTTATATTATTTTATAAATGACGCACTATCACGTAAAAATGCGATCATTACATCATTACTAAGTTTGATATTTTATTCAATAATAATGATGTTGGTTCTCTATTTCCGTTTAGTAAATATCTTTTTATATCTTCCAGTATGTGGTGAGTAGGTATATCATGTTCTAAGTTTACCTAATGTACGATTTATTTACTTTTGAGTAGTCGTTAACTTGATGGTATGTTTATATGGTTATAGTAATATTACAATAAAGATAATATATAAATAAGATATGACTATGACTAGATACCCTTAATAATCATTATGCCATATATCTTATAATGTAACTATTATTATCAGTAATTAAATTGAAATGCTTATCAATATGCACACAGTGTATTTCAAATTTTCTAATTCTAGGATTTTAGATTTCTACGCCCATCGATTTTATATCCGTTATTAAGCCGTCCGGTATAAAACCGTCAGCTTGTCACGAAAGAATCGTCGGTGTATGAAATCAATTGGAAATTTAAAATATAATCTATACTAATATTATAAAGCTGAAGAGTTATGTTGAAAAATGATTATAGATCTTAATAGTCCATTTATCGAGGAAGGCTATAGGCTATATAACATCACGCTACAACCAATAGGAGCGCAGCAGTGATCACAAACTCAAGTGAAACTGTGGGAAACTTCTAGTTATATTGAAAAAAAATAACTAAAAAAAGCGAACCTACGGAAGAAACTACGGAAAGATATTTAAAATTGAGTTTGAAATTGTTTGTATTTCATACGGCAATACACGAATCAGAATCATGTTCAGGGTCCATCAGAATGAAAACAAGCACTAAAAATTACTTAGTTTATGTTTACACAACCACCAGCAGAGTACTACTCTTTTTTCACAATCCAAACGTTTTTATAAATAACCTTACAATAGATTTTTTAAACGGATAAGCGACTACAACCTCTTTTACTAAAAATGACAAAAATAGTTCTTGATATATAGCTTAATATTCCAAATAAATATTTTACACAACTTTAAATTATTTATTTCACCCAAATTACATTTATTTAATATAAACAAATAATTTTTATGCAGATCTTCAGCAGATGGCGCTGCAATCAGGATTCAATAGGAATAAAATTTTATTTAATGCATAAAATAATAAAATTTGATACAGAATAATAATATTAATTCTAATAAACTTTAGAACACAATTATTTGAATATATTATTATTTTGAATGAGTATTTGAATCATAAGTTCGACTTTAAACGGTCAAAACAGTATCTATTAGAACTAAATATTAGAGTTTGATAAATAATTACAATATTTGAAGATTTGAGCCCATATTCCCAATATTGGTAGCATTCTTAGTTAGAGTGTAGTATTTTGTGGCACAAAAAGCTCAATCTTGCGGTCACGTAATGCGTAGATCAATAGCTTTGTTATTCCCCGAAAGACAAGTGAGCCTTTAGATCCCATGTTTGGGGTTGAAACGTGCACAAAACTTAGCAACTTTGGTTTTGTATACTTACTTATATTTATATCTCAATCATACGTCAACAGAGTTACGAGTGACGAGGAAACTTCGTACCAAGAAAGTTAGTATTAACGTCTAAAGAATATCATTCCATATCAGGAATTTCTGGATATAAATACAGCAATTGGGATACAGGAAATTTTAATTCGCCTGTATTACTAATAGCATTTTTATAAGTATATTAAACGAAAGTTTTAGTTCGATCGACTACTATCCTATTTTTAACCGACTTCAAAAAAGGAGGAGGTTCTCAATTTGACTGTATGTTTTCTTCTTTTTTTTATGTTTGTTACCTCAGAATTTTCGACTGGGTGAACCGATTTTGGTGATTCTTTTTTTATTTGAAAGCTGGTGCTTCCCGTGTGGTCCCATTTCAATTTGGTCCAGTACTGACAATGGCATCCATGAGAAAACCATATATAAGTCTTTTATGGAATAGTATTTTTTGTTGAAGTCGTTTTTTTTTTAAAGAATTATTGAAGGCACAAAAGCAACTTAAAGCCAAATTCATCTTCGTCTCGTATAAATACTTGTAACATTATGACGTCATAATATGAATTCCTACAACATCAGTTAGTAACGAAAAATAACGTGACTGTATATACTTCCGGCAAACTTTACTGAACGAGTAAAAGGTTTGAAATATAGCAGCGGAGCACTTACATTAACATACGCTCTATTTCACATGTCGTATCATTTGTTAGTTGCGTTAGTATTAAGCGTAAGTTTGTTTACATAATACTCGTAGTAGGTAGCTGGTGGTCATCTGGACGCCGCACGAACGTTTGGTAATCCTGCAGTGCATCCATCATTCGGTAATCCCGGCTCTAGCTCACCACCGCTCAAAACGGCTATAAAGGGGCTTTCAACGATTATGTGCGTAAACGCTTCTTATTTGCGTCCAATGTCCATTAAAAGTGATAATTAAAAAATGTAGGCGAACTTTATCGGAATATGGCTGGTTTATAGCAGCTTGATTCATTTTTGCCTTTGTCGGTAATGGAGGTAAAACCGACTCATAACCGACTTTTAAAATAACTAGGTTCTCAATTCGACTTTATTTTTTTTGTGTTATTGAATTCGTCGAACATTTGGATTGGTATTTCTCCAGATCCTCCATAAAAAAACTGAAGGAAAATCTAACCAACCAGGTGGCAAAGTAGCTAAAGACAGTTTCAAGTAACTTGATGTAGACGCAAAGAAGTCGATGTATACATTAAAATGATCATTATCTACAGTACAGTAGTTGTGTACCATGTATACAATCTCGTAAAGAATAGGTATTATAATGATCTAAACGTACTAATTAGTACGTTTAGGTCACCACTTCTTTCTATTTATTTTTTATTTATCTTCATTATAATACCTATTCTTTACGAGATTGTAAAAAAGTAAGATATGCTTTTTATCTCGACAAGAAGAAAGATTGAGCTATGTAAAAAAAACTCTTCATTTAAAAAGACTTTCTCTTGCTCTTTGAAATTTGCATAAAAGTATAGTGTATCGTAGAACACAGAAATATTTTATTAAATACTAGCAACCCGTCCAGCGTCGCAGAGACATCTTCAACAATCATCATTATATTTCAACCAATTTACACAAAACCTTAACAAATTATACACCTTAACCTTCCTCATAAATCGCTCTATCTATTGGTGAAAACCGTGTGAAAATCCGCTCAATAGTTTTTGAGTTTATAGCGAACAGATAGACAGACGATAGGGGAATTTGTTTTATAATATAAGAAGAAGAAGATAGATAGATGGAAAAAGATTAAACATACAAATATGTAATGCTACGGGTTTATTGTTATGAATGTTGTTTCTGAATAAGACGCTATCTCCCAGCAGTAAATATATGCAGCGAGACAGCCTCTTTCACCATTTTATATAACATTTACAAATCCATTTCAGATATCCCAATAAATATTTATTCACTCAAAACTTTCATGTTTAAGTAAACTGGGTCATTTTTTAATAAACTGGGTTATTTTTAAATATTTCTAGCCGTAGTGAAGTGGCAATATTGTGTATGTAGGAATATTGTATTAAGTAAATAATTATATCAAACGTGTTTTTTTTTATTTAAGTAATTGTTTATTAGCAATCTTGACCCTTGTTGCAACAACTAAATAACAAAGAATCCTACAAATATCCTTCGTAATATATGACGACCTTGATTCCTATGTGCAAGTCACGATCACTCGAAGAAGCTCTCAAACTCTTTACTTGTTTCGTTACATATTAGAAGTAGAATACGCATGCTAACAATAGACAATGTTTTAGAGCGTCCATTAATTACCCTTTGAGCTTTACAGTCTATCACGTAGTCATGAGTCGGTTAGTTAATAAAAACTAAATTTTTAACCGACGAAGAAACGAAGGAGGTCAATTCGTACATTTTTGTAAAATATTTTTTTGTATGACCAGTCACCACGCATAACTTTTTACAGGGTGGTCCAATTTCGATAATTCTTTTTTTATTGGATAGGGTATATTTTGAAGTTGGTCCCATCTTAAAAAATTAAATTTGAAAACACTTCATTTTATTTATTAGCTTTTTGTAAAATTGATTTTTACAGGAAATACAACTGTGCAGTTGAACTTAAAATGCAAAACTGTATCTGTATACAAAATTTCATTAAAATCGTTGGCGCCGTTTCCTAGATTCACATTATATATAATAATATATAATATACATATACATACATATATACAAGAAGTGCTCGTTTGAAGGTATTAGATTAATTTGCTTGTTGTTTGACTTAAAATTATTTAGGTATATACATTAGTGTAGGAGTTAGTTATACAAACTTACAAGTTTATTTTTGCTTTTCAGTTCTTTTCTTCTTTCGTCGGTTTAATTTTTTGTTAAATATTTTTATTATAAGGCATTTAAAAATTTTGTGAGAAAAAACAAATAATAGCCATTCCTTTGTGTATCAAAAGACCATCTATGTATATCATTTATGTAAAAATGGAAGGTGTATTTATAATTCTTGATGAAATATCTTGAAAAACATTAGTCAAATGTTATATATGTATGATAAATACTTTCAAGTATATTGAACTCTTTTGCGTTAGCTATGACGCAAATTTACAAAAAGTATAAATAACTGACGATCTTCCGCGGCTTTGCTACAAACTTCTTAAGATTACCAAACGACGGTTTAACAAAGTCTGGGCCCAGGGGACAAACAGCGCCAAGTCGAACATGAAAAGGCCGCCGCTGAGGCAATCTTAACGCAAACGTTTCGGAGTATTTTGAACGGCTATAACTTCGGGCTGAATATGACTTCGAAATTCAAACTTTCATAATAGTAGGTATACAATATATTTATAAGTATTGGTATTGAGTAGCGTACTAGCTTTATTAAATTCTTATTGACGATTTGTAGTGTCTTAAATTTCGTAACTTTATTAATATTTTTAGGTGTCAAGAATATTTGTGCCAAATTATATATGAATTATGTAACTTTACTCATGTGATTTTTAACCCCGTTATTGTTGTGTATTAATTATCTTACACGTTTTTAAAACAAATTACAATATAAATGTTTTGTCATTAAAGAGACAATAATAAATATATGTAGAGAATAAATCTTACTCTCGTTTGTATTTTAATAACAATCTATCCCTGAAAATAATTTGACCACAATGTGGGGAAAACACACTAGGTACTTTAAGACTAATGGGATTAATACCCATTACTTATGTCCTTTGTATATGAACTTTCATATACAAAGAGCTATCTATTAAAAAATGTAGGTACTAGAAGGCGAGTCAAATTAAAATCCACCAAAACCACTAAAAACTTAACTTACTTATTGTTAAATTGAGGCAGGTTTATCTCTCTCGCTGAAACAAATATTTGTTATTTTAAAATAGTTTGCTGAGTTTAGGAATACTATGAGTTGTTCATTGTGACAGGGGAAATTTTTTTAGTGCGGGAGCTATATTTGTAACAAAAAATTACACTTTGTAGGAATTAAATAATATTCTATTTTTTATTTATTTAATAGATTGCTATTAAATAAATAAAAAATAAACTCTTACACGTTGAATATCGAATATATTATATAATATTTGAGATAAATGTTTGTTTTAGTTATGCGGCTACGTCCTACAATTATATGTGTCAGGAATGTTTTCACTTCCAAACCTTTATACGAGTATTATGCATCTTGGATTGAATGTTTGTTTCCCCTTGACTCTGAATTTTTTTTATTTTCTTTTATTTATTCGGGACAAAAAACAGTTTTATGATATATGTTACACAAAAATAAATTTTAAGAATAATTAAAAATTAAAACAATGATTAGGTTGTTGACTTTTTAAGACCATTATGAACTCTCTAAACCAACCCATAAACTGTAAAGGGCGAACGAAAAAGATAACATATAACAATTAATATTTGGAACAAATATTAATTGTTATTTGTTATCTTTTAGTAACCTGCACTATTATTATCATAGTGCCATTGTGATGAATAAACCTTTAAAGTGTTCCTCTGGTGTGATATTGCCTTTCCGAAGTAGAACAGCGTAAATTGTAAAGTTAGTTCTTGTATTTCATAACAGGGAAATTGCCCTCTCTTTGAAAAGTAACAGCTTAAATTGAAGTATCGTTGTCTTTCTGACGATGGAAATTACTCATCTGAAGCAGCGAACTACTCCTTAACTTCTTGAAGGTGCTTTTATGAAAGTAAAGAATTTGCATTGTTGGCCGTGTACATATAATGTCACAATAATTGTTTTTAAACTTTCGCGACTATACAGATGCGGAAACGCTTAGACAGTATGTTGCCGTTATCTTACGAAAATCCAAACTGCCAAGGTTCATCATCACTACGGAATAGCGTCAAGCACTAAAGGAGCTACGGGATAACCCTGATATCTTGGTGCTAAAGGCGGACAAGGGGAATGCCACCGTGGTGATTTATACGAACTACGAAGAGATGGTACGGAATCTGTTAAGTGATACAACCATTTACAAACCGGTATCGTTTAACCCTACAACCAGAGTGACTAAGCGTATACGTTCACTGATAGGGGAACAGAAACGTCTCTTTACAGCTGACGTATTTGAGCGTCTTTACAAGCCGAAGGCTGTGCAGATGCCCAAATTGTACGGTCTACTAAAGATTCACAAAACGTGCCATTCGTAAGTCAAATTGATTCCCCCACTTACGAACTCGCTAAGCTAAACACTGATACTGCAACCGTTAGTTGGGCGAACTGCATCGTTTGTAAAGGATTCTCGCCATTTTGTGGACATCATCAAGAGCATACAGTTGGTGAGATATTGGTGAATTTTGACATCGAGTCTTTATTTACCAATGTTCCGATAAAGGATTTCCTTGACGTCATCTGAACAACGGCCTTTGTAAAGAATACACCGCTTTGCTTGCAAATTGTTTAGAAGGTAACTACTTACTATACCGTGGGCAGCATTACCTCCAGATCGACGGAGTGACCATCGGTAGTTCCATAGCACCGGCGATGACCAACATCTGGATGGAGCAATTTGAAGAAGCAATCGACCTGCAAGCGTTCCACGTGAAGCTGTAGAAAAGGTACGTTGACAATGTCTTCTGTATCATGAAGGATGTAAGGAGGTGGAACAATTTGTAAATTACTTAAACTCCATCTATCAAAACATTAAGTTTACTTTTCAAATGTCGTTGCCATTTCTCGATGTTAAATTAATGGTGAGACAAAATAGTACCCTCGGACACGCTCTTTACTGAAAGCCGACACACACAGACAGGTACTTGCACGCCCACTCACACCATCACCCAAGTCATCTGCAATCCGTTGTTTCCTGTTTAACGAACCGAGCCTACGACTTGTGCGACATTGAACATTTAGAGAGTGAGTTGGCTCATGTGCAGGAGATACTAAGACGCAACGGATACAGCCAGAACGGACCGCGACAGCCTAAGACGTCGAAAGAGGAACCCAAAACTGGTACACTTGGACAGATGTCCAGCATATCTTATCTTCCATATGTTAAAGGAGTGACGGATAAAGTTGGGACAGTATTGAAAAAGTACTCCGTTACGAATGTATATAGTCCGCACTCAAAGATAGTGAAGTGCTTACGAACACCGAAGGATGTCGTTCCTCTACAGACACCAGGAGTGTATAAGGTGGATTGAAGCTGTGGTAGCTCGTAAATCGAACAGACCAAACGAATAATCGCAGAACGGGTCAAAGAACACATCACAGCTGTAAAAAACCACCAGGTAAATAAGTCAGCGATAGCCGAGCATTTGCTGGAGTCAGGTCCAAACCATTGGATAGAACTACACCAACCACAGGTCCTCTCCACCGACCGTCACTACTACTACAGAATAGTAATGGATGTAGTCGAAATCAGAAAATTTTAAAATTTCCACAGATAAGATGGGTACCGTTTCTCAACATCTTGGAATCCTGTTATCAGCAAATGCAATCGTCAGCGAAGATACGCTACCTGACCACACTCAACGGACGTCGCCGTCGTAAGTGTAGTGTGTCGAAGTACCGACAGTGTGAAAGTAACTAAAAATAATGAAGACCAAGTGCGGGCAGTTTCCGAAACTCGCACTTCACGGAGGCGTCGCTAAGCTCTCACCAGTCTAAACGTGACCACGAAATGTCGGGTAACCTAAAAAGGTATTAAGTAAGGTACCTTCTAATTATTACCGCGATTAAGCCCGATTTAGGCATCTAATATATAATTTCACATTATACTCGTTTAAAATTATTCTTTTTACGTAATTAAGTCAAGTGGTAAAATATTTACTTATGAATATAAAACATAATCATATTTGAGTGTGTATGACATCCACATCTACCAACACATTAGTCACATGAAATACGTAGTGGAACTATTGTACTATACTGAGTGCTTCTCCAACGAAAACCAAGAAAACTAGTATGCTACAAGCGCGGGGAAACGCACATAGAAATTCAGCAGGTCGTAACTTTTACAACCGTAATTAAAAAAATAAACATTCATGATTTTTTATGTGTACGGTAATTGATTGTAAAAAAGTAGTCATTTTGTTTTATGTTTTATTATATATATTATAGTTCGCAATGTGGTTGAATTTCACCCATATTTACTTAACTTTTATGTTTTTATATCTTTAACCAGTAAGTTAATATATACACTGGACCCCAGTAGCTTTGTAGCCGTTTTCGCATAATTTTTAAATTTATAACACATACTGATTATAATTTTTGGCTTTCCGCACTTTTTCTACATATAAACTTTAAGTATTCTACATTAATATATTAACAAATTAAAAAAAAAGAGGTGGTTTTATAACCGTATAGTCTATGGACCGCCGAACTAGCAAAAAGTGATCTTATAAAAGTCAACAATGCGCTTTTGCCAAGAGCTATAGCATTGTACGTTAGACTTGTAGTCCGTCTTGTAGTGTGTTACAAGTCCCGATTTGGGTACAAATCACAAGACTGTCTTACTTTGATCCAGTAAGAGAAAGAGGAAGCTCCTGGAAGAGCTTTGTAACGTGCTAAATTAGTCTTAATTTTATCTTGTAACCGCACTACTTTGTGCTTCAGATCCAAAAATTTGCCAACATGAGATAAAAGTTATGCCATAACTCAGTTACATTGCGAATCCGAGAAGATTAGTTTTTTGAAATTATATCATAATGATTCTAAAGTGATGATACATTATGGTATGATATGATACGTGTATAAAATGTGCTGGAAGTGAAATATTAATACGAAGATAAGTTTTCTGTCAATATTTTTGTGGGTTTTCTGTAAATTTTTAATGCCCCGCAATATAAAGATATTTTAATTATTCGCCATTGTGTCAATTGGGGTTCCTCAAAAGAAAAGAAAAACCATGCAATGGTACTTTTAAAACTGAATACATGATTTATTTTAAAAATTCATTTGTCGGGTGAGAAATGGTCCGTACCTATACAAATATTATTATTATTTAAAAAATCTTCTCAGAAGAGCTACGAATAAATGCTAAATGTAATGAAAGAAAGAAAGAAAAACCATTTATTCTGCACAAACATTGGACGCACACAAGACATATTAAAGTAGTCTATGGGCATATAATATTGTTATATAATGTCAACACTACGTTAGATCCATTTTCCTAAATATGGAAAAAACAATACAGTGTTTTTGTTTGTCACCTCTTCGAATTACATGTTACCATGTGCGTCACGTATGCGCTAAAACAGGTATATGCTCAGCATTGCTGTGGCCTCAAAGAAATTGGTGCCGCAGCGCTGATTTTCAGCACAACCTTGGGTGACGTAATGGCGTCCCACCAGCGAACCCAAACACAAGTTATGTAAGTGCAAATTGCAAGCTATTTATTGAATATTTGGCACGTTTTCAAAAATGTAGTGTGTATCGTGAGTGTAGTAAGAAGTGTGTATGTGTATCGTTGAACTGAGTGTCATGTTTTCAGCAAGTAGCCACCATTGTTCACTCCAGATGCACATGTGCTATTCAAACAAGAGGGGGAAAGCATGACGTTACTGCCAGTACCTGTTGGAGACCTGGATCACTGAACCGTTTCTGAGGCCATGACCCTTAAGGTTAGAATTAATAACAAAAATTATGTAATACCTATATGTATATTTATATATATATATTTGTGAAGTTTGGAAAAGTTGCTAATAAATAAAAATAGTTCATTATAAATATCCAATATATATATATATATATATATATATATATATATATATATATATATATATATATATATATATATATATTGTATAAATAAACATATACATATCCATCATAAACACACCTGGAATGACCTGTACTTACTAAAATATGACTAATTTACGAGCTTAAGCCACATAAATTACGAAATTTTGTAAAAATTAAAGCCAATGCTCCTATAACAGTCAACCGTTTTTAGCTTACAGGGTTTCAAGCAAAGTTTGCATTTATCTAAGCGTTTTCAAAACCTCGTAAAAATCTTATAAATGCACTTTAATAGAGCCGCGTTGCTTGAGTATTTAGGCGAGAGGTGCTGATACAGGTACATTTCTCAGTGTGTTTTTGTAAGGGCATTGTAAAGTGTGCTTACAAATAAGATGATGAACAACATCTTGGATGGAACATCATCTGCGGAAGATGAAACCAGGGATTAATAAAAATATTTATTGCATAAGGTCATCTTTCAAATTCGTAATGACATTTCTAGATAAAGATTACGAGTAACTTTGAGCTTACATTACTATTTTGTGAAATTTTGTTTAAAAACACAAGTATAAGTACCTAAAATACAAAAAAAATATTGTTATCCAGCATTTACTTTTACAAAGTTAACAAAGCTGCAAGTATGTGTTACAAAACAATTCACTCGGGAGCGGTTTAAGTTGAATAAGAAACATTAGCTGTCGTGAAGAAAAATTCCTTCAAAAAAGTACATTCACGTTATTGCATGCTCAAAGACGATTTGTAAAGATAACATGGTATATGAGATAGCAAAATTACAATTTCAAAGATGTCTTCGGAATGTAAACTTATTATGCATATAAGCATAACCTTGTTAAACGATAAATACATAATTTATAGGCATAAGTAACAGAAAGTAACAGTCACATTTCCTTTGCTGCTGTTATGAGCTGGTTTGTTAAATAATTTTAAAGCTAATTCAAAGATAAACTCACCCTTTCCATGACCTTGGCGATACAATAATAATAAGCAAGCTTATCTGTTTCAGATCGGGAAACACACGCCCGAGAGTAATGCGTTTTGTGTACCGGGCTTTTTCGGGAACTGGTAACAGTTCCTGCGATTATACAGTACGAGTCATAGAGCGCATTGACTTTCTGAAACAGAAGGTTTATGCATGGTCAAATCGCATACGAAGGTACAAAAAAAGGGTGGACCGATATACTCAGAATCGCAAATTCCAAAGGGATGAGAGGTGCGTTTATAGAAGGTGGGAGCAGCTTGATTTAGTGAGTGACATTCATTTACCAGATGCTGACATCACGAATTCATTTTGGCGTAACATCTGGTCAATGCCTGTCGCTCACACTGAGGGTGAATGGATGCGAGATGTCGAACGATCATGTGAGTCAATTAATAGTATGGATCCAGTATTGATATCAAACATCGATATAGCTTATGCAGTTCGTTCGTTGCCGAATTGGAAATCAGCGGGACCGGACGGACTTTATAACTTTTGGTTAAAGTGGCTCCGTAGGTTACATATATAAGCTACGGAGCCAATTTTTTATTTTATTTACAATTTATTTAAAAATTTAATTTATATGTTTAATGTGTGTTAATAAAGAGAATAATAATAATATTTCTCTGTATTGTATGTACAAGAGGTAAATAATACAATAGATTTCTTAAAACTGTAAGTAATTTGTACAATTGACCTTATCGCAAAAGGCAACATAGGATTACAGGCAACCATAGGATGGAGAGAAAATGTTATTAAAAGGGAAAACATTACAGGGCAGTTTCTGGTGTATTGAAATAGAAAGAATTTGGATGATAATATTGTGATAGTTACAAGAGATACATATAATATTGAAGTATTAAACATATAATAAAAGCATATCGTATATATACATATATATATATATATATATATATATATATATATATATATATATATATATATATGGTTATGGTTTCCAGACGGTGCCACAAGAAATAAAATCTTTATAAAAAGTACTGCCGAAAAAAATATTTCACATATAACTTTGAGAGTCCAAGTAATGTGAAAATTATTTTTTTCTGAAGATCTTTTAAAGTAAGGAAGTATTATCATTCTTTATCCAGTACTAAAAAAATGTAAAATTGAAAAGATTCAATAACTGTAAGTCCTATCCTGCAGCTGTTATTGTACAGGCTCTGCCTAGTTTGGGGTCAGACAGCCGTGTGTGAGATGTGTGAAGTTATTATTATAATTTATTATTAATTAATCTGCAATCCATGATTAAATACTAATTACAATGCTTTTAAAGGTATAAAAATCCCGCGCGCTATCAATATCATTATGTAAATTGAAAACAATTTCTGTTTTTAGGCCACTGTATAAAATAGAATTACGAATAAAAAGATTTTATACTTTAAAAAAATATTCAAAAGTTGAAATTAAGCTGAAATAGTACTCTAATAGACATTAGTTATGTATTATTTTATTTTCTATAGGTTTTTAGGGTACCTCGAAAGAAAAAACGGATCCCTTATAGGATCACTTTGTTGTCCGTCCGTCGGAACGTCTGTCTGTCTGTCAAGACCCTTTTCTCAGGAATGCGTAAAGGTATCAAACTGGAATTTATATCAAATACTCAAATCTACTGTCCCTTGGAGCTGTGAAAAAATCAAACTTCTAAGCCAACGTAATCAAAAGATACAGCCGTTTATGCCGCAAATTTTCGACACTCGCAAGGGAATCAAAATCTACAGGGGACTTCCCGTGAACTGAGAATCTTGAAATTTGGTACGAAGCAACGTTTTATAGCACAGATAAAGGAAAAATTGCGAAAACCGTAAATTTTTAGTTACATCATATAATAAAAATATTTTGCGGAACCCTTGGTGCGCGAGTCCGACTCGCACTTGGCTGGTTTTTTTTTATATAAAAGTCACAAAGATTGTTTACGTTGACACAAATCGTAAGCAACTCTACATTTCACATCAGTCTACCTGCTGAACTTTAGTTGTTAAGTAACCTATAAAATAACCTCTTCTAAGGAACAAAAAATGTTTAAAAAATAATATACTACAAACGGATACATGTTTTAAGGGGACTTTGACAAATTGACTTGCACGGGAAAAGTATATTATATGAAAGAGTGACGGTACACATTATTGTGAGGAAATACTTTAAAGTTATTAATAATTCTTAATCTTTCTAGTTAGTCGAGTCGTTTTTTGTGAAGGTGAGTAAATTCACTAGGGTATTAGAGCAGACTTCGTGACACGCAAATAATACCACGGTGTTGCAAAAATTTAAAGCATCAAGCACCCAGTGTGCTCCTTTGACACTTCGAAATAACATTTTAGCTATTTATTTTTCTCTGCAATCTCTCGAGCGGAGCAGGGAGTAAAATCTATTATGTAATACAAGTTTACCAAGAACTGAAATTTGATGAAGGCCTTAATGATATAGTTACACACTATTACGACCACGAGTGCCCAACTAATGAACATATCGGCAACCTAGGGTTAGCCATTAGACAATTTCAGGCTCTGCCTGTGGCCAGTTATTGTTGTAACAGGTGTCCACATGACAACTTTGATCGAGAGCTTAGTAATTTCTGCAAAGTGTTCGCTATTAACAAACAGATTTAAGTATGTTCTCAATTTTATAATATTATAATCGATTTGTTCATATTTACAAAATGAAAGTTTAACTCTACACTGATATGCGATCATCTACATAAATATAGTATTTTACGAGATAATATTCCGTTCAAGTTTATAATTGGACGAACAATCAGAGCTGAAGTATTGGCCAAGTTTTAAGCACTACTGATCGTGTACAGTGTTTCTGATGATCATATTTCTAGGTATGTACTGCCGGATTTAGCGTAGTGCGTTTCTTTTCTGAGATCTCCCATTCCATAGTACCGTTAATATTAAAAAAAACCATTTTATACTGTGTTTATAATATAATAATATCCTGAGACATATCACACATCGCTAGATCTAGCATCTAGACCCAAACTAATAACAGCTTCTCAATCATGTCTAATCAGCTATTGTGGGTTCTCCACTACGGATAAATATACATAGGTACTTTTTTTTAGTACATACATATTGTACATAGAAACACACAGTACAATGCAAATTGACATGTTCAAGCATACAAATAATTTCACTGAGCGGGAATCGAACCCGTAACGCCCGGCGTTGCAGTCAAACGCACTACCGCCGCATCACAGAGGTATTTCGCCAAAATCAACCCCAAAACTCCTCCGCGCCAATAACATTTTGCGGCCAATTGACGGCACTGAATGGTCAATATCAAATAGTTGACGCCAAAATATCCCATTGCAGATATTTTATTGTCGTGTTATTTTCTTAAAGGTTATACCTTCCTAACTAAATATAACTGACCTTTATACCCTGACTTTCGTAATGTAACCTTCGTTGCCTATTTGAATATTTTTTTATTTGGTTACGTCACCTATAAGTGCTATGTACTAGCCAAACAATTTTATAAGTTTGTTTGTCCAACAAACTTATAAAATTGTTTGGCTAGTTATAACAACATAATTTAAGTGAAAGTAGTTCTACATATAAGAAATATAGCTGCTAAGGGTTGCAGTTATACATTAAAACTAGCGACAGCAATAATAGCCTTCATATCAAAGGAATTCATTGGACGTCATCTTACTACTAGGGGCTCTATGTATCGTGTAACCATTTAATTTTGACAATCGTTTCTTAGTGAACCTCTTCTTTATACAGCGAGTCTTTTTTTATGTATGTACCCCGATTACTCAAAGATACCTGGACCGATTTGGAAAATTCTTCTTTTGTTTAAAAGGTGTACTTCCCGGGTGGTCCCATGGTCATCATGTGATGGGATCCCAGAGAAATCAAGAGACCTGTTCAAATTTTATAACACACTTGAAACGATTTGGGTATTTTTTTATAGTGACTCGTGCATTTGTTAATTGAACAAGTTTTTCTCAAGGTTGGTCTTATTGAAATTAAAAAAAATATATTACACTTCTAAGGATGGAAAATTAAGGGATGAAAAATACAGCTACCTAAAATTTATAATGATTTAGGGGCATCGAAGTAGGTGATACTTTTTAAAAGATAACTATTTCTAACATTGACATATTCATTCAATCCACAAGCAAGCGTTTTTAAGCACATTTTATTTGAATCCACTTTGCCTACACTGAAAATAAAAACAGTAATATGCATCACTAAACCGAAACTTTATTTAAACATAACTGCTGACATAGTTTTTAAAAACATTGTTGTTCCTTTATTCTTTGTTTGATTCTCATCTTGAAAAGGTTTCTTACCAAACCTACGCCTTGCACAGTTATAGTTATTTTTCATTCAGAATCAAAAATTTTATAAAGTACCGCATGTTTCATAACAGCAATCCGTGTGCAAAATTTTACAACATATCTGATATTATACATACATTATAAACTACATTAACATTAGAGAGATAGATAAATAGACAATACTTTATTTGTACACCAGGTTTAACAGAGGAGAAACGTAACAAGTGTAGTGCTTGAAAATGTATAAAGGGAAAATGTACTTATTTCTTAAAACAATCTCTTCCAGTCAACCTAAGGATGGACTAGAACGATTTTTTTGAATTTTTGAATTGGTGGTAATCGTTAACGTATAACGAAAAACATGATAATATATGTCGTCTATGGTACACGTTCAAATACAAGTTTACTTAATATTTACGGTATACCCAAATACTTATTATATTATACATAAATATACGCGCATACAGTATATACATATTTTTATAAATACATTTATTAATATACATTACTAGCAACTCACCCTGCTTCGCATGGGTACAAATTACCAATCACACAATCAATCAACACCAAAACCTTCCTTATGAATCACTCTGCCTATTAGTGAAAACCGCATGAAAATCCGTTCAGTAGTTTTTCAGCTTATCGCGAAAAGACAGACAGACAGACGCGGGGGGGGACTTTATTTTATAATATGCAGTGATACAGATAATGCTCATGTAATACTATTTTGAATGTAGCCACGTATGGCGCTCGTCTGATAGCAGCTGGTAATACATTCCATAAACGCGCGGCTTCCACAACACTTTACTAATCGTAGTTGAGTATCCCCACAACAATATTATAGACTGCATGGATAGCGCAACGGTCTCGCCACTATGCCATGCCGAGCGTTGTGAGTCCGATTCCCACATATTTACAAATTTGCGTGATCCACAAATAGTTATCCTGAGTCTGGGTCTTGTGTCTGTTGTTTCAATGTTTGTAAACCTTTCGCGACACAAGAATAATTTTAATGCGGGAGATGCTTTAAAAAACCCCATACCCGTGATATGCTATCAAAGCTGTTTTGTCCGGTACCTTACTGTGCACAGTATGTGCTTAAATTGCATTATTTTTGTTTTAATAAATTAGGAGAGAGTTATTGTTTGATTTTAACCATGTAGCAACATTTTAATATTTGTTCGCGATCATTCTCACAGTCCTTATTTTGAAAAACTACTGTCAAAATGTCGTCCGCAAACAATGTACATTTATGATTTCTAGCTTTAGAAATATCATTAATCTAGAGCAAAAAAAGTTGATCCTGAATTACTTCCCTGGGGGACCCCAACTCTATTTAGTTCGTACGTAGAGCTAAAGCAGGTAGTAATTTGTTTATCATTTACACGCATTATCTCTATACATTGCTTGTGGTCTTTCAAGTAGCGGCGCAACTATTCTGAGGCGCTACCACTAATTTCGTAAAGTTTACACTTATTTAAAAGTAAATATCTCAATAAATCCAGAAATGAACTTTTCAAATTCTTCCGGATCGTTACTCAAAATCAAGTTTATGAAGGTTTGAAGATCTTTACAAACTTAGAGGCAAAACTTCCAGTTTCGTTGAACAGGGATAAACCCCTTAGTCTGATAAGTGAAAATAGATTCTAACTAGGAATTTAGCTAAGAGATAAAATCAAATGTTAGCCGTACTCTGTACTAGATGTCGAGCCAACGAGAAAGTTATGGCATCTTTTATACTCTGCAAACTAAGTAAGAAGTTATTTGGGATAGGATTGATTTCTCACTCACATTTTAGACGTCAATTGTACTCAGGGAGTGCGTAAATTAAACAGAAATGACAGCTAATAAATTCACAGAATCTGTGACGTAACCCTCTTTTCGGCTTGTGAAAATCACAAATGAATAATCAAATTTTTGCATTGACTAGCTTACGAGCTTTAATTTTTAATTGAAAGTGTTGCTATTCCTGACACTTTCACGATTCGGAGGTGGCTAATTGCAATTCTGAATGGAACTTTGAGTTGGGACTTAAACTGGTTATAATGTCCGTTGTACGCTAGTCACGTAACGCTTTAAGCCCTAGGGTTGCGCCTTCCACTCAATCTATTTGTTGTGGACTGTTTTTGACATTTAACAGTTTTCAAACTGGATTAAAACGTCTTCATTTCACATTGAGGTCATGTTGTTGCAGGTATAGTCGTTAATTGTAATTATTTAGACGTATAGGGCTTAAACAGTAGGTATTAAATTGCTAAAAATGGTCATACAAAATGTTAAGTCGTTTTGTTATTTTTTTTTAATATCCACGAAATATCCAGCCGCAAAGAAGCGACGTCCTTGTGCGTCTAGAGGTCGTCTAGTTAGAAAGTTATTCGAAGAGAATGGCCGCGATTTGCGCGCACGTGCTAATAGGGGGACCACTGAAGTCAATGTACACAGCCATAACTGCCTCCTGCACTCCTCCTACCTTTATTTATGGTGTCAGTATGGCATACTGCGTAGATTTAGTTGGTTCTATACCGACAAATAGTTCCACCGAAAACCCGGGGGATGATAATAGTCCGTAGGGGTTGCCACACTTCCAAGAAAACAAGTGTATTTACGTCGTGTACTGTACTGGGTGCATTTTAAACCTAAAAGCTCTCTATTGCAAGTACACTGCCAAATTAACAAAGGGTTATGTTACATTATTTATGTGTGAAGTTATTATTATTTCTGATAAAATACCATTAAAAATATTTAATATAGTTGACTTTTCTCTTATGGAGAATTGGGTAGGTATACAATTTTTTTGATATTTTCAGTGGTTTTTAGTAAGTTAAATCCATATTTAGTTTTAGATGGTTTTTTATTTATGATAAACTTGACAATACGTGGTATTTACAATTTTAAGAATATCATGAAATATCAATATATTCAAGACCTACTAACATAGCCATTTGGTACTAACTACAAACTAAAAGTACCAAATAAAAAGGAAAAAGTAAACTAATTTTAATATATCTTTTTCAGAACAGTTAGCCTCTCGCCTAAGAATTATCGTTTTACAAAGAAACAAAGAAGATTCGATAAAGTTTACACACGATACGATGCCTCGAGAGACGAGATGAGACAAGGGTGGAGAACTGGCGAGGGTAGCGCACGCGGCACCGGTATTACATACGTGCCTTCTTCAAATGTTTCACAAGAAATGTGTGTTTTGAAAATAAAACTTTAAAGAATACTATGAGCACGTACTTAAGAAAATTTTACTTTTATCCAACAACTGCACCAATGATATTCTGCATACTTTCCACGTGTATTATACCTAGTTATTGATGCAGGCTCAAGTATGTAACTGTACAGTAAAAATAATAAAATAAAGTACTTACTGTCCCAAGATACACCAATTAAATTAGAGAAATGAATAAGATATTGAGACTGCAATCCAAATTTTCTTTGGTATCTTTAATTTGGTAACTTTAACCTTTAGCGCAGAGGTTAGGTAGAAATCAACAGTAGGTGGTCCGCGAGAATATGCAATGAAAAAATCTATGAAGTAAAAGTATTTAGTATTACAATTACAAAAAGGATTTATAAAATTGCAACATTGCAACAACAGGTTTTTTTTAACAGTTGTGTTTAAAAAAGACCTGCAATGAATGACAACTGTCCGAGTCTGTAAGAATAACATAGTCTGTAGAATAAGATTTTAGCGCTATTTGACATTATTTTAAATAAAATTTATTCATTTGTAAACCGATCCATGTCCAGAAAAAGTACTGTTCCCAAGGGATAGAAAAATACACAACAGTTAGTTTTTTTATATTGTAAAGTATGATTTGATAATAAGATTATATCAAGGTATGTCCTACGCAAATCCATTTTGATAAATACAAATCAAGAGTCACAAGTGCGTTGCCACCCTTTAAGGTGGGAGTAGGAGAAGAGGGAGAGGGGGAAGAGCGGAGAGTGGGGAAGGGGAAGGACGGGAATAGGGGAGAGGGAAGGGCTAGGGCCTCCCGTATTGCTTCACTGCCGGTTTTCTGTGAGGCCGTGGTATCGAGCGGAGTCGAGCCGCCCCATACGTGCCGAAGCATGGCTCTCTCACGTTAAATATAAAATAATTTGGTCCATCTGGTGTCTGATGATCAATGCCTGAGTTGTCAACGTCCAGATACAAAAGTAAAGCTATAGCTGGTTTGTTTTAGAAAAATATGTGTAAAACACTTGTGCTATACGTGCATTTTATACGTACTTTAGATTATTTAAAATTGGTAGAAATAGTTTAATCTTAAAATAAACACCACTTCTGCGTTCACTCGCTGGCTGTATCTACGATGTAACCAAACCGTATCTACCTACTCCAGTGTCTAGCTTTTAATCAAACGAAAAATAGCGATTACTTAATAGGTGAAGAACCTGAGTATTTGTAATTTTATTTTTTGTTTTACAGTTATATACTCTCACACTAGCACGACCTTTTTTGTCGCACTGGTATTTAAAACTCAACCCAGTCATGCGATCAACGGAGAGTATCTAAACGTGTAAACGTGGATTTACAATATAGTCATCAATAAATTACAAAAAACAAAAATCCCACGTGAGATGATTGAAGGTGATTGATAGTGATTTAAGCCGCATCATTTATGTATATTACAGCAGTAGCACAGATAAGTAATAGTTTGGCTTATCACCTTCATTTAAAAAGAAAAAAATGCTATTACATTATAAATAGATATTTACTTGTGAACATAGGTTTCTTTTAATTAGTACGTCTACAAAGACCAGATCAATATTGCTATGAGACGACTGGAATGTTGGAACACAATATGGTATCAAACGATACAAATTTTGCCTGATTCCTTTGAAACGATGCCGTTTCAAAGGAATCAGGCAAAATTCTTCACTTCAAATTCTCTAGGAAAAGTAAGACAAAACGTTTTTAACTTGATTTCACAGAGTGTGCCATGAGGAATTCAAACAACACTAAAGCTATTCAAAACCTGCATTCAAGTTCGTATTTGTTCTAAGTATGTATTTAGTCTGTAGAAGTGCTTTCACACGCGTATCTACTCTTATACAGACATGTTGTTATTTAACTCCATTAGCACACCAAAAACAATTAAACACAATTCTCACCTCCTCTGGAAATCTGGAAATAAGGTCATCACACACTATACCGTTACGGTAACGGCACGGCTCCAACCCAGCAATTAAGTTGTCATTCAAATCTGAGCATTAAAACGTGATCGTATAATATATTTCATAATGTCAATATGAAAAAGCCAACGGTGGGCAGTAAGCGCGCTTGCTGCAACCATACAACTCGACTCGCAGTCGGCGCGCTGTAAGCTGACGGTCAGCTTGCTTACAGTGCGACTGCGAGCCGCCAGTGAAAAAACTTCGCATCGTGTCGCACATGAAAACAATGAACTTAGCTTGCACCTCGCGGGCGACGCCTGGTAAAGCACGCTGGCAGCTGGCGGTAGCCTCAAATTCAGGTGGCGCCGTGCTGTAGCTGAGCCGTTGCAGTACCGTTATAGTGTATGATGACCTTTAAGCAGCAATCCGCTGTCAAAACCACACTATATATAATATACTGAAGATGACCAAAATGTGCAGATGTGACATCGACTTATTGCTTTAGTACATATTACATGTATTATTTTTAAATTACTATTATTTAGCAAACCACCACCAAATTATATATATCATCATCAGCCTTTCATTATCCACTGCTGAACATATACCTCTCCTAATGAACGCTACTGAGCTCGATCTTCAGCTCTCTTCATCCAGTTTTTCCCCGCCGTTTTGCGCAGATCGTCACTCCACCTGGCCGCAGGGCGTCCTACACTACGTTTCCCTTGACGTGGTCTCCACTCCAGAACTCGTCTACCCCAGCGGTTATTGGTTCTGCGGGCAATGTGGCCAGCCCACTGCCACTTCAGCTTACTAATTCTTTGAGCTATGTCGGTTACCTAGGTTCTGTGTCGGATAACTTCGTTACGAATTTTGTCCCACAGAGACACACCAAGCATAGCTCTCTCCATAGCTCGCTGAGTGACCTTGAGCTTGTGGACCAACTTCACCGTGAGTGTCCACATCTCGGCACCGTAAGTCATTACAGGGAGGACACACTGATTAAAGACTTTTGTCTTAAGGCACTGTGGTATGGACGACGTGAAGACTTGACGAAGCTATATGACTATTGAGCATAATTTTCATCTTATCTATGTTCATTCCGAGGCCGATGCGTTTGGAGTCATCAGCTAATCCGGACAACATCTCTTGTAAGTCCAGTAGCGGCTCCGCCATTAGGACAATATCGTCAGCAAATCTTAGGTGCGAGATGTATTCACCATTGATATTGATATATATATATATATATATATATATATATATATATATATATATATATATATATATACAATTTATATGCATTGGTATAAGAGGAGAACAGCTCTCCCTTTTCAGAAGCTATCTTGGAGGTAGACGACAGTGTCTTAAAATAGGGGACTGGACAAGTAATGAACTACCTACGGCGTACCACAAGGCAGTATTCTTTGCCCCACACTGTTCATTTTCTATGTCAATGAACTCTACCGTCTCAACCTTCTAAATGGTAATATTTTCACCTACGCTGATGATACCGCTCTGATATTTCATGGCAGCACTTGGCAAGGTGTCTTCTCAGCCGCTCGGCTAGGCCTCAACACAGTTACCAAATGCTTGGACGTAAACCACTTAACCCTAAACACTGACAAAACTAATTACATCACTTTCTCCCTAACAACAAGAGGTCAGTGTCCAATCGCATTATGTAACCTAACTGCCCACTTGTGTGATCTGACCCCCGAGGTAAGTTGCACCTGCCCTAATCTTAAAAGGACAAATTGCGTTAAATATTTAGGTGTGGAAATCGACAATGTACTCTCATACCATACACACATTAATACACTTACTTCTAGACTTAGAAAAATGATATATATTTTCTCTCATCTGCGGTTCGTTGCTAATGAAAAAGTGCTAAGACTTGTGTATTTGGCCCTTTGCCAATCCCTAACACAATATTGCATTGTTACCTGTGGAGGTTCCACCAAAACCCACCTTCTGAAACTTGAACGGTGGGTTGGAGACTCCCCTTCCGGTTTCCAACTGCCGACCTATATAAGACCTGTGGTGTACTCTCGGTCCGAGCCTTGTTCATTCGCACTGTTATTTTAACAATTCATTCGCAAACACATTACTCCCCAGACTACAATTTAACTAATAGACGTAAACATGAAAATTATACACATAATTTCATAGGTACATATTTCACTGGACACACACACACACACACACACACACACACACACACACACACACACACACACACACACACACACACACGCGTACACACAAACATACTAACCTTAGATTTAGATATCAATTAGGATTAATAGAATTACTTACCTTGGTTTATGTTCTATGGAAGTGCAGCAACACTTTTTTTACTTATAGTTATTGGTTATGGTTATAAATGGACATTTTTTCGGCCGTAGGGTGGGTCTGGAGATCTGTCATACAGGTTTGGAGCCTAGTATAGACTCCAGCTGTCACTAAGGAACTTTATAGTATTTATTATGTTAAATGTCATTCCATGCACTGTAAGGTACTGTACCTTATGAGAGGAATAAATGAAATGAAATGAAATGAAATATATATAAAGCCTCCAGGAATCTCACTCACTCGGCGAAAAGCAATGAAACATTCATACATCACTCCGGTGGAGCCGGCCCATAGGAGGACCTAACCCTTAGGAGGAGCGACCTAACCCTTCCCTCTCCCGACCTTCTCTATATATATATATATATATAAGGAAGGGCGAGAGAGGGAAGGGTTAGGGCCTCCAGGAACCTCACTCACTCGGCAGAAAGCAATGAAACATTCATACATCACTCCGGTGGAGCCGGCCCGTACGTGCCGATGCAACGCTCTCACACGACTGAAGTAATGTAAATTTTGGTAATAGGTAATTCGTTGTCAATAAATAAATGGCGGTGGTTTATCAGTTTATTATTGGTTACCATAATAATATGATTTTTAATTAGATAGACTAAAATGACATATGGTGGGTTGCCGCGTTATCATAATGTAAAAATAGTATTGTATCGTGAATGATCAAGTTTAGTTAATTTATTAGTTTGAATTTGCATTGATCAGTAGCATGAGTAGCCTCGATTTATAGTGACATTTTCATTTTCATTGCGTACGTATTTTAATATCTTATATCCAATTAAAACTACACTGTGATTTAAATTGGTAACCCGTAATCAGGTACAACATGTTCAAACCATGCTTACAAAGAGTAACATCCTAAATTATCCACTTCCTAGTTCATTTAATTTTATTTGACTAACTAAGTACAGCAAGAGTGTTGCTCACCGTAAATGTTTATTTGTATATTTGCCATAATCGTTTTATTGGAAAGAATAAATGGTAAAAATAAATAAAACAAAAATTTCTTAATCTAACTATTCAAAATCTAACTATTCAAAATCTAACTATTTATTTCCGAATTACTTTCAGAATCTATGTCTGTAACATTAATCATGAAAGTTTCTGTCACCTCATCAAAAAGGTGGAGGAGTTGCATCATTTTGTTCTCTTCTTGTGTCACTATCTTTAGCCCGTCACTGAAAATTTTTTTTAATGTCGGCCATTTTAAAACTTTTATAATGTTTTACGACATTCCCCTTTACCTGTGCCAATACTAATTCTATAGGATTTAATTCACAGTGGTAAGGGGCAGTCTTAAAATAGTGACTCAGCAGCAAGCTCATCAACATTTTTTTTTTGATACTTTTTTTACTAAGAATTTCCAATAATTCAGCTTTAATCATGGAGAGTTCAAAACGCAAATTTATTTACGCCACGCAGTAGTAGTAAGGGGCATTGTTTAAAACCAAAATGGAATCCTTATTTAATTTTGGCAAAATTTCCTTAAGCCACTCAAAATGTTTGGCATTCATTTCACTATGGATAGTCGCTGCTGTCTGTCTTCGAAAGGCAAGCTACTAAAATTTAACAACAAATAGTGGCTTTAAGAGCGCAAGGAATATTCGTACAACCGATCGCGAGCGAAGAAGGTAGACGAATATATTAGACGCTAGTGATACGCAAAATGGGGGATACTCATATAATTAATATTCATATCAAACCTTTACAGGAACAATATCGTAAACGACTATTTGCACTATTTACAAGAAACATTTTTTCTAGCCTAATTAAAAAGTATTTCTGATATTAATAGGCACATGATGTAATAATAAGCACAATAATAAGCCATCACCAAAAAGCAAATATTCAGGGATGTCTCAGTGCTAAACACGGTGAAGACTAGATGGAACCACCGTATGGTGACAGGTACACTGAATCTAAATATTAAGCTGGAAAGATCTCGCTTTATGAAGTCTACGCTCCGACCCGCACCCATTCTCCCCCAAAACCCGGAAAGCTAAAAGCCTGAACTCCAAAACTACTTCGAATGCCTATCAGATTGCGATGATATGGACGCATATATGGGTTTGTGCAAACCATCCTTACGGTTGGTTCTAAGTTTTGTAAAAGCCTCTGTGTAAACAGAACCAAAAAAGTTTCTCAACCTACGCTCAAGTTCATGGAGGAGCGACGTGGTATGGTTCTGAAATCGCCGGACGATTCACAAGGGATCACTCTATTGGGCAGAGTCAACTAACAAGTTTAAAGACTGGCGATGGCAGAAATGTTTCGTCTAGACCCGATGTTCTGAGCGAGGTTGAGAAGTTGTACGGACAATTGCACACATCGACACAAAAACCAGTTTCTAATCTGGCTAAAGACCCGAGAGCCAGACTAACCCGATACCTGAAGGCAGGTGGTAAGCCAGTTCTAAGAAGCCTTCAGAAACTATTTAACTCCGTTATAGTCAAGGGCAAAACGCCACAGGCATGGAACTGAAGTGTGGTAGTTCTTTTCTTCAAAAAAGGCGACAAAACCTTACTAAAGAACCGCTTCTGAGCCATGTCTACAAGTTATTTTTCATAATTGTTACCAAACAGGCTGTTTTCCGAAAAGGTTTTAAAAATAAATACACGTGATATCTTTACGGAAAGGAAGTCACACTTAACTATATACATAAAATATTTGAATAATGACTTTGCACTTGAGAGTGCAAGTGAGAGAGAAAGCGTTGAGAAAAGTAAAGTGAGTTTTATTGACGCCACGCGGTCCATCCATCCATGACGCGACTCTAAAACCCAGTGCACGATTATCTAACACATTAATGTGCTTTTCTGTGGCGATTGTGGAAACAGCACGAGTTTTCTTTTCGTTGTTTGGTGATCCCAGAGTAACCGGTAGCCGGTCCTTGGCTTTGCCAACAAGCTATTTTGCTCCCTCGCAGCCACCAAACACCAGCATTAAATTCACAAATTTGTTGTTCAGGGGGTTGTAAAGAAATGTACATACAGTTATAAATGCGGTTAGAACAAGAAGATCCCAACTTTGACTAAACAAAGTTCAGAACCAAACATTTATTTGTTGCGGAGGTGGACCTTATAAACGTCTAGCTACTTGTCAGTATTTTTATCTTCGCTGTAACTATTATAGTTTAGCTGTTACAAAGGTTTTTATTACCAATCTGCGGCACAGTGTTTTAACTTTAACGTATAAGTGTACCACAGACATGATTTGTTTTAAGTATCTCAAATCGGTTATCCTATACGTGTGTATGTACGTATCCGTACTTATTATGCTATAATATCAGTAATGACATTGTATCCAATTATACAATGAAATCTACTATACGAACAGGATACATAGGATAACCGATTTATACGAATTTTGTATCCAATTATACAAACTGGCAACCCTGGTACCGAGTGTATACCGAACTCAAGGCGTGGCGATCCGACCGTTTGTATGAAGATACAATACTGTATATACATATACTGTGCCCATAGTTTCTAGGAAGCAGCACTGACTGACTGACTATACTGTGCCCATAGTCTCTAGGAAGCAGCACTGACTGACTAACTACAGCGAGAGTCTCCCAACTGTTCGGATGAATCCAGTGGTTAAGTTGTCATAGTTGTTTTATCGCGATCTTCTGCGAACAGAACATCTCGCACAAGGAGGTGAGGAACCGTTTCAGTCGCACTCACCTATGAGACGAATTTTATGTTATTCACACGTAGCCAAGTCTCCCGTGAAAGGAATGTCTGGACATCGCCCAGTTAGTAGACGGAATCCGCTTGCCACCCGCGGGCTGGCGCTGGGTAGACCATTGGAGGCAAAACGTCGCAGTACCGATGGTCCACTCCTAATAGGCGCCGTAAGGCACACCGCGTGATTTTAGTCAGTTTAAGTCTGATATACAACCTCACCGATAGCCTGGCGTTTAAACAATCGAAACAACCTTTTTTTGTACGCTCCAGGTTGTTTCACCGCCAATATACACACATAAAAAGTGTCTAGGGATCAAGTACGTTTTAGAGTATTGCCGCAATTGAGGATTATTATTTTAACTTTTTTGGATCGTTATTGATTCTTTTTAGTGAATTTCACTATTTGAATAAAGAATTTTGTTTAAATTTTGATTAAAAATAGATAATCAACTGTCAATCAGGATTCTTATAAAAGTGTGTAATAGCGTGTTTACAAAATCATTACAATTTCTGCATCGGAACTGAAAATATTGCATTGATATAGAGCGACGATATCATTTGACACGAGAAGAGATGAGCCGTCGGAATGTTGCAAGTTGGTTCCAGGCAACGTACTGTGGCTGTTGCTCTTGGCACTACACAGAGCGTCATAAGCCGCCTCTGGACACGCTATCGTATCACGGGCAGCGTGGCCGAGCGACACGGAGGACGATCTTGCATCACCACTCGCAGACAGGACCGATACATTTAAAATACTGCTCAACGGAATCGTACCATGACCGCCATGATGTTGGTTACGAGGCTTCACAGCACTTCAGGCTTGCTGATAAGCGACCAAACCATCCGAAATCGTTTACGTGAAGTGGGTCTGCGTTCCCGAAGGCCACTGAGAGCTCCCCAATCGTAGGGCTCGCTTACAATGGGCTAGCGAACACAGAAACTGGGAGGAAGAAGACTGGTGTTGTGTTTGTTTTCCGATAAATCTCGTTTCGCTATGAGGCCGGATACAAGATGTACTTTGGAGGACCTCTGGACGTCAAGAACGTTTGAAATTTTGTCAGGAAGTTCACTCATATGGAGGGGGAATAATGGTTGGGCCGGTTTTTCGATCAGTGGAAGAGCCGATCTCGTTTGGATCGGGCGCAACCTCAATGCTCAAATTTATACTGAGAGGATTGTTTCAGGCGTGATCAACCCTTTGCGAAGCTGGTTGGGCGATTCGTTTCGACTAATGCACGACAATGGACGTCCACATACGGCTAGAGTCGTAACACGCACTCTTGCTGATGCTCGCATTAACGTTCTGCAGTGGCCTGCTCAATTTCCAGACACCCAATTGAGCACGCATGGGATATGGTCCAAAGAAGAGCACTGCCGAGTATGGATGCCTTGCATACCGCACTACAACTTTTTGACTTCTTAGAAAGAACCTGGGTGGCCATTCCTCAAAGTGATTTTCATGAACTGATTTTAAGCATGCTTAATCACAGGTTATTATTATTTTTTATCTTTACAATAAAAATTAAAAATCCTCATTTTTGCCTTTTTCGCCATTTAATTGACGATATTAACTTTGTTAATTTCAATTTGCAAAAATTACAATTTTTCTTAATTTTTAAAAAATATAGGGTAATTTGTTAACTTAAACATTTTTAGTTATGAATTAGGAATTAAATTAAGAAGCCAGTCTTGAAGACTAGATTTGGTAAATATTAATTGGATAATTTTTTATAGTTAAAAATGTACTTGATCCCTAGACTTTTGATGTGTGTAGTATAAAAAATCCTGCCTGTAGAATTCCCCCCTTTTAGGTGAGGTGCAACGTATATTATAAGCGATATATTGCTGTTTTCCGACATAAACGCGAACGAAGTCGCGGGCACAGCTGGTTAACAATAAATACACAAAAAAAATCTGAACGTATTTTCTTTAATATCGATATAAATATTACCTATAATATTTTTATGATATGCCCGATTAGGTTGAAGCAAATAACATGTAAGAGGAAAATGTATCGACGTGTAAATGTACGCGATAGATTTTTTCGCAGCAGTAACGAAAGTGAGGCGGTGAGTACCTCGTGAGGCAATGTCACCTCCCTGCGATTTCTCAAACGGTAATACCACTTGATGTATCTGCTCGACGAACTTGATCGAAGATTTACGTATACCGACATATTTTAGTACAAATACCTGTATTACCATCGGATATATTTTATATATACGCACTCATAGAGATTTTAATATTCTAATTTCGGATCTAGTTAGTAATATATGTTTTTTCTAACATCATCTTGTGTCGTACTAAACACTAATTTTATTGTTAATTTGGTTAAAATTTATTACTTTGCCATACTATGCATGGCTTATTTAATATTACTGTATTTTTTAGAAGTCATAACTTAAGTCCAGGTTTAAATGATACTGATGATAAAAGCTATCGAGGATAGTATTTTCTAAGAATTTCAAAAGTTACATGTTTTACATAATGGTTCAAGGTATAATTTTGAAACAATAAATTGTTATCTTGTGTACTGCGTCCTCTGTTGTGTGTTAGATATATTGTCTTGTGTATGACTTATTTTCACTATGCTCCGACTAAGAGAGTGAAATGTAAATAAATTAATGTAAAGGCACAAAATTATAAAAATTAACACTCACTCATATTTTAAGGAATTACTGTATAATCTTCCATGTTATGATATATATCACCGTAGTCATAATTGGCTTTGAACACAAAGCCAATGAAAACAAACTGCTAAAATTCATAACTATCAAAACCAATTCCATAACATCTCATATACTTATATTAAAAAAGTCCGCACAAACTTTATCAGTTCTGTCATAGAAATATCAACTATAAAGGTTACAAAGAAACGCACGGGTGGTCGTGTAAGGACATGAGGGAAATTTTCCACTCTGTGACCTCGTGTCCCGTCTTTGCTAAATCCCAATTCCGTATTGTATCATATTATCTGACAGAAACAGCGGTGACGTCTTTCGCAGGATATAGCCTTATTATCAGAACACTATATTATTCTCTCATCTTACGGTAGATACAGTGATGTCATCAAATATATATTTTATGTTTTCAGAATTATTAAGTCTATTTGCAAGACTAGAAGTAAAAGTTTGACACGATCAAAATGTAAAAGTCGGGCTATCGTTCGAGACGGTGCATTACTACAACGCAATTTAACATACTCGTATTTAGGATTGTCACGCTTTGCAACGTGTTTCTTGATGTTCAGAAAAAAAATCATACTGTATTGGAACCTGAATTGCGACTATACATACATAATGCTTTTATGTAAAACACTAAAGTATCTAAAGTACTTTCTACAAAATGTTAGTCCTATCTGCAAATAACAATGTAGTCTAAAAATACACGTTTGCATCGTAAGAATGAAATAAACAAACTACTTCACCCAAGTATATACTTTAACTAAGAATGGATGTAATAGGTGGTTAATCAGCGAACGACGAATAAACTTGCAGCTTTTTGATACTCTAATGACAGTACTTCACAAAACATATTTAGACGAATATTTATCTAACTAAATAGCTAAATAAAAGAAAAACCATTCTAAAATACTTGTCAAAAGTATATGTAAATATAAATGAAAATTTATAAAAAAATTATATATTAATTTAATATATAAAAATTTCTCTCTTTTAATATAAAAACGAGTCATTTAATTGTAAGACAAAAACTATGTGCAAAAAAAATACAGCATCAAACAATCCGTAATCAAGTAATTTACTGAAATATTTGACTCACGTACCTTTTACAATAAATCTATGTAGGAAGACTAACGTGGTCATTAGTATAGGCAACAATTTAGAGGCGGGTACAGCGGTAGGTACATCATTAAGGTTAAGACTAAATGGGACAGTGTTATAGAAACGGTTGTGCAATCCATCACGGGTAAGCGAGCCCCGACAGACCACTTAGCCACTGTCCGCCACCATCGGACGTAACCCTCTACACAACATCCGCTATACATATTGCGCGGATACCTACGCCTTCTATGGCTAAGGGCTACGAATGTAGCGGCTACGAAACGAACAAATGGAAATGTTTCAATCTTGAGCCCCTAACAAAAAAAGATACTCGACTAGTATGGATATGACGCCATTGTTAGTTTAACAGGATAATTTAACTGGTAACTTTTAGTGTATAAAATTCACATCTAAGAAGGAATATGTACATTTACATAGATGTAACACCTTTAAGTAACAAATTGTTTCGTGCAAAAGGTGCTATTAATATATGATTTGAAACTAATTTTATACTGATTTTCAAATAATAAAATTCGTTTGTCAAACTAGAGAGAGTAATTAATATACTCAGGATTATAACCGATTTGACTTTATTTTCGTGTTTTAGTGAACATTGTTTGATATTATACCCACCCTGCTCATATTGGCTCTTCTCACTGGCGGGCAAAGAGGTGTAATATAATGTCTGGGGTATCTGGCTGGTGCTCGGAATCGAAAGAGGCTCATCAATTCTGCACAGTCAAGTTTTTGAACTCGTTCTAAGCGTAACATATGCACAGCATAGTGTGGTCCCCACACGGCACTGTGCTATTCCATGATGATCCTGATCAGACTATTGTAAAGCATGATTTTTGTGCGGCTGTTTTTTAAATCTTTAGTGTTCCGCAATACAAAACCTAATATTTTTGATGCCATCTTGACAGTACTGTCGATATGGGGTGCAAAAGTTACTTTACTATCAAAAAGTATTCCTAAATCTCGGATAGTTTCTTGGTCTTGAATTTGTTGGTGACTTATGAAGTAATATGAACGTATAATTTGAAGTCTCCTCGAAAATTTTAGGTGATAACAGTTTTTAACATTTAAATTCATTTTATTATTACTACATCATTCGACGACCCGGCTCAAGTCTTCTTGTAAAAGTTGACAATCGCGTAGGTATTCAATCTTTCTTGCGAATTTTAAGTTGTCGGCATACAAGAAATATTCTGAATAGTAAAAGCATTCAGATAGATCGTTGGATGTATATATTAAATAACGTTAGAGCTAAATGGGAGCCCTGGGGGGCCCCCAAAGTAATGATAGCCATTCACAACGACATAAAATTCACAATCCGCTAAGTATGACTTTAACCATTGCAGTAGAGAACCCGTGATACCATAATTTGCTTGTGCTTTTAATTTATAAACTTACACTGAATGAGAAATTCTGTCAAACGCCTTGCAAAAGTATAACGCTTGTATAACCGACTCTGTAAATTTTACCAGGTTTGTTACCAGGTTGTTGGTTTCCAAATATGGATACTGCATTGACTCAAAGACCTTGGCGAATATTGATAGAATCGATATGGGTCTGTAATTGCTGATGACGTCTTTCCTGTCAGATTTATGTACTGGAACGACCTTAACTTTTTCCATTCTGTAGGGAACCATCCTGATACTAGTGACGTGTTATAAATGATCAAAAAGGGAGAAACACACATACATTTTGCGATAAATAAAGGTGAGATGCAATCGGGACTGGCTCCTTTGTTTGTGTCTAGCGATTCCAATTTTTTGAGCAACGAATCTAGTTCTAAGGTTGGATTCGTTTTACATTGACTGTTGGTTTTTAAGTCTTGCAACAAAGTAGAGTTACCGTTATAGGCTTCTATGTCATTGGATCTGTCCGTCGTGATCTGTCCGTCGGTCATAGTCGATGGATAAGTGCTAGAACCACCGCGTTTAGTTTCAAGATGCGTCCAAAACAGTTTCGGATTTTTTTAAATTTCTGCATCAAGATCCTTAATGTACCTGTTATACAATTCTTTAGATAGGTTTTGACATCTCTTGGAGACTAATTTTAACTCTAATTCATCCATAGGATTTTTGTATTTTTTAAAACGCATCCTAATTCTATTTTTCTCTTTTAACAATCGAATTTTCGACTTGTTAAACCATGGCGGATAGCGGTTATTTGCAGTCGTACAGAGGGGTACAAATTTGTCAATAGCAGTCCGAAGAACATCGTAAAACAGATATACCATGTCATCGACATTGCTTTTAACACGAAATAGTTGAACCCAATCGTGATCGTAGATGTATTTTATTATTTGCTCATAATCAGCTTTATAGAAGTTCGGCCTCGCGTTAGATGGATTGTACGGCAGGTTATAGGCATTTGGAAAGGACAGTGAGATGTTAAGCGGAGGATGAAGTTTATCGACACGTGTTAAGGAGGGGCACGATTCAGATACAGAACAAAAAGGTACTGTCGACAAAACTAAGTCTAAAATACGACCGGAACAGTTCTTTGTGTTGTTATATTTAATTAGATTGCTGATATTTAGGAATTCTATTAATCGTTGACATTTACTTGGCAACGTATTATAATAGGTTTCGATATTCCAGTTTATTTTACCCAGATTAAAGTTACCAATTTTGCTTATAGGTAGGTCGGTCGTTTCAAATACGTAATTACAAAACTCTATAAAATGTTCAAGCTTATAAAATGTTTAGCGAGACATGCAGGTGGCGGTAGCTAAACTGCACAGAGAACAATTTGACGAGGTGAATGAGAGAAGGGGATGTCAATAATGACCCAGATATCTTCACAATGACTCTGCCATCTATCGACGCGAGATGAATTATTTTTTTTTCGATACAGCTAAAAGAATAGACATGTCAAAAAAAATATGTATCAAAAAAAGTGGTTTTATTGGCACAAACACGTCGTCATTACCGTTAGTAGTGCTAGTTTAATCCGTAAATATAACGGGCAAATAAAAACGCTATATTATTAGCATATAACATGCGTAGCGTGCTTGAAATTGCAGTTAGGTTTTACACATTTTAATACTTTATTATTCCTCGTTGGAATGAAAACTAACAAAACAATTAGTTTTGCCACTTTGCTGGAAGTGGTTTACATAATTGGGATAATGCGATTAAGTCAGTTTTCGTAGGATAAAGAGTGCATTGTGAGATCAATGGTTTTATATATATATGGGTGCAAAATAATTTAAATTCATTGTTATTTAGCTAAGCACTGGGCGAGTTCTACTTTTCTGTTTTTAATACTCCGTTACTTTTCTTAAAATATTGTTTTTGTTTCGTGTGGAATTTCCCACCGGCCGAAAAAGAAATTGTATATTTAAAAAAAGAATAGTAATACAGCATTACTATACTTTGTCAAATTTAGGATGATAATTTTGACAGTTAACAGTAGGGATGAGGTAGTGTATAATCGTTATTGAACCTATTCGACTATCGATTGTTAGTATCATATAATTTGGAATCGATAATTGCATGGTTATGCTACATGGTTGCTTATAATAGAAAACAATTAGTATAATATGCATAATTCTATAAATCCAAAACAAATGAGAACACAAGCACAAAAATATCAAACCGAGATATTGACAAGGTAGGAAGACAGATGAATTGCATTCTTAATATAATACACTTTTGGCATAAGATCGGGATTGCTTATGACGAATGATTTGATTATAATTATAGACGGGGGATATTTGTTATAACTATTATTGAACGGTTCACAGAAACGGCAATACGGTATCATTTTACATAAAAGTCTTGTCTTAACCATGGTTTGTGTCGTAAAGAGGACTGTGTGGCGTTAGGGATTTTTTGTAGCTTTATGGGCACACGAGATCTATGTTTACTAAGTTTTAAGAAACCAGAAATGTTTTAGATTATTGAAATTTTCGATTTTTTTGACCCTATATATCGATTATTTACAACAATTATTAACCGATTTTAATGTTTAAGGCGGCAAACTGACCGTCTTTATATTGTCTACAAAACTTATATCTCTGAATTTCGTTTTTGTAAATCGGCATAAACCTACAATTAAAAAAACAGATTTTTCATGATTTTTCAACAGAAAATAGTAATTAAAAAATTATGCTCCACTCTAAAATGGGAGGAAATTTAAAGAAATATTCTTATTCCATAAATACATACCCTGAACTATGTGGCTATCTGTAAGGAATTACATCCAGCACTTTTTCTAAATTGTACTGGTCCATACTACGAACAACAGGAGGCAGCTGTGGCAGCCATCAGACTTAAACTCTTAGGTCTCTGGTATAACCGAGAGGGTCCCCATATCAAATTATGGAATCAATTAGTGGAATACCAACCACTAATCGCTGCCCCATGCGACAGGATCCCGAAACAACACATTTTCAAAAGGAAGTATCAAATACAACTATTTGAAAACGACCGAGATCAATCTGGCATACATGAAGTGCGAATCTATACGGACGGTTCCAAGATGGGGTCAGGGACAGGAGCCGGAATTTTCTCACAAGACCTAAATATAAAAATATCACTGGCGCTTGGTCAACACAGCTCCATATTTCAATGCGAGTGTGTTGCAATAACTTACGCCGCGACCGCGGTCATGTCAAAAGGCATAAAGGAGTACAACATCCGAATATTGTCAGACAGTATGGCCGTTTTAAGGGCCCTGGAGGGCAACACCATGAACTCCGGTCTCATTTATGAATGCCACCAGACGCTAGAGCGTTTAGCCTCTGCGAACGGGGTAATTCTGCAATGGATCAAAGGGCATAGTAATTCATTCGGGAACGACGCCGCCGATGAGCTGGCAAGAAAGGGATCTGTAACTTCAGTGGCAGGCCCAACAACACTACTGCCACTTCCCTTCAATCAACTTCGCTCATGGGTAAGGCAACGGACTCGTGAGGCGCATAACGGTCGCTGGGCCAACACACCGGGCTGCAGGCAGTCTAAACTGGTGCTGACGGAGGTCTCACCACGTTTAACTTGCAGACTGCTCAGTCTTGACCGACTCGACATCAGAATAGTTGTAGGAACAATTACGGGCCACTTAGCCCTAAACCGGCACCTATTCACCATCAGTGCGACAGACAGTCCTCTATGCAGAGGATGTCTCAACGCGGAGGAAACGGCCGCCCACGTTATCCTGGAGTGCGAGGGAGTGGCCACACAACGGGCAAGTATTCTCGCGGGTGCGAGATCGCTCCTAGAAGCCTGTGAACGCCCCAGGAGGCTTTTGTGCTTCTGGAAGGAGCTAGGCTGGCTCAACTAGTCAGCCAATCTGAACGCATAATGGACCGTCTGTGAGTCTAAATGCGGAAACAGAGCCCTACACCAATACCAATACCAAAATACTACGAACACGTCTGATTCGTCGTAGTTTACTAACAATCAAAAGTGCTTTTTGTGTGAAGGAAGAAACCCTATATTCTTTTCTGTGCCTGCGACAACGTGTAGTCGTGTATTAATAAAATTTAACAAACAAACTCGCATTTATCTTGTACGATATTGTTACCCCTGCTCTTACTATCTTGTGTAAGAATGGAAAAATATATCTATACCTAAGGTTTTTTGTTATTAAAGACATAAGGTTATTATATTAAACAATATGAATTAAAACTAAGTTTATAACGTGGAAAGTAACTCCTTACTTAATATATTATTAACCACGCTTCTGATTATGCCAACGCTTTTGTTGAGGCATCAGTAATTCTATATCCAAGCAATTTACTCGACAGTCTCTTATGTATATTTACTTGTAAATTTTTAACATCTTAGTGAAATTTTGATTAACTTAAAAAAACACTTTCTGAGCCTTTCAAATCAAAACAAAATAAGCCATAATTGTCAAGAAATGACATGGGTACCCCCCATAATAGCTACTCAATAACCAAAAACGAAGAGAGAAAATGCTACAATTACGATTGCCAGTCAGGAGGCTTTCCGGATCTATGCGGTGCGGAGGAATACAGATAAAGAGGATGCAGCCTTCGTCCACTTCACATAATCCCTATCTAACGATATCCTCGGAATATGGCTACAATATTTTAAACTTAAATGATACGACCAGTTCGGTTTCTTTTTAATTTTATCAACAAATAGCAATGCAATCGCGAATGAGTCGGTTTTAATTTCGATTTTTTTTAACCCGATCATTAAAACATTAATACTTTGGGAGGATAGTGAAGATAGTAAAAGTTTAAAAGTATAGTGGTTAAATGTTCAATATCAACCAAATATATGATTATGCGAAGTTTTGTGTAAAATAAAGTGAAATTCTATCCTAAGAAAGTAAATCTGTATGTTTGTCTGTTACGTTTTTAAGTCTAAACCGCTGAACAACTTTTGATGAAAATTGGTACCTATAGAGATAGAGAAGGACATATGGTACTTTTTGTCGCGAAAATAAAATTAACTACGCAGACGATGTCTATCCAAGAGAAACCTATTAACTCTACACTTGAACGTTCCAGGATTATAATTGACTGGAAAAATAGACGCGGACAGTTCATTCCAAACTGTGGCGACTCGAACCAAAAAGGAAAAGGCTGTCAAAGCGTTTAGTTCGACTTTTGGTGTTTTGACAACGAAAGGATGGAACTTCTGTATGCGTCTAGTAGTCCGATTAAAGAAAAGTGAAGAATTCAATTCATTCGAAGAGAGCTTTCGCAAACTCACCTATAAAAAACCGATAAGTAGGCGACTTTACTACCATACTTAAGACTACATGATTTTAAATTCGTGAGCACATCGTCGTTTAAAAGCTTACGGGCTCTTCGGTCAACAGAGCCCAGAACGACGACGATTTTTAGAATCTGAACTAACATTATAAACCTCTCTATCAATCTGCCTGTACGTCTAATTGTTTTTTTTTCAAGACCGAACCATTATCCCCGATAACCACAATTTGACCAAAAACCATATCCACGCGGAAGGAGCTGAGGTCAAACCGTGGTAAATAAATAGGAATAAACATTTTTATTTCTTCTTTATTTAACAATTTCGTTTTAGCTTCTTTATTTTTACTAGCAACTCGCCCCGGCTTCGCACGGGTAATATGGACATCTTCAACAATCATCAACATATTTCAAACAACTTACACAAAACGTTAACAAATTATATACCTAAACCTTCCTCATGAATCACTCTATTGGTAAAAAGCGCATGAAAATCCGTTCAGTAGTTTTTCAGTTTAAGGCGAACAGACAGACAGACGCGGCAGGGGACTTTATTTTATAATAATTATGTAGTAAAGTAACAATGAAGGTTACAAAGTTAAACAGTGACTTGTTTGTATAAATATCGTAACACTTTCCCCTTTCCCATGAAGCTTCGGTCGACTTACTCACTGAGTCAAAGCTTTCTATGGTTATCTACTCTATAGAAGATCTTCAACCTTCGACCTTTTAAAAAAGTCGTAGCACTCTCCGAAAGCGTTTTAAAGCGTTCCTGAATTATTACATAGTTCAATATCGCCAGCGGAACCCTTACAATTATCCACTGCGAAGTTGAGCTAAGTTTCTATTTCCAGCAACTCTGAACATAACAGAAAACTCAAAAATAACATGTACAAACCTTCGTTTTAACCCTGTACTAGCGTTATAAGTTCATTCGCTAAATGACACACGAAAATTATGTAGGTATGTTTCTAAAGAAACAAAATTTGCTGGATCAAGTGATCGAGCAGTTTTCATTTCTTTTCTATATTCCGGGAAACCAATTTGCTTTTGGGTAATCTTCGCTATGTATCTAAAAAAAAGTATCTTGCATTGCCGATCAATTTGGCAGAAGAAAACTACAAGTATACTTTAGTGTGGACGCCAATACCCATTTTGGGCGTTGTTTAGCGAAAATTGTAAAAAAAATACTTTCGTCCGAATTCGTAAAAAAATGTTATTTAAAATTTTGTAAATTATACAGACTTCGACTTTATTATTTAATATACACGCTTAAAAATTTTTCTTATATTTAAACAGTGAATGGATCAGCATAATTATCAACGTTGTACCACTTTTAAACCTATACAGCAGAATACAAAGCCACATGTAGTCTCTTACCGCCGTCACTAGCCTGCTGTGCTGGTTCACTGTCTATCCCCGAACATCACAACGTGTCGCCCCAACGTATAGAGGAGGTACAACAGACTCATCCATGCTATTGTCATTGTGGAAAAGGATCCTGAAAATCAAGGTTGCAAACTACGTAATATATCTTACACACATATGGTAAAGTAGAGTGGTAGGTATTATATTTAATTCTGTCTCACTCTAAGCTAAGGTATGGTTTACTCTTGTGGGTAAAATGTTCAATATTAACAGATTAACTCGGTCGGGGATCCGGCTTCATAAAAATAAATTCCAATATTCCCCTCGTTGCTCTCATAACTCGTAAGAAACGACTCTCGCTGGAAAGTTTAAGGCGGACGATTGGAGAATAAAAATTGCATTTTTTACTATGTTAAATTAAGTTTTTATTGTGAAATTTACTGGGTGTAGTAAAAAGAATGTTACGTTTAAGCAATTAGATATTTTTTATGCGTATAAATGTTATTGTAACGAAGTTTATGCGAATTTAATATTTTGTATTAAACGCGCGAGGATATTATTTTGTACGTTTTATGATGTTGTGTTTTATGTTGATGTACATTTAATACATGTGAGATGAATGAGTTTCAATTAGCTATAGAGCCTTAGCTATATGTGTACGCGTAATTGTGGATTATATGAATAAATATGATCAATGAGTGTAGATTTTGGGTTTATTTTTCATATACACAAAAAAAGACCAAATAGCAATGGGTTTGTGATACAGCAAGTGTTTTCGATTTTGATTATGTGAGACTATAGGTCACATAATCTTCGCACTATTTACGTTGTGTCAATATTATATCCTACTTAATTATAATTCATTTGAGGCTGTGATAATAATTTATTTTGAAATAGCGGCAATGTTTGAAATATTCGTGCTTGCTGTAAAAATATTTTTAAATAATATATATTCATTCATTAACCAAAGGAGCGTGCCGAAATGTTTCTAGTTTCTGAATAGCCTTCTCGTGACAATGACTGTCTGGAGTTGCGAAGGAGACAAACAAATTATAATTAGCAATAAACTTTTTTGGTAATGTTGTTTGTGTATATTGAGGCAGTATTAGTAATCATGTCAATTAGATTTTTTTACATACTTATTTTTTAAGTCTACAAACAAGAGTAATTATGTACTATGTTCAGATCTTTGACATTGCGCAAGTTGATATTTTAATTTTCATTATAAGTACTTAACGACAAACTAGGAGATAAAGTAGGTAAGCAGGTTTTTGCGCCAATTGGATCGACCCGATCCATTCAGTCCACCTATCGGAACACCGTGGTTTAAATCGATCCTGGTGGTCGAATTCTAACCATAATTCATTGAGTATTAAATGTTTAGTTTTATATCATTGAGTAACAGTACTTGAACTATCATTGTTAAGACTTTTTGTACTATGACAAGATATAGCTGATATAGCTGATCCGACAGACGTTGTTCTGTCTTAACTATGAATATTGACTGACAGTCGGTCGTTAAGTAGACCTGACAATAACAAACACAAAAAAAGAGTTAGCGAAATCGGTAGAGCCCTTCACGCGTGTTGCCGTGACCACTGAAAATGGGGATTTATTTAAGTATATACATATACAGATATTAATCTAAAATAGCAGATACCTTACTCAGAAGACGAAAGAAAAAACAATCTCCTCGTATTACAAAGTATTACGAAGCACGATCTGTTAAGCTAATTCTCGTAAAAGTTTGCTAGCAGTAAGTAGTTCTGGTAATCTTACGGTGAACACTAAAGTGACTGAGGAATTTTATCTTCATTTATTTTTAATAAAATAACGGTTGCTTCTTGGAACTAAAAAGTTGCGAAAACTGCTCCTATAGGAGCTCTGAACGTAGAGTTTTTTGTTCCAATCACTACTTAAAAAGTCTTATGAGAAAGACTAGCGAACCCTGGAGTTTGGCTTTTGAACAAGGACGTCATCACAATGCATGATTTAGTCTAGTTGAAGAACGTTAATAAACCACGCATGGCCCGCCTGATTGTAAGTAATTACCGGTGCCTTTAGGTATTCGTAACAAAAGCTACTCATGAATGATTCATGCGTTGACAACTATCTTTTCCTTCATGGAGCAGCAGACTTTTTTTCCCTTCTTAGACATCATGGGGGTAGGTCACGGAGCAGGGGTAGGAACAATACCTTTCCAGTACGCTACGTTACGTGAAAATCATAAAAATATTTTTCTATTGTATTTGTAGTTTGGTGTTCAATAAGGTAGGACGGTGAGTGTATTACAGTCTATATGACACGGTTACAGGCTACTGATACTACGAATATCATAACAATATATATTGTTATATTATTTTATTATATTGTGATTTCGGGGATATGCCTATCCCCCAAATCAAACAAACCTCACGATCACACATAGACATAAACACCACTATACGCCAAGGGAACTAACGAATAATTTCGAATAAAGACGGTAAGATAGACTTTGCCATTGTTTCTGTTGTATCCTAAAAATCAGACAACGTTTATTTTAAGCGCCTCGTCGCCCTATTTCGCATCCATAAAACGAAAATACCAGAGACTGAAATATTAATAAAATTTGATAATTGAAAACGAGTTGTTCCCAAAAAAATTACACCTCTTGTATTTTACAATGGTCAACATACCCAAGTCCTACTCCAAAAAATGAGAATTTCTATTACATATTATTCTAAAGTCTCAAACAAAAAACAATTCAATTTAACCACCTTTATAAGTAAATGTTGCTGAAAATGCCAACGGTTGCTTTTATGTACATTTTACATAAGCTGACTGTCACATTTTTATGTTGCCGTCTTGTTGCCGTATTTAATAAACGCTAGGAGTATTATATTCAATTCTAACACATATATGAGTATTATATTTCAGAGGTCGGTATTCAGCTTTATAATAATGCAGATAACCCGCAAAGAATGGGTGGGTCAGGGTGTGGGGTGGCTCCCTTTGCCGTTCAGGCCTAATGGCCCTGTCGCAAGTCAACAAGCCGACCGACGTGCTCAGCGTCCCCAATTAACACGTACCACCTACTGGAGAAAATAAACATGACGAACGATTGACTTTTACATATTCAGTTTTTAATCTTGTTACACTGATTTTCTGCTATTAGGATGACTTAGGCATACCGTAGCTTTAGAAAAAAATAAGTCCATACTAATATGAACTATTAGAATACTATACGATTATAATATGTGACAATAATTTTCTGTAACACCTATATACACAGCGACATCTAAATCCCAAGATAAGTAAAGCCACAGATAAGATAATAGTTACTCTGTAAGGATTTATTCCATTCTAATACCAAAAACTAATACCACTGGTATTTGTTTCAACTCATATTTTTTTTCTATTCCGAACCGATACCATTGTTTAAACTAATACCAAAACAAGTTCAAAGATATAAGGTACAGTCAGTAAAAATGCTTTGTATGTAAATATAAGACCTTTAATTGAAAAAAAAACAGATAACTCCAAAAAAATCAAATTTTGTTAGCAAACGTCTTGTTCAATGATAAAATATCACTTAAATAATCAACTTTAATATAATTTTAGTTCCTCTCTATACCTGTATAATATTTTTTTTGCAAAAACATCAAACAGGAAGAATTTACTTACAATCTAAAAATTACAAAATATCTCAAAAAATTAACTCTTAATTTATATTGAAATTTATCTGACATAGTTATTATTAGACAGGTACGTAATTATTCACGTCTACCTATCTCATAACAACTATGTCAGGTAAATTTTTAACAAAAATAAATCACTTTTTATCTAACAATTGTAAAATATCACAGAAAATCAACTTTTTGTATAATCTAATCAGTCATTCATCACCTACATAGCAATGAATCAGCATTTTTTTTTTGCAATAATATCTAATATGAAAAATTCACTTTAAATCTAACAATTATAAAATATTGTGACACCATGTAGTCATTAAATGTTTGAATGGCGTCAGTATCAGGACAGTCTTCCATTATGTAGCACCATCCTTCTGATATGAATTTACGAGGAAGTAAAGGCAGTAAAGCTGAAAGTCTTACATGTCTTTGGGTGATAGCATCTTTTGTCAGATCCAACTGTTTTGCTTTTTTCCATACATTTTTGGAATAATGAAAGTAGCATCCTTTAATCACAACTGACGGAAAAACAATTGTAATGGCGTTCATTGCGGCTAGTTCAAAATCTGTTAAAAATTTTACGGGTTCCCACCCAGGAATGTTTTGTTTCAAAATTTCAAATAATTTTTTGTATGTTTCTTCTGTTTTTTTGTTAAGTAAAACATAAATAAGAGGAACTATACGAGTGTGATCTTCGTCACTTCCCAGATCTCCGTGGATAGTATATAACTGCACAAAAGGCTCAGGGGTGCAATCGAATGTTCCGTCGCTTTCAAAAAATTTAATGCTCGGAATTTTCTCTAGTTGATTTGGACTGACCAAGATTATTATTCGGGTATTGGAAGACTCATCTTTATAATCGTAAAACAAAAAATCTCTAAATTGTAATGGAACTTCTACTTCATCAATTGATTTACATTTAATTTTTTTTACACCAGCTGCGTTGTTTCTTGCATAATACAATTTTGATTTGATGTTTGCAAACGATGGGATATTTCTCACCAAATCTGATTCAGTAGCGCAGAATTGTGATTTGAATTTGTTATATATGTTTGGTATTGGGGCGAAATCAGACTTCATCACTTTATCTCTTAAATCATCCAGCTTTTTTGCCATTACATTTTTGAATTCATCGGGCTCGCAGCTATGATTTTTCTCATTGGAAATATTGCCATCCTGTGAGGACAACAAAATAGCTTTAGCAAAATAGTTTTCGGATAAAAATACATATTGAAAGATGGAACACTAACTGTCTTATTCATAATATAACGCTTACCGAAGGTATAAACCTTCATTAGTTAAAACATGTTTTAAGGTGGATGCTCCAGGGTGGCCCGCAAAATTCAAATTATCGTAAGTTTTTTGCAATTTGCAGCTCAGTATGCGATAGTATGGTAAATAGAAACTAAATTCGCGGTACTGGCATGTATGTATTTATATCATTATATTAGTTAAATTTATCAGTGTAACCCACTAAGTTAAAATTTATATTAAACGTAAAGTTATTATTAAAATGGCACATTTTCTCTTACATGCCAGTACCGCGAATTTAGTTTCTATTAATAAAATATCCGATACTCAGCTGCAAATTGCAAAAAACGTACGGAAATTTGAATTTCGCGGGCTACCCTGGAGCATTCACCTTAAGCCTACCGAACGTTCGATAAAAATTCTTATTCATAATCGTTTCTTAGAGCTCCCATAACTAAACGCCACTATCGTACACAATGTTGCCATTTTGTAGAAAAATATGCGATTTTAGTCGATTTTAACGTTGTTTGCCTCTGGTCACAGAAAATTTGTCTATGCATTTTTAAACACTGTCATAAAAAACGTACACCAAGGTAAAGGAGGGAATAGTTTGAACTACCTAGTCTTTTGAACAATTTGTTGAATTTGTTATCATGCAATCTGGGAAAAAGCGGCAAAGGCCGTTGCCGTTAATACTTGTAATTCTGGTGAAGTACCACACCACCGACTAAATTAATTATAAAAGCAGCCGTTTCTTTGGAAAAACTGTACCATTTACGAAATTCTTCGTCATCCAGATAAAATGCATCGAATCTCTGCTAATACAATTTTATACGCGAACAACCACAATGCTATGTAGGGATTTTAAAGTAGGTATTTTAATACTAACTGACTGACATTGTAAACCGAACGTCAAACACGAAACAACTGATCGATGTCGGCCATTTGTTTCCCTTTTTTTTTTGTTTATCTAGTGTTTTTTTTTTACTCTTGCTATTCCAATTCACTTTTGACAATGGCAGAATTGTCGACAACGCCATCGGTACTAATTGCCATTTAAAGAAATAGAATAGAATTGATGTCGGCCATTTTATTGTTAACGAACGTTTAAAGAAGGGTCATGGCTTCTTTAAATCAAATTAACTTTAATGGAGAAATAAAGAGTGTTTTTACCTCTAAAATACGATTATGAATACCATTTTTTTAACAAGCTTCCTACAAAGGCCTTATAAAGCTCCACTAATCCATTATAAATAAGCCAGTTAAACTCTATGTAAGAAGTTGGTAACATACCTTTATCTGTAAAGATCCACTGCACTCTTTAACATTCACACATCTCCAATGGGTCCATCCATTTTTATTTTCCCTTTTTTTTGTGTACTGGTAACCAGCTCTCATTAAAACCAAGCCACCATTTCTTGTTATGAAAGTCAAGCTTCCTGTTTTTCCCGAAGATGTTGAGGGCTGATTATCAGCTTCCTCAGACATATCTAAAAAAAATTATATATTGTATGTAACTTTTACATTTGCTTGGATTATGATAAAAAAATCAAATAATAGGTATTTTAAATAACACTAATTTTAATAAAGAGAAGTAAATTATACAAAAGAACAAATTAATATACTCACTTAATAAATAAAAATCACTGTCACTCTGATACCAATACGCCACCGCCACCGCACGGAAATGTACTGAGGAATTTATGTAGATAAAATTTCTCTCCGAGTCAAAGCACAACATTCCAGTCACACTTGACTCTGATTGGTTGTTTCGAATTTTGGAACAATAGAGCAAACTCACCCTTTCTCGCAGGTAAAAAAAATAGCAAGATGATTCACTAAAACTACTCTTACCTATGCTAACCTTTGTAAAAATATTGGAGTGAAGTGAATTTGGAAAGTTTTAAGCATTATATTACGATTACATAAAAATATTGAAAAACAAATTTACTTTGATTAGGTTTGACTGCGCTGACTGTACCAAATTCAAGTTGTTGGTATTCGTTCGTACATTAAATTAAATTATTTAAAAAGTGGTATCGGTTCGGAATAGAAAAAAAATATGAGTTGAAACAAATACCAGTGGTATTAGTTTTTGGTATTAGAATGGAATAAATCTCTGTAAGTATATCTAACATAAAAACACAGAAGAATGCAAAAAGAAAAATTAAGGTATGGAAATCGACCCGCAGCCTCTGACTTTGCAGGCAAATCGTGTCGTTACTAGTATAGCCAGACATTAGTGTAGATTTAGTAATGCGTACAGCTGCAACAATTTCTTTCCGACATGATTTTACCACCAACAGTGCAGATACTTTGCCGCTGCTTTATTGCTTGCAATAAGGCTTATCATGTGTACGCGTGTTTCCTCTAAATTTCAAAAGTAAATCTTATTTATAAATAAACTAAATCATAAAATATCTGTATCTAGACACGCGGCAGCGTGTCAAGTCATGTTCAAGAAAAATGAACTGGCGACGCAGCAGCTGTGTGTTTATATTACACGAACCATTTGGAGCCACTTTTGACCGCTTAATTACTCAGAATCTATTGAATATGAATACTTGAATTTTTGTTTATTTATTAAAACCCCCCTAGAATCCTAAATTTGATAAATACACCTCAAACGGTCATTAAGATATTATCGTTTAAAAATCAGTATTTTTATCACTGACAAGTAGATCCAAAACCTAACCCACTTCTCGATGACCTAGAAAGTTGAAATTTGTCGTCCAGCTGGGTAATTGTGTGTATGCAAAGGAAAAAATGATAAAACAGTGAATTTTAATTATTTTAACTTTTAACAGACACTTTGAAAATGTACAGAATCCCTACCAAAAATGTAGGTTACATAAGGAAGGATTTATCAATGAATGGGCAATGCGCTCTAATAATTCTAATGTTCAAGAAAATGTACAAAATAGCACAAAAAAGAAAACCATACAACGTAAACGCAGGAAAAATGTTAATTTTAAAGATCACTTTTAAATTATGAATAATAAGAATTTCTTTACAATTTTTTTAAAGATATCCCATGAAAAACATAAATGTGAAAATCGTAGCTAAGTTCAATATTAAGAATATACGTGGTTATCGACTACGCCGATAAAAGAATTGAGATCTAAATGATTGCCAAGTTCTGTAGATAATCCTGAAAATTTTACTTGGCTGTCCATTATCATAATCATCATCATCATAACCATCTGCTCAGCCATGAGACGTCCACTGTTGAACATATGGCGATTAAATATGTATGTACATGTATTCCTAATTATTTTTAATTTTACATCCATTTTACCAATTATTAACTACAATTCTGTCACAACTAACTTTAACTAACTTTAGAAAAAAAAGAACTAAAGTATACAAATGTATAATGTACTTAGTTTAGATTTTTGTTCTTTTTTCTTTAGAAAACGTGTATAAAAAGAAATTATATTTATATTATATTATATATTAGTATAGATAAAAAAAATCAAAGAGTATTGTAGAAACCGTTGCAATTCGCATTCATATGTAGGTGTATGTTACATTTAAAACTTTTACTCGTTTCTCAAAGATTTACTACTTGAAATTTGATACAGTATCTAATAAGCCTGACACCAAACCTTAAAGGCCTTATAATGTTTGTAAAACGTCAATGAATTTTGAGCAGGAGCACGTCAAGACAGCGCCTGTCTTGTTGACAAAGAACTTAGATATACGAAGTGTCACGCGAACGACGCTGTAGGTGACGTTTTGTTTACCACACGAGGGTAGAAAGATTATACTTTTTTAATTTCATTTCATATTCGACACACGGCTGCTTCTAGGAACACATTTTGTACCCTTATAACTATATTTATGTCCACTAGCACTGTCCACTAGGGAACATTTCGTTGCCGACGACACATGCCGAAATGTTGAAACTTTTAAACTGTCTGTTGAAAGGAGGGTTTTGTTAAACCAGTTTATTTTACTGTTATTATTTCTTTATAGAGGTAAAAATGATATTTTGCATTTCGTAATTCGAATGGTAAACGCAAAATGGTTGTTCTATTGTTTACCTTTTCACATTATTTTGAACTAGCTTTTGCTAGTGGTTTCACTCGCGTTTATGTATATTTTTTCAAACAGTTCGGGTAACCCTCGGGAACAGGACTCTTTTCGGGATGAAAAGTACCCTATGTCCTTTTTCATACCCCTTGAGAACGTGTATGAACAATATCATGACTATCGATTTCGTAGTTACGGTTTGCAACCGTAACAGACAAACTCACTTTCGCATTTATTATATGTAAGTTAGGATTTGATAATATAGTTAAACAAATCTTTCTTTTAACTGTCTGGAAACTAGACAGTAACTAAGTTTTATAATACTCCTTGTATAAAATTTTATGAGTTATGACGTGACTTCACGTCATAACTCATAAAATTTAAAACCAAGTGCGAGTCTGACTCGCGCACCGAGGGTTCCGTAAGCAAGCAAACTTGTTTGTAGGTAGTACGTCTATCTCGTTAATCAATTATTGAAGACTTTTGCCCGTCTTTTTCGAAAGATAAACTTAACTTTGTGGTTGTGATGTACGACAAAGTCAACAATCCAACCGCAAAAGTATAAGTTTGTGATCACAAAAACTATTTTTTTATGTGATAAATTAACAGTTTTCGGATTTTTTCCATTATTTGTGAGATCAGAGCTTGGTTCTTACCAAATTTCATAATTGTAGGTCAATAGGAACATTTCGCAGGTAAATCAAAACTTTACGTTTTGATTTACCTGCGAAATGTTCAAATTTGTTAAAATCTAAGGCTTAATGATCGTACCTATCTTTTGATTGCGTTAGCTTAGAAGTTTGATTATTTTGCAACTTCAAGGGACCGCTGACATAAGTATTTGATTTTAATTTCAGCTTGATGCCTTCACAAGTTCCTGAGGAAAAGGATCTTGACAGACAGACAGACAGACGTGCAACAAAGTGATCCTATAAGGATGCCTTTTGAGGAACGGAACCCTAAAATTACAAACAATAATTTCTCATTTAGATTCAAAATAGTTAAAACTTTACGCGTATGATGAAAGCTTATTTTGTTTAATAATAATAACTTCACACATCTCACACACGGCTGATCCCAAACTTGGCAGTTAACTAGTTTAACCTAAATTTTAAACGTTTTAGTGTCATTATAATGTTAGTTTTAACTTCCAAACATTTTAGTATTTTATACTCCTTTTTCTTGATTTTTGCTTTTTGAGTCATTATACTTTATGTGTATCTTTCCTTACAATGGTTATTATCGGTGTTAAAAGCCTTCTCTCTGTATAATTTTGTCGAATGTTTTACTAGGAGGTTTCAACTACGTAAAAGAGGTGGCAAAAGGGACACGGGGCAGGATTACTTCTAGAACTGGTACTCTTACAACAAAAAAAAGCTACAGACACACGCAGCACCTAAGCATATGTTCATACATATGTTGACTATTGTCTTCCAAAATCTTCTAAAATCTGTGAGAGAGAGAGAGAGAGAGAGAGATGCAAGTTGCCTTCTTTTTAGGTGATTTTATCCAGTACAGTAAACTTAGATATAAAGTTGTGCTACGGGTTGTTCTTTGAGTTGTTAAAACGCCTATTCTGAACTTATAAAGCTATAATAAATGGGGGTTTTCTTGGCAATGAGCGAACGTACATATCTCAACAGGATTAATTTGGGCCAAATGTAGTTTTCTCTCGTCGAAGACTTTCAAGAATCCAAGAATGGTTTCGATCCTCAGACGATAAAGTTAATTAATTTTAAGAAGAAAGTTGTAGTGTTACGGTGTAGAGATTAGAATGTGTTAAAAGGCTTTCGTTGCTGACTGTAATTTGGGATAATCCATTATAAGGAAATCCATTTTCACTACATATTATAAAACAAAGTACCCTGCCGCGTCTGTCTGTCTGTTTGCGATAAACTGAAAAACTACTGAACGGATTTTCATGTGGTTTTCACTAATAGACAGAGTGGTTCATGAGAAAGGTTTAGGTATATAATTTGTTAAGATATTGTGTAAATTGATTGAAATATATTGATGATTGTTTAAGATGTATCTGCTACCCGTGCGAAGTTGCTAGTACTCAATATATTTATTTTCATTTCCAAATTAAATATAAATTCATTTTAAAATGTACGTTTCCATTAATATTGTGCTTATAAAAGCCAAACTTAGATTGAATTCACTAGTGTGAAAACTGTTTGAAAATATTTCATTTATGAAATATTAATCTAAGTAATATTGAGTAAATGTCATCTTAAAACAGGGATAATCGTTAAAATAAATGTCTAAATAACATTTTCCATGAACTTAGTAGTAATAGACTTACTGCCTTTGGCATAAAATTTAATTACTCGTACTAATAGTTAATCTAACGTTGTCTGGAAGAGATTATTGTAAAGCTAATACTGCCCTGTACCGTAAGGTTTCATTGATTCCATATCTCAAAGCACTAGTGTATGAGAACGGAAAGCAAATAACAAGTTATGAAAACCCATGGCTTGGCGAAAAAGCTAATTTGACCCAATGTTACGCTCAGGTTGCAGTAATAAACGCTGTAATTCTGAGATTTGTCCAGGGGAATAACCTAGATTATGTCTCTTTTAACAGAGTTGTAGAATAAGATAAATCTATTAATTATCCAGCTCTCCTGGACTGCCAGCTGCTGCCATAAGATAAATTTAAGTCACTTTACCTACAATGCTCCTCAGAATGTTAAGCCTTTTTTTGTGACGAGGTGGAAGATCCTCATGTATGTCCTTTGCCCTTGGGGAGGCGAAAGAATCTGTCAGACTCTTACTGACTAAAAACCACCCTGGTGTTCCGCTATTTGCCTATTATCAGCTATATAATCATCAAGTTTATAATATCCTTGTTTACATAGTATGCGTTTTATACAAGTTTTAGTTTTTTCTCACTTAGTTGAAGAATATTAGGAGGTATTTTATTATAGAACTTAACACAGTACCCCGTAAAAGACTTTTGCACTTTTGTTAATCTAAATTTTGGTTGAACTAATTTATTTCCATGTCTAGTAATATAATTATGTCTTTCACACCGTTTTGTAAAGAGACGCAATTTTTTTCTGACATACATGATGTTTTCATAAATATACTGGCTAGGAACCGTCAGAATGTTAATTTCTTTAAATAGATCCCTGAGTGATTCACGACTACGTAGATTATAAATGGCTCTGATATCTATTTTCTGCAGAACAAATATAGATTCTATATCTGCGGCACGCCTCCGTAATAAAATGCCATAAGACATGACACTGTAGAAATAACTAAAATAAACTAGTCGCGCATTATCTATGTCTCTTAATGGGCGGACTTTCCTTAAAGTATATGCTACAGAGCTTAGCAACTTAGTGAGAGATGTTAAGTGAGAGCCCCATTGTAATCTAAAATAAAGGGTTATCCCTAAAAAGACAGTTACATTCACAAAATCTATCTTTTCGTTATTAAATAAGATGTCACATTCCATATGTCTTATGTTAGGCAAAGAGAATCTTATACATTTAGTTTTGTTCTCATTTAGCACAAAAAAAATCGGCAGTAAACTAACCATGTACTCGCTGAATAATATTGTTTACATCGTCAAAGCTATCGGTGAGTCTATCTACGTCAGCAAATAATATTGTTTTGGGTTGGCTATCTAGTAAATGGGGGAAATCATTAATATAGACGAGAAAGAGAAACGGTCCTAATATCGATCCCTGTGCCACGCCCATTTTTAACTTCGATCCTAATGAATTGACACCGTTTATCTGAACTTGCTGTTGTCTATCACTCAGGTAAGATTTAGCAAACAGAGGGCACGTTTACAAAGTCCATAATGCTCAAGTTTTAGCAGCAGTGTTTTATGACTCACACAATCAAATGCTTTTGAGAGGTCGTAAAAGATACCTAGAGCATCCTGAGCTTCTTCCCAGGCGGTAAAAACATGCTGTAGCAAGGTAACACCGGCGTCAGTTGTACATTGCCCCTTAGTGAAACCGTATTGTTGATCGTGAAGGATGTTGTTTTCATTAAAATGTAGAAGCATTTGAATAAGCATGATCTTTTCAAAAATCTTCCCAAATAATAATAATAATAATTTATTTAACTCATTCAACAGTAATAGATATTGGAATTCCCTGACTCCTGCGCTAGTATAAACTGTGTTGCAAGAGCCAGTGCCTTCCCCATCATACATAGTAACAATTTAAGTTAAAAAAAAGTAGGAAAAAAAAGCACACAACATTACTTTAAAGGAGACAAAAACAGGAACATACGCTTACAATACAGTCCTATTAGTGCGTGTGTGTGTGTTTGTATTGAGTGTGTGTGTTTGAATTGTGTGTGTGTGGGTGTGTATGTGTGTGTGTGTATGTGTGTGTGTGTGTGTGTGTGTGGGTGTGTGTATGTGGTGTGTGTGTGTGTGTTCAGTAGTAGTGTGTGTAGTCCACTCACTATATAAGAATCGTTAAAAGGTTTTCCACTTCAGTATACTGCAATTTTTTCAGGTAGGGAATTATAAGTTTTTTTTAATTGTAGTTAGACAGTTTACTTATATTTAATTGTTTATTACACTTGTTATACACATGTGGTGCTACAAAATTAAAATTTCGTTGTCCAAGAGATGATCTACAACGGGGCACTGGGAAACGTGCAATTCTCTTTGCTGTTATGGGTAGTTTTGGTACGACCTTACTATGATATCTTTTCAGTATTTCACATATGTATGTTTTCCTAACTGTTAAGACATCAGTAATTTCATAAACTTCCCGTGTAGGGTGCCTAAATGGAAGTGACATAAGTACCTTTAATACCGTTCGCTGGGCCCTTTCAGCACTTATGAGCACCGTCTTGGCCGCCCCACCCCAGACACATATGCAGCACCTTCCAATACATTCTTCCAAACTTCTGATCACGCAGAGCTTTATCAAGCTCTGCGTGATCAGAAGTTTAGGATCAGCTGCTGAGCGTAGTTTTCTAAAAATAAAGATCATTTTTCTTATCCTATTACCACTATGTGCGGCCGCCATGTTAGTTTGTCATCTACTACTACCCCTAAATACTTAATAGAAAACACTCTTGTCAGCACCATACAATCGCAGTTGGACCGATACTCCCCTCTGTTGCATGGAAATGTATGTATTCTAAAGGTTTAGCTTGCCGTAGGTGCTCCCAATAATGATTTGTTAAAGCACATATACTTGATCTTATTTGCATTTAGCGACAGAAGACTATTTTCGAGCCATGTTGTTATCTTGACTAGACTATCTTCTGCCAAATGGAAAACATTTGGCCAAGTATTTCCGTGGAAAACCAATACTGTGTCATCAGCAAAACATTTGTAGATCCATGGCGGGGATACCAGCAACACTACACAGGTCATTTATATAAATTAAGAACAGTGTGGGACCAAGAGTGCTTCCCTGAGGGACACCGTATTTGCATCTGGAGTCATTACTTTCATAGCCCTTACACGTTGCGATCGCCCCACAAGATAGTCTGAGAACCACTTATGGACCAGTCCTCTGAAATGAACGTTCTCTAGCCGCGTTAATAATATTGGAATTGATACCGTGTCGAAAGCCTTTTGGAGGTCCAAAAAGACCCCTAAGCACTTTTCTCCTCTATCTAGATAAGATACTATACTCGATGTAAGTGTCAAAACTGCGTCTTCTGTAGATTAATGCGCCGTAAAACCAAATTGGTGTTTGCTAAGTAGTTGGTTGTTTTCGAGGAATTTCATAACCCTTCTATTAACAATTTTTTCAATTATTTTCGATAGCGTTGATAGTAGAGAAATAGGGCGGTAATTAGACGGTTCATTCTTACCTCCGGCCTTAAATATAGGACAATCTATGGCTTTTTTAAAAATTACCGGGAATACTCCTGTTTCAAGGCTATTATTACATAGATACGCATAGATACTATTACATAAATACCGGCACGATTGAAACAGGCCTGTAATTATTAGAATATTTAGTGTCTCAGGATTTAAAAAGGGGTATGACTTGACTGTGTTTCATGAGATCAGGGAAATTTCTTCCGCAACCCCCGACAGGGATAGACCCGTCTCACCCTAGACGGTTTCCGTCCACCGGTGCGACCATCACCCGTTGGCCGCACTCCTCTGAGAGCGCTCGCGGAACACTACGCGCAGCCTTTCGGGCCTGTATCTGTTCGGACGACGACTTCCCCAAAAAATTCACCGCCCCCAGGCCTAAAGCCTCGTAGGGTGGCCAGCGATAAATAAACGCCCTCCGATGCCCGGTGCGTCTGCTGCGGGCAAAGAGAGTCGTACTCCGCTCTCTCTCCCGTTCCTCTGCCTCCTTTGCAGGCATCACCTCCTTGCAGCAGGAGGCGACAGCGTTCCATGCACCTTCGCTCCGAACCATGGCCAGAACCATGGTTGGGAACGAGAGACTACCCGCTGCACCAACTACCACAACGAGATCGCGGCGCTGGCTAGCCGAGTCTGGGCATTCAGCCAGCGTGTGAAGTGCCATATCGTCGGAACAATCACCACAATGGTAGCACCGTGATGTCGGCTCCCGGCCGATCCGACACAGGTACTTACCGAAGCAAACGTGTTCGGAAAGCACCTGCGTCATCCGAAAGTTGAGGGCTCCGTACCCTCTCTCCAGCCACTCTCGTAGGACAGGTCTTACCGCCGCTAGCGGCGTGCCTCACGCTAAGTTGCGAAAGTCGTTGCTCCCACTCCACCACCAGGATCTGGCGAAGCTCGGCTCGGTGTGCCTCTACTTTGCAAGGCACTGACCACTCGCCCCGATCTAGCGCATCCCTGCGCCACCGATACTGCAGCGCAAGGAGCACTGCTTCCAAATCCCAGGGGAGAATTTTAAGCCTTTTTTTTTTTTTTTTTTTGTGCGTGTGGAAACCCCCTCGGGCCGTCGCCCCCCCGGGGTTTTCGGTGGGGCGGTGTGTCGGAATCGAACCGACTAAAACCACACGGTGTGCCGTACTGCGCCTTAAGTAGGAGGGATCCGGGAACAGCTTTATTACGACATCCGGACCTAAGCTACGTACTACATTAAAAGTGATAGAAACACAGATTTTAACAGGGTGCGGTATTGGTGATAAATCTTTTTTTATACCCTGGATTCCTCCCATTCGTAACAAATTTCCGTTTAGTTTGAAACGAGCCCAATTTCCAGTGAGCTTATGTTACACCAGGACGATTAACAAAGCCCAAGGCTGGACGCGAGTTGCCGGTGTGGATTTAGGTACTTGCTGTTTTCAGCACTGCCAGCTTTATGTAGCTCTGTCGCGTGTTAGAAACTCTAAAAAACTCCATACTATAATTACGTATTTACGGGAATTAACGCGATCACGAAAAAGTATTACATACCTTTGAATAATAATAAGAATTCAGTCAGGCAATTCAGAGGTATGTAATACCTTTTCGTGATCGCGTTAATTCCCGTAAATACATAATTATAGAACGCGAAAGTTTAAAAGTCCATACTATAATCCTCGATCGCCCTCCATGCAATATTGTTTACAGAGAAGCATAAAAGTAAATTTTATAATATTAACTATAATAGCGCAAGCGAAAAAAACCGACTTTAACAAGATAGTTTTGATATAATTCACCATCAATCTGTGGTCTTCTTCATCAGTGCCATTTCACCTAATTGTACACATAATATTGCATACCTTTGAATTGCCTGACGTTTCGACCAGTTTGCGCTTACCGACGTGTCCCTTTTCTAGTAGTCGTTCGAATGCGCAAAATAGCCGACATGGCATATCGTCGCTATAGATAACTTTAAACCATCTTCCCAATTGAAAGTCTTATATGCTTTTTAATTTCAATCGCTTTACGTACAACGCTTTAACTTTTTTTGCTTATTCAACCAAGTACAGCAAGTTGTTAGACAAACTAAAAATCTCACCACCTTATCTGAATAAAGTATCAGGCTAATTAAACCAAAGTTAATATAATCTAACGAACTGCAATACGGTAATTTACATTACAGTAAGTAATGTTCTAAAAATACCGTATCTACTCAGTACCTTACCTTATCTTACCCTAAAAATCAAAAAATAAACACTTTAAAAAAAGTTAAACCGACTTCAAAAAGCACTAAGGAAGGGCACTGAAAAGTGAAAAATAATCGATTCGAACCAGGTCCACCACCCACCACACCACCTACTGGGGTGTTTGAAGTCGTTGCCAAGCTCGAAACTCAATAAGTAATACTTAGGGATATAAGCAGCTTAATTAAGAACGGAATTTAATTCTAATGAAATATCTGAATATTTGTATAAAAATACAAATGGCACGTTTATCTCCCTACTCACCTGATGGAAAGTGACGATAAAGACGAAGATGGTACACGCCTATAGGTATGTAATACCTATGTAAGCATTATTATTAGTCTCAATAGCATACTAGGTCACCTGAATAGCAGCGGCCCCAATAACATTAATTATTATAATATGTATTTCCTACTGAGCAAGCGAAATGATTATTCCATGTGTGTATAAATGTTAGCTCACACACGTTTGATATTAAAGTTTAAATACTAACACAATTTACAAACAAGACAAGTATTAAGAAAGTATTAAAGAGATACAGAACACGCCACCACAGTAGTTTCACTACACCTATTACGTGATCGCGTTGATTCCCATACATATACATAATTATAAATATCCCTTGTCTATCTGGAATAGTACTACCTTTTAAACGGCGAAAGATTTTTTTATGTAGGTAAAATGATTACTAAACCAAATAAAATACTAAGCCAAAGGCAAAGGAGGGCCATATTTTTCTAACATTTTAGTTATCTGTGACAATTGCAGCTACAAAATAAACTCACCTTGCTGAAATTTTATATATGTTACGCCTAGACAGGCGTTTTTCCTTTACCTTGCTGTCGACACTTAATGTATGTCGAACATTCATCATCATTCAATCCTCAAACTAGTAAGGTATTTGACTTCTCCGTTGTTTAATGTACCTGTTGGTTAATAATAAAATAATAGTATATCCTATAATTATTACCAGTTACTTACAAACCGTTATTGTTATTTATCTTGGAGCAAAATTCTGATGAATTGTCAGTAGATGCTGAAATGTAACAATTGAGAAAATTTAAAATCCTTTGGATGAAGATAATGATGTTATAAGCATCGGCACGTAATCCCCCAAACGAAGTTAATAACTTTTAACCAGTTTTAGCTCATTAAAATACCGTATGAGATTACGGACAATGAGAGCGCATAGTAAATATTGTAAGAATAAAGGTATTTCATAACCTTAAAGTCAATATTCTAATAGTCCGGTCATTGTAATTGTAAATAATGTTTCTATTCGCTCTTTATACGTTTGAATACCATTTATTCGATTTCGATGAAACCTTGGGTAGTTATTGTGTGCTAAGTAGAGAAAGGTTTTAAAACTGTAAGCAATTGACTGGCCTGTTGGTCTAGTGGTTAGTAATCGTGACTGCTCTGCCAGAGGTCGTGGGTTCAATTCCCACCTGTAGCCCAGCCCCCACCCCACCTGTTGTAACTAAAATCTTAATAATATAATAGCTTTAATTAGTTTTAAAAAGTCTTTCATCAGTTGTATTCATATTTATTAAAGATATAAAGAATTACTCACGTGTACGGTGCGGTGTATGGTCGGGTAAAATGTCTTTTCGTATTTTGTATATAGAATATTGAAGAAAAATCTCTTTGGTTGTAGCTACTGTAAGTATCTATCAATAAATATAAGATTAAGAACAATAAAAAGTAAAAACACTTTCCCGCCATTTTTCATTTGATTTTCTATCCGCCAAAATGAGTGAATTGAGCGAAGAAATTCGATATATTCTCTCCACAGACTGTAGCGAAACCCGAATTAACAAGCAATAAGATGATGCTATGTGTATGGTGAGATTGGAAGGGCATCGATCATTATGAGCTTTTGCCGCCGGGCAAAACCATCGATTCGGATCTCTACTGCAAATAACTAATGACACTCAAGCAAGAAAATAAGAAAAAACGGCCGTAATTGACCAACACAAAAGGAGTGGTTTTCATTATGATAACACCAGACCACACACATCTTTGGCCACTCAGCAAAAATTGAGAGAGCTTGGTTGGGAAGTGTTAATGCATCCACCATATAGTTCTGACCTTGCACTCTCAGATTTTCACCTGTTTTGGTCTCTTTAGAATTGTTAGGTTAGAACATCAAGAGGGGACTCTCAAAACTACTTGTCGCAGTTTTTGATCAAATATCCCAAGATTTCTACAGCAACGTTATTATATCACTACCTACAAGATGGCAACAAGTCATCGAACAAAATGGCGGATATAGATTATAATTAAATGTAATTAAACTTTGAAAAAAAAAATGTCTTGAATTTATATAATACGAAGAATTTTTTTCCCCGACCTTATATTTTATGACTCCGTCAGTTTTGATTCTAGTCGGACATTCCCGAAATAAATACGTGAGTAAAAAAAAAATTAAAAAAGTGTAAAAAAATAGACTATGAGAGAGTGAGAAATAAAAAGTAAAATGAACACAAATAATTTACTAATGTTAACAAATTTAATTTTAGATAATTTATACAAAAGTTATTGGTGAAATTAACACAGATGTGTTAAATAATTAACATAAATTAATTAACCAACGAATTTTAATACGCAAATGCACAAGCTTCGTAGTACGCAGGCGCAAAGACAAAGATTATAGGAAACACTGATACTTGTATTCTATCTCATTCTCTCGCAGGTTAAATCCTATTTATGAATATGTTTGTCTCTTTTCAAAGACTATAGGAAACACTGTATACTTGTATTCTATTTCATTCTCTCGCAGGTTAAATCCTATTTATGAATGTATGTCTTGTTTGTCTCTTTTTAGTGTGCGTTTTTCGTTTCATCGAATTTCAAATCACAACGATTCTAAAAAAGTTTCACTTCAAAAAATCAAAATAAGTGTGGGTTTAAAACAAGTCTAATATAGACAAACCTACAATGTACCACCGATACAGACAACTGATGACAACAATAGTACAATGTAACACTCATGTTGACAGATTATTTGCAAACAGTAACGTTACGACATAACAGCTAAGCGCATTATAACGATCCATTTAACACTTGGATTTAGTACTCGGTTAGACAATAAAATAACACTTCCATTACGGCTTCACCCAGAGAGTAAATGATATGCAAAGCTGTAACTAACTCATAAATTATTTCATTGAATTGCACTTAGATATACTTTTAAAATTGTTCCTGCTGTTTATAGATACAGAAATCCCTGCTTTACGAACTAGGTACTATATACCCATTTTATTGTTTACTAGCAATTCCCATGCGGCTTCGCTCGCGTTTACATATTTATATATTTTTCGCGGAATTCGTAATTCTTTTTCCAAAATAAAACTAGCCTAAGTTACTCCTTCCTACTAAAAAAAAGTACAGTGGAAATCGGTCCACCCGGTCCGGAGATAGCCGAAACAAACAGACAGATAGACAAACAGATTTTTAGGAATAGTTATCGTGCAAATAACTGTATAAGCTTAAAAAATACTTTTCGGATTTTATGAGATATATGGAGATACTCTGATTTTGACATTACAAACAGACACTATTTATTTGTATGCTTTGATTATATCAAAGTTTGTATGTATTGATGATGATATATCCCTATACCGATAGGTAGAGGTATATTACGTAATAGGTGGTCCTATTGCTGATTACTGGGATCGTTTCTATACTCCGCACCTCTACGGTCAGTTTCCTAACTAAAAATAATATTACTTTTTATATTTAGTTAGGAAATTATCCCTCATTGATGAAGTATAATTTTGCTAATCATGGAATCAATAATGAGACCTAAACAAAAGTGTCAATTTGTAGAGTAACATATTATGTGAGAGAAATCTCTTAGCAAAATCCTAATTTACTATTCTTCTCTGTAGTTCTTGGATATATCTTTATTTATTTTAAATATTCTATCAGTCTATTGGTATAGGGGTCTGTTTCCGCATTTAGACTCATAGGCGGTCCGTTATGTGTTCAGATATGCTGACTAGTTTAACCAGCCTAACCTTCCAAAAGCACAGAAGTCTCCTGGGGCCTTCACAGGCTTCTAGGAGCGACCTCGCACCCGCGAAGATACTTGCCCGTTGTGTGGCCCCTCCCCCGCACTCCAGGATAACGCGGGCGGCCGTTTTCCCCGCGTTGAGACATCCTCTGCATAGAGGACTGTCTGTCGCATTGATGGTGAATAGGTGCAGGTTTAGGGCCAAGTGGCCCGTAATGGTTCCATCAGTCTATTAGAATGAGTAAAAAATAATTATCCATATAAAACAGGCTTAAGAAAAATGATACAATAAAATGAAATTTGTATTCAAATATCGTAACAGTAGGTATACTTTCCGCATGCTGAAACCTTTTTCATCAGTCGATGGGGCCCGCTTGCGGGGTACGGGAGATTTAAGTTTAATCATGACATAGGGCTCGCATATGGTAACCTTTTCATTAGTCGATGGGGCCCGCATGCGGGATGTTTGATTTTCTTCACCGCACATTTGTGCAGTTACAACTCCACAACGATTAATGTTGTGTGGTGTAATTTTGTCTATTTGGGACTCACTAAAGAAAAAATTATTAGCTTCGTTGAATAAAAAGAAAAAAGATTTTAGGTGAGAAGTTTACTGAAAAATAGAAAGGTGCACACAAAAATAGAAAAGTGCGTCAGAAACATTGTGTATGCAGTTAAATTTAGATTTAGAGTGTGATGTTGCAGATCATTATAACTTTTTAGAATCCCCGCACTTGCTTTACACCAACCGATGAATTTCGTTGGTTGTTAGGCCGCATGCGGGGAATACCCGCATGCTGCATATCAACTGAGTTAACGACCAGTGAAAATGAGCCTTTAGTCGCTATCCCGTATTCGGGCACTCCCCGCATGCGGTACAACGACTGAGTTAACGACCAGTGAAAATGAGTAAAATATACAGTTGTGCATCAATTTTTTTTTTCCTAACTTGTGTACTTTGTCTAGTCTCTCCGTATAGCGATTAATTTGCTTTGGATCTTGTAGTGTAATAAACGTTATTAACTTATCAAGGAATACAAATATTTTCAAGGTTAAAGCCTTGTTTTTTTTAACAATTTGGAGCAGGTCTGGTAAAAACATAAGGCATTTTTAAACAAGCACAGACAATTTTAAGCAAGCCCTCTATAAGTTTATCTTTTAAACTGGCAGAATAGAAGTGAACACCTTTATAAATTTAGCAAGTCTTGCTATTTATTGGAGAGTTACACAAGAGGTACCGTAACAGCTGTAGAACCTTTCAATAATGCATGTTCGACACACCCTTGACCCGTGTTTTATTAGCAAAAGTGCCACATATTTTTAGTTTCAAAAACAGAATGTGAAATAGTTTCCCCGTGTATAAGTAATGTTAACAATATTGTTGTTGAATAATATTCGTATTACTGTACTCTTTTCCTTTTTCTTTGGCGTTCGTGAATTATATATTTTAAATAATTCTGCAGTTGTTGGTTGTATTCTGTTTAATATCAAAAGTGGTTCTATAAACATTTGAAACAACAAATCAAACCTCAAAATAACAACCTTGTAATAGCATTGTGCATTAAGATTTTTTTTCTTTTTAAAAATTAAGTAATTTATACATTCATCTCAACAATCTTAATTTTTCTATTTTAGGGTTCCATTCCTGAAAAGGAAAAAAGGAACCCATATAAGATCACTTTGTTGAGGAGCTCGTGGCTATGTGATTACCGAGTAGGTTAGTACATTGCTTTCAATGTTAAGTAATACCGGCCAGGTCAGTCTTAGGATAGGTGACCATTCTTAACACATTAAGACCCCTCCGTGCCTCGGAGAGCACGTTAAGCCGTCGGTCCCGGTTGCCATACGAACATCTGTTGTCATTCTTTACGGTTAGTTGGAGCCCTAAACAGTCCGAGAACGTGGTTTAACTACAGAACATCGATATCGCCTAGCACTTGCGTTGGGGAAGTCTGATGGCAGTCGCTTGACGTAAAACATCGAAGTTTGACCGTGTCGTAGTTAGACTGAAAGCAGACCCCAACTTTGTTGGGAGAAGGCGCGGAGGATGATGAGGATGATATAGGACCACTTTTTTATCCGTCTGTGACTTGTGATCATCACTAGTCTAAGGATATCACCCTTCCACGCTTCAATGTGATATGATATCTTTGTAAGGGTGCTATTAGGTTAGTACGTTTTGACTCGTGCATCTCCGCTTTATATGATTTTTTACGTCCATTAGGCGTTTATTTGTAAGTTTTATGGATAGGTAAAAATCTATTAATAACATTAAATAATCTAATAATTTCAGGACATGTCCTTGAGTAGCATATTAAGTATATAATTCGTAGATTTAGCGGATTTTGTGAGATAAAAACTTAAAAAATCATAATGGTTATATGGTTATTGTTGGTATAAAGTATAGGTTTTGTGGAAAAATGACTCGAAAGTCTCTTTATTTTCTTGAAAAACTTTTGAAAAAACTGTAGGTATTATGGTATGCGAACACGTAAAGGACTGTAACTAATTATGCTGCTACACCATAATTAACTTCTAAGAATTTAATAAAGAGTTTTGAAAATAATTTCAGGGGAAAAGAAAAATACAATGACATTAAATGCGGACCGTAACTTAACTATTCAGTAATCAGTAACGTAACTTCACTTGCTTGCGAATACAAATCAAATAAATTAAATATATTTATTTTATTGATAAAGTTATGTAATTTAAATACCCAAATACCCTATTATATTTGAACTGATTCCAGTTCCAACAAAAAGCCTTTTCGCTCGTTGCCAAATTTTATTTGTGGTATACCAAAGTTTACGCGAGCGAAGCTGTGGTTCTAGAGCCAGTATGAAATACAAATGTTCATGTATTGCTGGTTCCATAAAAAATAAGCTAAGTAAACACTATTTTCTAATGAAATCAGCAATGTTTTGGAACGGACCCTATTACTGATTGATAACCGGGGTTCATCGGGAATAAATTATAAAACAGTGAGGCCAGAAAACTTATTCAACGTTTAATCAGAATGAGACGGACATACTCACGGTGAACCTATTACTTCCGAAACTACTGAAGCTAAAATTTCGAAAAATACGGAATATGGTTAATTGCTTATAGCTAACAAGAAAACCTATAAACAGTCTATGGTCTTAAAATAACAGGGTAAATCTATCAGGTCCCGGAGGCTTCCTTCTTAGGGTATTCCGTGTCCCTTGCAATAGACCCACTTGTGACGGAACACCGTGTGGTTTTAGTCCTTTAGATTCTGACATACCACTTCACCGTTAACTCCGGTGAGGTGATGACCCGTAGGGGTTTCCACACAAAAAAAAGGTAAATCTAGCAATATTGTTCCTACAAACTTCATTATTTTGCAATTCATCGTAAAGAACCCTCTCCATGCGAGTTCCACTCGCACTTGGCTGGTTTTTATGTAGATGGCGTCAGTGCTTTAAGATAAAAATATAATACTTTTTATTACTATATCGTTGGAAGTGAATGTTGATTGGAGAGCGTGGCTCGTCATACATGCTGACACATCACCACGGTGGCGTCCACGTCACTACCATAGTAGGTGGTGTTGAGTTAAACGTGCACCAGTTGTCAGGCACTCTTACCTCAAACATTCTCTAGGTTTTCAAAATCAAAATCAAAATTATTTATTTCAAGTAAACCCATTATAGGGATTTTTGAATTGTTAAGTGAAGTCAGTCAGTATAAGGCGATCGTGAAGCTAGTTGTCTGTTCCAAAATGTCCCTATGGAGAAGAACAGGCAAGAAACTGCAAGGACCCTCTTTTTCAACATTTTTTTTTACAAATTTACTTGTTACATTGCTTAAAAGTGCAATTAATGTGAGGATAATGTAACATAATATTGTTCTAAAAAAAAAATCACAGCTGCTAGGCAACATAGAAGATTAACTTAATACTTAAGTAACTACACAGTTCTCACATGTATAATTCAAATTTATCTAATTAACAAAAAATAAAAAGCGTATTATAACTACAATGTCAACAGTGTATAAAATAAAATCAATGTTCTATAAAATTAACGATGTCAATAATAGTAATCAAAATATCAATAAATCTATACGTCAGATAAGAAACAAGACGAGTACCTGCTCATTGACAGTGTGACTGTGGAGCAGGACAGGCATTTTGCCAAGCATTTTTATCATCTAAATAATGATCTAGTTTATAACATGCTCGTTTACATAGCGTGCGTTTTATACAAATTATAAATTTAAATTTCTTCTCATGTAGTTGAAGAATATTATCAGGTATTTTATTATAGAATTTAACGCAGTACCCCATAAAAGATGTTTGCACTTTTGCTAGCCTAAATTTTGGTTGAACTAATTTATTTCCAGATGGAAATAAATTAGTAACATAATTATTTCTTTGACGCAGTTTTGCAAAAAGAGATGCAGATTTCTTCTAACATACATGATGTTTTCATAAATATATTGACCAGACACCGTCAGGATACTAATTTCCTTAAATAGATCCTTAAGGGATTCGCGACTACGTAGATTATAAATGGCTCTGATAGCGCTTTTTTGCAGAATAAATATCGGTTCTATATTTGCAGCACGCCCCCATAATAAAATACCGTAAGAATGGCACTGTGGAAATAACTAAAGTAGTAGTTTTCAGTAGCTTTGGGAACAGTACTGTAAATTATTGTATAGCTGCTACCTAATTTATGTATTAACAAGTCCAATTACAACAACAAGTATAAATTAAAATGGAGTCGGAAATTACTGAGTATAAATATTGATAAAAAAGCAGTTATAATTATAGTTAGGTATAGTTATCGAGTATTGAAGGGGCACACTTTACTACTTGAGTTATCAAACTAAATAAGTACTACAAAAACTAAGTCAATATAACTTAAAAGACACAGTGATTCTGTAAAGGGTAGCAACTGCAACTTTCACAATTGAAATATTAAATCTTATAAATAAATAATAAGATATACAATAACAGATATATGTTGAACTACTACTTTTCATTGGAAGTGTTCCACGCACAATTCCACTTAAAAAATAAAACAATTTTTATTTATATAATTCCAAGCTTCTGAGCACGGCCAGTGTGCAACCTGGTTAAAACGTCAGGCAATTCATATGATCGCGTTAATTCCCGTATAAATAATTATATATTAGGTCTTTACCTATGAAATTGCCGATTTATATGAAAAAAATCAAACGATTTTTTTCTATATTTTTTATTTCTATTAATCAAAGTAATCATCCATGCAATCGATGCATGTTTGCCAACGCAGTGGCAGTTTATTGATTTTTTGAGTTTCTAGAAGAAATCAGCTGGAACTTCTTCAAAGGCATTTTGTACTGTCTCTTGGGTTTGTTCTATTTTTTTTTCCCGCCAAGAAATTATCCAAATTCTGGAAAAAGTAGAAGTCTGTAGGCTCAAGGACTGGTGAGTGCGGCGGATGACGGAGAGCTTCCAACTTAGGCAACAACTTGGAGACCGTCTGCTGTGCAGCATGAGGTCACGCGAACTACGAACGATTGATCATAGCTTCTCCATCATTGTGTTCAGTTTTTCACAGTATATATCTGCAGTAATGCTCATCCCGTTTTTAAGAAACTAGCTAGAACTAGGTAAGAAGCTAGAAAAGTGATGGTCACTGTTTGGTGGTCCCAAACAGTGACCATCACTTTTCTAGGGTAAGTTTTCTTTTATGGCATTGTTTAGGTGCTGAACCAAGATGCAACCAACTTTCTGAGCACTTGCGCTTGTCAAACAGAATCCATTTTTCGTCGCAGGTAACAATGTGGTTCAAAATTCATTTGTTTGTGTGCCTGTTGAGCAGTACAAGGAACGCTTCGACGCGTACTTCGCGCTGGCGATCATTGAGTTCGTGGGGCACCCATTTGTCAATCTATTTTACCTTGCCAATTTGACGCAAACAGACCAATATTGTTTCCGCATTATAGTGGTGAACACGTTGACCTGCGCCTCCGCGAACATGGCTGACACGCTACAACGCAACGGCAAACCCAAAAGAACCCTGAATGCATTATTACACTGGACAGGTCATTGTATGCCCGCCGCGCAAACTTAGGCTACAAGCTACACGTGTAAAATGACTGGCAGAAGGCTTTCATTGTCGACCAAAGTTTTCGGACGATCACGAGGTTCATTTTTCAGTCAAAAAGTGTCACTTTAAATTATTAATAGTATGACCTTTATTACTCGAATATCAGTGTGGTAAGCGCCCTCTGTTTAACACCTACGCGTAATAAGCAAGTAAAAACGAAACACATAATTTTCTACCGTGGCATTTGCCTTAGGTATCTTGAACGTATTCTTTATTCAGAATTATACCCTATATAATTATATATACGGGAATTAAAATGATAACTGGTTCATCAACCTTCCTTTCAGTTCCTTACAGTACAAGTAAATAAATTAGAATAGAATAGAATAGAATATTCTTTATTGCACACCATATAGAAATAAAGTTCGTAGTTAGAGTGAAAGCTGACCCTAACTTAGATGAGAAAAGGCGCGGAGGAGGATATAAACACCATACAAAAAAAATAATGGATACAAAATATCAAGTGATGATTATGTTTTAAATTCATTTCTTCTGGCTAACGTTATTTTTGTTTAATTATTTATGTAACAATAATAGTTTTCCTGTGTTAAGGATGTATAATGAAAAAAGATTTCCCTTGCAGGGCCCGAAAAAGCAACAAAATAGACAAAATAGACCATAAATATAAATATAAGGTATGTTTGTCGCTCCATATTGCCCTAAGTAGACACTGTGCCCCTGCCTGCAAAGAAGAGTCGGCATTACATGGCAAAGGAGAAAAAAAGGCCATGTAGAGATGTCCTTAAAACAATAAGCAAAACGCCCATCATTTGGCATAGTATTTCAGTAGGCATAAATATCATTTAGGCTAATTGATGGCATAAAGTTATAAGGCATATTGTTTATTAGTCTAATAGAATATTAAGTTGGAGACGATTTAACATTAGTAGGGTAGGTCAATTGAACAGAAATGCCTAGGTTTAGGGTAGGTTAGAACTGAATTCTATGACAAACGAAGTACTTGGTCAAACGAGTTAATTATGTGACGTATAATTATTATTCCTAAAAATATTATGCTTAAATATCACTGTGTGTTAACAAATTTATGCTTTAAATAATATGCTTAACAATTATTATGCTTATAGTAATTATGCTTAAAAAAATTGTGCCTAAACAGTTATGCCAAATTAATATTGTGCGTAACTATAAGTAAAAGTATGCCATGTTAAATTATGACATAATTTTATGCGAATAAATAGGGAACCAGGTCCAACAGCGCGACGACCTCGAGACAGCTATAGGTGTGGGAAGCATCTCGCTAGAGACCATGGTGCTAGCTATAACAAGGAGTGAGAGCGCGTTGGACTCTGCCACTTCATTTTGCGAGGAGGTGATGTACGCCAAGGAGGCAGCGGAAATGGAACCGGAGAGGACTAGTACTCTCCCGTCTCGCAGAAGACGCACCAGGTACCGTAGGGCACCAAATGACCTACGACCTCCATGAGCGTTGGTCGTAAAGCCGGCGCCGAAACAGAATAAAAAGGCCCGAGACGGTGGCGTGACGTGTTCCGCACGCGCCTTTCTAAACTGAAGGGGGTCACGGCTCCCACTCACATCTGCGAGGCTACCTGCTTTGTGGACAGGTAGTCAGGTCGGTTGGGGGTCCAGGGTTATACCTGAGCCGCCGACCATAGACACCCGTGAAGGAACACCGTGGAGTTTTAGTCGGTTCGATTCCGACATAACCACTTCGCTGAGTGCTCGGTAAGTTGGCTTCCACGCGTAAAAAAAATAGGGATAGTCCCGGTAAGAGTGGGTTCACTTGAAATATGTCCCTGCATATATCTCAACTTTTGGCTTTTCTTTAATTCTGTTTTTTTTTTCTATAAATATAAAATTGTTTTGCCACAAAAGTTAGGTAAGTATATACATATTTATAGAGAGCTAGAATCTGTATTAGGTACGAAACTTATATGACAAATCTTTAGGCCCGCTCTCTGCAGTATAACATCATCGAATGTATTATAACAATAATTAGGCAAGAACACGTTGTCAAGATATGGAAATGATATAAGTGTATGGAAAATACTAGGTGGAACAAAAATGAAATAATAAGGAAATCTAATTTACTAACCTGAAATACGACAGACAAGTTAAATGTCAGAAATAATTTCGGTAGACATTTGTAGCATCGTTATTTATTAACAACTTAATATACAGTGTATCCGCAACTGGCTTTATATTGAAACTAAAATTGAGACTTTAATTAATAAAAATTTCAAGCTATATTTTACTTAGCAAAGTAGTTCTAGGAATAATATTAAATTTCTGTGGATTTCCTTAAGGTGTTATCATGTGTTTTTGAACTTTTGCAATTTTCATACACATCAGATGCGTAATTCGGGGATTAATGGCAATAATATTATCACAATTAAGTCTTGATGTACGGTGATGATGATCGGTGTTTTCAATGTAAAGTAAAGCACATGAATATACATTAAAGAAAGAGGATACATGAAATTGAAAACTATTTATGACATCTTGGCAGTGACGTAACTACGAGCCATGTCTATAATAGATACGAACAGATAACGTAGATAAGTTTTGTCGTTTGAGGAAAAAATCACAACTAGAACCTCATAGTACTTTTTATTGTTTTTCAAAGTACGTAGTTTAATATACTTTTCCATTCGCTCGAACCAGTTATTAAAACATTTATTCCACTCCAAAGTGTCTTGATGGATCTACTACAGTAGATCCATCAAGACACTTTTCACAAAATTTCCTTCCACGAGTGTAAGTAAAGGTAAGGTACACCTTACCTCTTACTTACGCTCTGTACCAAATATCATGCTCTTTTCTTTTCTTTTGGAAATATTCTACAAAATCTTCTAGTGTTGGCATTTTAGCCCATTTATCGAGGAACGCTATAGGCTATATAAAATCACGCTACAACTAATAGGAGCAGAGTATCAATGAAAAATGTTGCAAAAACGGAGAAAATTTATTCGAAGTTCGAACGTAGACGAAGTTGCGCGGGTCAGTTAATATAGAATTTACGAAAGCTTCATTGCTTAAAGATAATCTATGTATACATAAAAAGGGAAGGACAAAACAGTTAAGAACCAGTTTCTCCTATATCTGTCCACCGATTTTTATTTTCGAACATGCAAATTTATATCCATATACCTACTTATGGTTTTCTCAAATTTGCAATAATGATTATGCTCGAAGCCACGTTGCAAAATGCCTATAGTAAACAGGCGAAGTCTATTGTGTGTCGAATGACCACATGTAAGAGTTTCTTTTGCCTCGACTGGAGCATTTACTTAGTACCTAAAGCTTTATTATAGACATCATAAAACATTTACAAGCAGATGTATGAGAAATCAACAGTGGCTAGCATGAAAATAGTCGAATCAGGCCTGCCTCTAATCTGCATATCTATATATTATGTTTCTGTTCTACAAATATAAGACGCACTTGCAGTGCAACATTAGATGAGGCAATGCTTAAAATATATAAATCTTTGAATGAATTAATACAAAAAATCTTCACAAGAAAGGAAAAAAATTACCATCTAACTTATAACATAATAGTCAAGTTGCATTACAATAAAATTCACATTTTACCTGCTTTTTAAAATTATACATTATAATGGGACAAGCATCACGAACATTATGTCATTCGTACTCATTTTCGAAACGTTGTTTCCTTGTGTAATTTGTTTGTTTTAATAAACGCAATACATATTCCACTACGTAATAACATCACCTAGTTGCTACTATACTGGGATCCGGGTAAATCTTTTAGGTTTACCGAGACCGAAGAAAGATCTTTGAGGTAAAGCCAAGGGATCTTCGTTTTATGAAGACAAAACTTAATTAAGACTACTTTTTCTTGAAAGTATATATTCACTGGTAATTTACTTACATCCACCATTTCCAAGCTTAAGCGTTGTTCAATAAAATCACAATTTATGTCATCGAAATTTAACTCCTCTATAAAATAAAAAGGTTTTCAAGCTATACAGTGGTAAGTGTTGCTAGTGACCTTTGAAATAAACCAAATGTAATTTTAAAATCTATTCAGTACTGAGTGGAAAATGTTTGGAAGTTATAAAATTGCGTCAGTGATTTTTTTTTTCAATACTAGTAGTCTCGTATGGCCTTAACCTTTTAGATATTTTTACGTTGGCTGTCATGACAACGCCGTCAAAATTTTAATAATTTTTACTTTATTTACCGGGAACATAAACGTATAAAATGTTACCTACTTTCTTTCACAAACAATGGTTAGCAGTGATCTTTCTCTAGGGATTTTTGCGCATTTCCCACGTGCAAGTTGTCTCCTTAATAAATGTTAAACCTTACTGTATTCTCCAAGACTTCTCAATGTTAGACATATATGTCCACGTAAATCTATAAAGATGTTTTAACCCGAATGCCCAATGCTGATTCTAAAAAGTTTCTGTACCACTATGGTACTACAATTTCTGTGACTTAAAGACTCTACCTTATAGTCCGGTCAAGTTAGCTCGAAAAATATGCGTAAGCTTGCAATAATTCGTATACAGCTGAACATTGGTACGAATGTTGGGAACACCATTTTAAATGAAATGAGAAAAGTCCGTCTCGTGTGCGCAAAAAAGTTATTCAATGTCAAAGTTCTCAAATATAGGTTTCTTCTGTCTTAGGTCTTTCTGGCTTTCATTTTTCAGCAAAACGGTAAGTTTATCATAAAATATCATAAAATAAATTAGGTAAAAATTATAAATCATGGAATGGTCATGGAAAAAAATATCCTTGCACTTTTTTCCTAAGAATTGCTATTGCTGAAATATTACCATTAAAATAGTTGAAAATGTCGGCACACAAAACGGCGACGGTGCTAAACGTGTGTGTAGAATATCTCAAATAAAGGTAAAACTGACAGTACAATAAAACTCACGTGAATACTGTAGGGTAGATATTATATTCTTCCATTTCAATACACTTTTAAACACACGTCCGAACTCGATGCTGGCCACGAGCAAATAGGCCGCCTAAATTTACTGTTCTCCCGGGGTAAACATTCGGTGTTGCCCGTTACATTCGTTTCCACTCCCCAAACATGAACAAACGAATACAATATTTCGAATTTATATCAAATTAATATATCTATTTTTGTAAACCTAACACTCGACCATCCTGACGTCGTGCATGTCCTCATGCACGCACGCAAAAACAGCCGTATTAACCTAACACTCGGCCAATAGTAATCTTCCATAGCATCGAATTCAGACTTACAATTTTACGGACGTATGTGCCTTGCGTCAGAAACATGATTATGATACTTCCTTAAATACAAGAGGACGTCACAAGTGGTACTTCCTTCCCACAAGCAACAGGTACATACATAAATATATAATAATTATAATCATAAAGGCTGTGAATTTTTTTCTCACAAATCGGGGGACGTCACTTGCGGTACTTCCTTCCCACAAGTGACATATCTCATAACGGCTGTGAACCTTCCTTCTCACAAACCAGGGGACGTCATTTGCGGTACTTCCTTTCCACAAGTGACATATCTCATAACGGCTGTGAACCTTCCTTCTCACAAAACCAGGGGACGTCACAAGTGGTACTTCCTTCCCACAAGCAACAGGTACATACATAAATCTATAACAACTATAATCATAAAGGCTGTGATACTTCTTTCGCACAAACCAGTTGACGTCACTTGCGGTACTTCCTTCCCACAAGTGACATGTGTCATAAAGGCTGTGATACTTCTTTCGCACAAACCAGTTGACGTCACTTGCGGTACTTCCTTCCCACAAGTGACATGTGTCATAAAGGCTGTGATACTTCTTTCTTACAAATCAGGGGACGTCACAAGTGGTACTTCCTTCTCACAAGCAACAGGTACATACATAAATATATAACAATTATAATCATAAAGGCTGTGATACTTCCTTCTCACAACCCAGAGGGCGTCACTTGCGGTACTTCCTTCCCACAAGCGACATACATATATCTAATAATGGCTGTGAACCTTCCTTCTCACCAACCAGCGGACGTCACTAGTGGTACTTCCTTCCCACAAGCGGCATACATCTCATAATAGCTGTGAACCTTCCTTTTCAGAAACCAGCAGACGTCACTAATGGTACTTCTTTCCCACAAGCGACATACTGGCTGTGAACCTTCCTTCTTACACACCAGCGCGGCGGATGACAACAATTAGTAATTCATCACTTCGGCCTCGTACGGGTAGCAGAGACATCTTCAACAAACATCAACATATTTCAATCAATTTACACAAAATCTTAACAAATTATACACCTAAACCTTCCTCCTGAATCACTCTGTCTATTAGTGAAAACCGCATGAAAAATCCGCCCAGCAGTTCCTCAGTCTATCGCGAACATACAGACGCGGCGGGGGACCCCGCTCCATTATTATGTAGTGATATCTCATCATAAATCATTTCTTTTTGCTGTCTCGCCTTTTTTTTTGTTTATATTATATTATCCATGTAAGTGCATAGTTATGTCACATCTTATTAATTAATATATAACTAGCTTATTATGATAAATCATTTAATTTTATACTAATAGTCTATATTTTCTCATACAATTATTCCGTATCATATTTACAGTTTGTACCGATAGACAATAATTATTGCATTCAGCTGAATGTATAAGGCAGTCACAATAAGCATGCCAGGTTTACTTGGCAGTGTAGGTATAAAGCTACAATTACACTTCGGGTTCGACCAATCGTGCCAAAATTCAGTGGGATGCGGCGCGCCATTTGTTTGATGCTTTAGCACACAATATGCGTCGCGTCATTCTTTCATATGTAGACTATCGAGTTATTGGTACCTGGTCTAGGTTTATTTGTTCACAAAAATAAGGCAGTAACTAAATATTCACATTAATTAATTTAAATAAAAAGACAACCCTAATATCGCGGTGCTGTCGAAACAGATAAGAGTTACGCGATAGAAAGAGGCAACTGCTAGTTGAATATACCTGTAGATAATTAGCGCTGTGTGACCCGAGTTGAGACTTTATTATGTCGGAACAGGAGTCGCTTGTTTAATTAAATTATTTGGTAAAGTGTGACTTCTGTACTTGAACTATTATGAATTCTGTGCAATAGGTAAATAATTATTTATTCGGTACCTTATGCCTATGCAAAATACACACATACTACACACACATCTACTAATGTTAACGGAATATTTTAACTTTTCTGTTCTTTTACCTGTTCTGTATCATCATCATCATCGTCATCATCATCGTCTATGTTTATGGTAGCTACATGAAGGCATGGTAACATACGATCGGCTGCTGTCACATGCACGTTTTTATTTTCCTTGCTGTACATATATATTATGTTTTTGACGGATTTAAGCAATATTTCTAAATTCAAATTTTAGTTACTTTTGCGTCTTACCTCATTCAACCGTGGGTCAATCTCCGCATTCATATTCAATCCAAACATAACCTCGGAAGGAGTCCTATCTTTTTGTGGTTAATATTATTTATGCCCCATTGGATTTGTATGGGATGACCCACTTTGTCTTCCCAATCTTTTTATCAAAATTGAAACTTCGAGCTGTTAAAGAGCTAAGAGTGGTGCGGTTGGATCGCTAAACCTTATTTTGTAAATAGTATCTAACATTTGGATAAGGTTAGTTTCAGATACGATCGATCGAATCTATCTAAACATTCAGGGATAGACTTTTCATAAACAAAGATGACATCACTATTGCCTTGGTAAATCGAACTGATCCTAAGACCCAAGTGTATTTGCTAATCTGAACGGCATGCGATTAATTTCGTATTGACTTTCCGGTGTAACAAAACGATCTCAATCGGTTGACTTCAGATCTAGGTACTTGATAGTGACCAGAAGACATGCAAGGTTATGGAAAAAATGAAATAATTGGATACCGCTGATCGTAATCGAATTTCGCAGTCTAAAATCGACACTTATTTAAAATCCTGTTTGCAAACCAGAATTAGGACTAGCGTATTCTGAAACCGATTCGTGGATGATGCCAACTTCCATCATTTCTGCAACCATTTCCCGTTCTTGCTATTATATATTTTATATATTTACAAGCTAACCTGCAAGGTTTGTATACAACAGGGCATTTAGTATTTCATTCGATACTCATCTCAGTGAAGCCCGCACATCCTAGTTCCTTCAAGGAAGTTGCGAAGTGCTTGTGCATCTCTAACAAGATCATTGTTCTTGCTACGACTCGTTGATAGAATCACATTGGCTCATTTCAATACCTATACCTACGGAGCACTTCTGGAAATTACATGCCTAACGACTCGCACCTTCGTGCCTTTCGATAAAATTTCTCCCATTCGTAGTTTATAAAGTTTTGATGAAGGGTGCACGTAAACATAAACATGACTATTCCTGACACGGTACGTTCCTCCGCTAACAAATTTCACTCGACTCCGGTTTACCAATAATTTTCCTACTCAAAACGTAATGACTCCGTTCACTAGAGTCTCGACACAAGCTTTAACTACGGCTGGACCGTAAACGTCATTATCAGCGATAACTAATACGGTGACCGCCATAACCTCGTCCTCATTCAGTTGGGGCAGAGCTGATTCACAACATCAAAAGCATTAAAGTTCTTCTGCATTTTTGTATACCACGATATGCGGTTGCTCCGTAAAAGAAAGACCTATCAGCATCTATCGAAACCTGTTCTCAATTTCTTGTGACGTTACAGTAGTTTTACATTATAAATATTTAAGTCTTCAGAAATACTACCTTTCGAGAGTGAAACGCACTTCCCAAAACCCTTCATAGGTATAGTAGAGCTGTCGTGACTCGGTTCTAATAAACATACTGTGAACTCTTAACACTTCAGCAAGCCCAACAAGCAGATATAATGAATATATTGTCTAACTCTGTACTCATATTCATGCAAATGCAAGAGTATTGTAACGTATTATTATTAGTTTCAATAATATGCATGTCACCTGAATATATATATATTCGTATACTCGAATATAGTTTCCGTATACATTATTTACATGTTTACTTTATCATCGAAATGTCTGTTCGTTGTGTGTATTTTAATTAAAACTTTTAGTAGTTGTTCGCGATGAGAACAACACATTGCGTTAGCGTTAGACCTAAAGGTTTAATCCAGGGTTTATCACTCAACACCTGGATGAAACACTTAATTGTACGTTTACCATCAATATCACATCCATTCAGTTGAGCAAGTATTTCAGTCAGAGGTTCACCAAACTAACTTTTCCGCTTAAGCAAATCCTTCAAGGTTTATTCATAATTTTGCTCAAATGGAAACATTTAACAACATTTCATCAAATATATTCATCTCGAACGAATAGTATAGAGTTTAGACTCTCATGCCACATCCTAGCTAATCCTCATAGTTTCTGCATTACAAGAAGAATGATAGTTTTTTTTTTTCTTTCCCAACTGTATACAATGGCACATTGGTTAACTTTCTAATTGAAATATCTATGCGCTGGCTTTTAATCGAGGGGTCAAAGTCAGATCGAATGTTTGTGGTTCATCTTACCATTACTGTTAAATGTCATAATTTACATTTCGACTACTTAATGACTCTTAGATTTAAAATATATTTCGAAGTAAAAATTGGACTGTCTGACCGTTTACTCAGCTTTGAAGTCAATGCGCCGATTTCGACATCTGATGCTCCCCGGAGCCGCTGTACATCGACGTCGCAGCAGCCACGAGCAGCGACCTGGTGCATAAAGCGGCATTTGCTCGCGTTGCAGCAACGGGCTATGTGTACGTTGCAAGCTTCTGTCTCGAAAATCTTCACCTTGTTATCTTGAATGCAGAACCCGTGTTTGTCTGCGACTTTTTCTATTCGAACAGGAGCTCAATATTTCGATAGATGGCGGCGTGCTTAACCGTTTTTGCTTTTGCTTTTGAAGTAACTACTCTTCTTACAGCATCGTTACTCTGAAACTTATACATGGGAGCTGTGTACAAGGAGCTATGTAAAATAATTAAAAACTCCTTTTTTTCAGAATAAAATTACTGCAAGGTACTTGAACATTATTCGTGATATTTCGGTAACGATCCTTTGAAAACCAATTATGTTTGCAGTTGCATGGTTCATTGCTTACACTGAACTATTGAGAGACCACGAAGAATATTGCAATATAATTTAACAAACAGATGATATACACCAACGGTTACATATATGAAATTAAATTACGCTTTGTGATGTTATTTCAAAATTATAGGGTATCTCGGAAACAACGCTGCCTAGCTCAAATTAACGTTTAATTTATTTTTATTTTTTTTTTAGACACCCAAATAAACACCGCTACGTTTAGCAACTAGATGTTGAGATGTGTAATGTAATATTTAAAAACTTATACCATTTCGTACAAAGGTATAACACTAACAAAAATGTTAAAGCGATGGCTCAATTCTCAAATCTCGCAAATCCAAAAATTTCGAAATTTTGATGTCATCTGTGTATGATGCCGTAACAAACACCATGCAATCACTCGTATTTTCAAATTGTTTTTAGTTTTGTTTTTTTTTTGTATTTACAAAAATAAAACTACCTACATACTTAGTAAATCCATTACACATGTTTAAGAATTATACGTAAGTCCATTTATTTAATAATTTTATCAGATATAAAAATAATGATTACAACAAATATAAGCCCAATTAATAATAGATATTTAAATAATGCTATTTGTCTATGTTTTATAATTAGTAAGGTACTTAATAATTTTTTTTTTCTTCTGTAATATTTTTTTTTAACATTTGGAGATACGAAGTTCTTAAATGAAATCATCCGTATTTAAATCAATTAGCCACTATAATCTAAATAAAATGAGGAAAGTGGGCCTATTCCACTTCTGAAAATGTAGAATATCTCAAATAAAGGTAAAACTGACAGTACAATAAAACTCACGTGAATACTGTAGGGTAGATATTATATTCTTCCATTTCAATACACTTTTAAACACACGTCCGAACTCGATGCTGGCCACGAGCAAATAGGCCGCCTAAATTTACTGTTCTCCCGGGGTAAACATTCGGTGTTGCCCGTTACATTCGTTTCCACTCCCCAAACATGAACAAACGAATACAATATTTCGAATTTATATCAAATTAATATATCTATTTTTGTAAACCTAACATGTGCATATTTAGATAATACAACTTTAGTAAATTTTAGAATCGCTTTTGCCAGAAATGGTAAGTCTTAGGAAAAAAGTGTAAGAATAATTTTTGTAGGTAATTGAATGATATACAATTTTTGTCAAATCTATTTTTATCATAATTCGATTCGAAAAATAAAATAAAAAATTTTGCGATGGGATCACACGGGATCACATGGGAGGTAGACAAATCGTTGCCATTTCTCGATGTTAAATTTTAGGTGAGACAAAATGGACCCGCTGTTTACCGAAAGTCGACACACACAAACGGGTATGCATGCAATCCGTTGTTTCTTCTTTAACGAACCGAGCCTACGACTTGTGCGACTCTGAACATGTGAACAAGAGAGTGAGTTGGCTCATGTTCAGGAGGTACTATGACGCAACGGATACCGCGACAGCCTAAGACGTCCAAAGAGGAACTCAAAACTAGTACATGTGGACAGAAATCCAGCATATCTTCCACATGTTAAAGGAGTGACGGACAAAGTTGGTACAGAATTGAAGAAGTACTCCATTAAGACTGTATATTGTCCTCACTCAAAGATAGTGAAGTGCTTAAGAAAACCGAAGGATGTCGTTCCTCTACAGACGCCAGGAGTGTATACGGTGGATTGCAGCTGTGGTAGCTCGTACATTGGACAGACCAAACGTACAATCGCAAACGGGTCAAAGAATACATCACAGCTATAAAAAACCGTCAGATAAATAAGTCAGCGATAGCCGAGCATTTGCTGGAGTCAGGTCCAAACCACTGGATAGAACTACACAACCACAGGTCCTCTCTACCCACTGTCACTATTACTCCAAAATAGTACGGGAAGCAGTCGAAATCAAAAAATTCTACATAGAAGATGGGTACCGCTTGTCAACATCTCGAAATCCTGTCATCAGCAAATGCAATCGTTAGCGAATACATGCTACCCAACAACACTTAACGGACGTCGTGAGTGTGGTGTGTCGAAGTACCGACAGTGCGAACGTAAATAAAAATAATGAAAACCAAGTGCGGGTAGTTACCGAAACTCGCACTTCACGGAGGCGTCGCTAAGCTCTCACCAGTCTACCCGTGAGTCCGTGACCACGATCGGTGCAATTCAATCAAAACATCGGGTACCAAAATGGTATTGTACCTTCTAATTATTACCTCGATTAAGTCCCGATTTACACATCAAATATTTCAAAAAGGCCAAGTATATTCTACGCCTATAGCACACCTCCGCCGTGAAACCACAGCAGCAAAACTGCAGTAGTTTTGGCATAACTTGTCCGTTGAATGCTAAGCGAAACTGCCTATATCTTTCCTGCTTTATTCACGTACTCTGCCAAGGTTTATAGTAGAATTAATTAATTTCTGTAATATTTCCAATTACTCCATTTACATCAAAATTGCATACATAATTATTTTGGTGAAAAGTGAAGTAACTATGAACCTTTTTTTAAACTCTTCTCTAAGGTGTATTCTCGATTGAAAAAGTATAATTTTCTATCTTATTCCAATACTTCATTAATTACGCGACACATATCTAGTTTTGTAATTGACCTAACTCATCTATTTATTTTTTTATGATTTTTTGAAGTCATCATTCTAAGCATGTCAAACTTTAAATGCAATTTCCCACAAAATTGAAATTCTGAGTAAATTCAGTTATTGAATAAAGGTGCGACATCTTAGGGAGCTCCACGGCTCCAACCGGTCCGCCCGTGTAGTTCAACATTTGGGTAAGCCAATGATAACACTCATAACTGCTAGACTGTTGTGAAGCTTACGCCAGAAATTATTATCCCAAATAAGACTAACATAATTACTATGAAAATATATAGAAAAGGTTAAATGGCATCTCACAGATTAAAAAGAAAAGAATACAAAACCCTGTATTTTAAATGTATGTCAAAAACAAAACAAATTCATAAAAATAAATTGTTTTTGTGAAAACAAACAAATATTTTGCGGTTGAAAAGTTGACTTTGTCGTACGTCGCAACCGCAAAGTTATCTTACAGAAAACACGGGCAAAAATCTTCGAGAATTTATTTGTTATTTTTACATGAAAATAAATAAAGCAAGGGCTATAAATGGGCTTTACAGGTCTTTGGCAAAAGAAACCGTTACTTTTTATACTTAGACTACATACTAATGTAATCTTAGCAAAACCGTATCAAAATACTAGAACTAGAATAGTCTATTTATGTACCTAATTTTAGTACTATCAATAATGCTGTCCCATTATATATTACGGTAAATTGCTGGAGTTTAGTTAGCATCGCACTAAATTAATTACAAGCCATAAATAATGGGAGTCATCTCGTTAGATCACAGATAGCTCCAGCTTAGTCCTAGTTCATACATATGTATTTGGCATATAGCGCACTTGTATTAACGTTACAACCTAAACATTATGGATGAATACAAAGGGACGAACTTGATAGTTCTGGTTATTTGTCCCGAATATTGTCAGCAACCGGGATTACCTGTTCAAAATGTTTTTTAAAAATAAATATGTTATAAGCATATCCCCAAAAACTAATATTACGTTTACATATAATAAATATATTTGTATATTTTGACACCCGCTCACTTTTCTCCACAGCCAAGTTTCATACAACTTCCCTCATTCCTTCCTTTCCCTTATTGGGAGATATTGCACGGTACACATACCCACATTAAACACACCAATACATATTACTAACAAGAGCAATGCTCACCTGACACCGCACATACTTCACGCTTTCTCATGACTTCTGGTTTCCCATTTGATTTTGTTATAGTTTTCCTTTTGATTTGTTTCTTAGACTTTTAGAACATTTTGTATTTTTATTTAGGATAACTGCGGGAGGGCTCTGGTGACCTGTATTACAGGTTGTGCAACTGCACAAACCTACATCAGGCTCCAGTCTCTCACAAAGTGAAGTCTATATGCATCTGTGTAGTCTTGCAAATAATAGTTTTAAGAAAAATTTTGTGATAAGAGAAATTAATTTATTATTATTCTCTTTATTCACTTAAATATTCATATAAATTACATTTTTAAATACATTCAGATTATGAAAAAAAAAAAAATATTATTCTCTTTATTAACATCTATAAAACATATAAATTACATTTTTAAATACATTGTTATAAAAAAATATATATATTTAAAAATATAAAAAATAGTGTCCCACCGGTATCGAGTACAGGTAAGCTACCGGTGGTTAGGGTTCCAGAGATAGAAACCTCCTCACAATACGTGCCGTGTCAAAAAGGACTGCCTTCTGCATCAGGCCCTTAATCCAGCTGCCTAACGTGAGCCTCTGAAGGTGTTGGTCGAGGCTCTTATTATAATTTCTCTTTATTAAACTTAAAACTTATAAATTACATTTTTAAATATGTATAAAACAAAATATATATTTAAAAATATAAAAAATAGTAGACCACCGACATCGGGTACAGGGACCAAGACACCGGTGGTTAGGGCTCCAAAGACAGGAACCTCCTCACCATACGGGCCGTGTCGAGGAGAACTGCTTTCTGCATCAGTCCCTTGATCCAGCCGTCTAACGCAAGCCTCTTAAGGTGTTGATCGAGGCTCTTGGCTATTAATCCATGAGCAGATATGACAATCGGAACAATGATCGCCGAATCGACATCCCACATATCGACAACCTCGTGAGACAAATCCAAATATTTTAATTGTTTTTCTTTTTCAACTTTCACGAGGTTCCCGTCATGAGGAACAGCGATATCGATAATCATTGCGCGGCGCTCTAATCGGTCTATCAGCACTATATCAGGCTTATTGGCAACAATAGTTCTGTCAGTGATGATAGATCGATCCCAATACAATGTGGCATGACCATTTTCGAGAACTGGGTCGGGCACATACCTGTAATATGGCACCTCTGAATTCACAAGATTGTATTTAAGGGCAAGTTGTTGATGTACAATCCTGGCTACTTGATTGTGTCTATGCAAATATTCCCCGTTGGCAAGACGAGAACATCCAGAAATAATATACCTGATAGATTCACCGGGACCGGATATTATTATTATTATTAAAATTTTGGATGGATTTTTCTTTTTGGTTACTTATATTTTTAGTTATCTACAATCAATTAGCATTCAACTAATAGTGATAGACAAATAGTACAAAAGATATCTAGAACTAGATCATGGGATCCAACATAGATCAAAATTACAGCATAGATGCGCCTAAACGCAATTTGCCGTAACTACACCAGCTATCGCTTTTATTTTGTTTGCTGTGTGGTAATAATAGCAATTTATCTTTCGTAGTGCAGATATCTTTAACAAAGCGGAAAAGCCCTTCTCCAATTGTCACATTAATAGACCGTTACTATTCAGCTATCAACAAAAGAAAATCTAATTATGTCAGTGAATGAAATTGTAAAAGTGAACAGGCAAGTATTTGTCCTTAGCTACTCACTTTGTGAGCCTTAACTGTTATTTTTAGAAGTGTACCTTAATCTATTTGTAAATAAAATTTATAAATCTTATTTTAAAATCATAAATAAATAATTCACTTTATTTATATAGCATTATTAGCTGCGCCCCGCGGTTTCACCCGCGTAAGTCCCGTGTGGAATATCGGGATAAAAAGTAGCTTATGTGTTAATCCAGGTCTCCAGCTATCTACTTACCAAATTTTATCGTAATCGATTCAGTGGTTTTTACGTGAAATAGTAACAAACATCCATACTTCCTCACAAACTTTCACGTTCATAATATTAGTAGGATTTGCGTAGTGTGATTGCATGCATGCGTGAGTGTGATTCATCTCTACTTATGGACCAGGGTGAAAACCGTTTTAAATACTGTAATAGACGATAAATTCTTAGCAGTATACGAATGGTCGGAAAATGTAGTTAATGGTGTGAGTATTTAAGGAAAAATCGACCCGACTGAGTAAAAGTCCCGGAAGGGGGGGGGCACCCCTAGGTGATAGTATATACGATTATCGCGTATAATCGTATCTACTTTAGGGGTGGAAATTCGTTTTTGCGATTTTTGGCTAAATTATGCATCGTATCGTAAAATTTTTTTATTTGTACATAATGAAAAATCTAAAACTTTTTCAATGAACATTATTGACCATAACCACAAAATTATCGAGAAAAATGCAAAAAAAAACCGTTTTCTTCGTTTTTAATTTATAACTACCGCAACAAATAAAGGCGAACGGCAGGCTTGTATGGGACTTTCGTACCGTTAATAAAATTTCGTGTTTTGGGATATTTTTTGTTTTAATTGGTAGTTAATAGTTATGTACTAGTTGTACCAAAGTAGATTGTTACATATTAGGTACAAACATTGTTTTGGTGATAAAGTAAATGTTCTAGATTGCTTGTCGCTATCTTTTAATGTTTTACTTACCATTAAGTTGGTAGATTGAGACGACGATCGTACCTACTCAGTGGGGTGTATTACCTATGTCCTGCAGCGGACTGCAACAGTTTGATAGTGATGAAGTGAAGTGAGTGTGTAACTTATGTCACTGATTGGAGAACCACCTGATTTCTAAAATACGAGCACGTCTCAGTTTGAAATTCAGTGTGTTTATATTTATTGAAATTATTTTTGTAACCTTATGGGTTAAGATAAAACAAGATTCAGTAGTACTACATTATGTTTAAGTACTTTGTAACGTAAAAACAGCCAGTAATTCACTAAATGCTTAGATGCAATCACAAACCAGAATCCAAAACAGCAGAAAGAACTGAACTGAAAAACAGATTCAAACACAGATTTTCTTTATCTGTAAATAAATAATTGCCATGGGAACAAAAAATATTGATGACGAAAATCATTATTTCATTAAATCGTTAACTATTATGATTTTATGCAACAATTATGCATTCTCAGGTATAATATACAAGTGTTTAATTATATTTAATGTTATTTCTATATCTAAATAATTATTTATCATTTTGATGTGTGTGTTATTTTACATATACCAACTTCTAAAAACATAACTGCGTTTAGTTTATGATTGTATTACGTTTACTTATTCAATTCTTTTTATTGGTATTATTAATTAATCCGAAGTTCTAAAAATAATACTTACTTGAAAATAAATGGCTTAGTCGCCTCAATAAGTGGTACCAATTCTATAACAAAATAACAAAAAAAGTATGTGGTACCAAATCTGCCGTTCACCTTTCATGAAAATCGGTAAAAATGTTCTTTTTTGTGTTTAAAACAAGGCCAATTTTTTTCAAAGCAAAATATTTAATTTTCGATGTTCTAAGAAGAAAATTAAAAAAAATCCTTATTTTCAATCGTTAAATTTGGTGAGCAAATTTTCGATTTTTGAACTTTACCAGTGCTCATTTTATTGAAATCTCAACTTTAATATAGAATTAAAATATAATATTTTTTAAATACAAAAATATCGATAAAAAGTGGAAAACAGAAAAATTACTTTTTAAAATGATTTTTGGTGAAAATCACGAACTTCTTTTTTTATTGTAAATAAACTTTACATTCATAAAAAAGCGATAGTAACTTCAAAAATATTATTTTACTACTATATATACTGTATACTAATATGTAAAGCTGAAGAGTTTGTTTATTTGTTTGCTTGAACGCGCTAATCTGAGGAACTACTGGTCCGATTTGAAAAATTCTTTCAGTGTTAGATAGCCCATTTATCGAGGAAGGCTATAGGCTATATGTCATTACGCTATGGCCAATAGGAGCGGAGCAGTGACCATAAACGCAGGTGAAACTACGGGGACAGCTAGTTAAATATATACATAAATGTTTATATATACTAGAGATCGCCTGGTGGTCGAATTTCAACCATGGTTTATTTCATTGGCCAATATTACTTGACCTGTCATTGTATAGACTTTTGTACCATGACAGGTCAAAATATATACTGGACACTCATAGCTGTATGTACCCGTTTTTGAACTTTGTAGCAAATATTGTTCAAAAATTTTAGCATTCGTCACTTCTTCTCTGTATAAACTATAAGCGTGTGAAATTTCATACTCCTCCGTCCGCCCAATTTTCGTAAAAAGGGATCCAAAGTTTTCGCTTCACGTATTATTATATAGATATACACTCGAGGCTTTTTTAATCTCTTATTGTAATTGTAACTCCCTGTATGTATTTACTATCAGTAGAATAAAAAAATGCGACGCGGTTCCTGAATTCACAGCAAAAAAATGTCTATTCGCGGATCCCACGGTAGGTACACTAAAAGCATTCGGGTTCATTTTTAGGGCACGCTCCTGGTTTTAAGGCAGCAAAAGATAAGATGACACTCATGCTGTTCTGTTCTAATGCATCTATGGAAATTATCCAAAAGCACTAATACTTTAAACATTTTTAAAAGCTTCCAAAGGGAAAAATCAAAACAAATAAAAGTTGCCGATGTTTTGGCGTGCAAATAAGAAAGAGTAGGTGACAAACGCTTTTTTTTAAGTATTGATTTGCCGGTTTCTCACGCATTTTTTTTGCAAATAAGTTTTACTTGATTAGAGAAACTGAAGATTAGATATAAATATACATTTATTAGCCAAGGTATAAAATTCTATATTACATATGATATCAGTTTTGGTTATCTGGACGCTACCTGTTTTGGGTTGTCAATAAAAAAGGCAGAGCTGCTTCTCTATATCTTATATACTACTAGCAGCGCCCCGCGGTTTCGCCCGCGTAAGTCCCGATCCCGTGGGAATATCGGGATAAAAAGTAGCCTATGCGTTAATCCAGGTCTCCAGCTATCTACATAACAAGTTTCATGGCAATCGGTTCAATGGTTTTCGCGTGATAGAGTAACAAACATCCATCCATCCATCTATCCATCCATCCAAACTTTCACATTTATAATATTAGTGGGATTGTAGTCTTTGGTATTCCTTATAATCTGACTGTCCTGTTGGTCTACTAGTTAGTGACCCTGACTGCTGAGCCAGAGATTGGTGGTTCGATTGTGGGGACAAATAACTGTCTGATGAGCATGATCATTTTGTTCTGTGTCTAGGCACAGAATACATAATAGTACCAGTAGTCTACGTGTCATTTATCTATAATATGTATGTGTTTAGAAATATATAAGTATTTTTATCAGCAGTCTGGTTACCACAGTACAGACTCTGCCTAGTCTGGGATCAGACGGCCGTGTGTGAGATGTGCGGAGTTATTACCTATTATTATTAAAGTTCTATATTCACTGTTTCTGTATTCACGGCAAATTTAAGGAACGTATTCCGGTAAATAAGAAAATTTTACTGTACCTTCTCTTATCAATCTTATAGTTGAATACAAAGTTTCTATTATAGCTCTTTAATTTGACAAAAGTTAATAAACTCAATTAATTATTCTGTTTTGTTCCAAAGTCTTGTTTATTATTACTTGTACTTGTTTTAGATAATTTTATTTACACAAATATCTGTTTTGATGCTGTCACTATTACACTAATATTATAAAGTCGAAAGTTTGTGAGTGTGTGTGTGTATGTTTGTTACTTCTTCACGCGCAAACGGCTGGACCGATTGCGATAAAACTTGGTATGTACATAGCTGGAGACCTGGATTAACACATAAACTACTTTTTATCTCGATATTCCCACGGGATCGAGATCGGGTGTTACGCGGGTGAAACCGCGGGGCGCTGCAAGTTGAATATACGTGCGATACTCAATAAATTTTGCAAAACCAATGTGGCACTTAATCCACAGCCTGCTCGAACGCAGCTAGCGCATCTTCCGGGGATGAAAACTGTATCCCTTTGAGTTGATTTTTTATTTTTGGTAATAAAAAGAAGTCACAAAAGCAATTCTAAAGTGTGCTGCCCTTGAACTCTCTAGTTTTGAGCGCCGAGTGCGCGGCGCGATGTCGTGGTGAAGATTGAGCCCGCGGTTTTCGATCGCTTAGTGCTGACAGCAGTGACCATTTCTGCTATTCTGATGCCTTAAGATATTGACACCAGATATTCTGTCATAGTGAAAAAACTAGTCAAAATCTTATCTGCACTTTTCGATTGCTTCACCTTGGCTCATTTTGGAAAAACCAACCTGTCGTAAACGCGCCGTGACAAACCTCCACCACACTTAGCTATCGTAGCATGGTATCATTCCAAGTGAGCTAGCTTCTGAGCCTCTGTGAGGTTGTGCAAAACAATGTTCCTCATGCATAGGTGCTCGTGTAAAATTCGTAACACTTCCTAAATCAATCTTTAATATGTATTGAATCTCTTTACCCGCAATTCGTCAATTCTATTCTTTGAAATTTCTAACATCTGATATCTTTTCTTTTATTACAGGGGTCTTTCTTCATCGCCCAAAATTTAAAGAACTCGGTAGAATTCGCTGAAAAATCGGTACACAGGCCTTAGAAGGGCTTCGTTTACAAACGCAATTTGAAGTCTATCAAACGATTCTTCCGTTTTTAAGCAACATTTGAAATCGTAAAATATCATCGCGTGGCAAAGTTCTGTCTTTAATGCTTCATTTGTGATACTATATGATCCTGTGGCTTTTTCCAATTTTAACTCTTTATATTGTTTTAATGTTCTCTTCGCTGTTATCCCTGTTGGTACAGGCTTGTAGCTTTTCAGCAGTGCTAGTTGTGTTATTTTGGTTTATGGTTTTTTGAGTCTTGTCACTGTAAAGCTTCCTATGAAAATCGGTTGCTATAGTGATAATATCCGTACGATTATTTAGGTCTTTGTCTGACTTCTTCAATCCTTCTATTCAAGTTTTATTTCATTGTAGGCTTTTTTGGTTCTTCCGTTGAGATTTAGATGTCTTTCTATTGTATCTTGGCTGTATTTTGCATAGTATATCACCACATATTATAAAACAAAGTCTCCCGCCCCGTCTGTCTGTCTATCTTTCTGTTCGCGATAAACTGAAAAACTACAAAACGGATTTTCATGCGGTTTTCGCTAATAGACAGAGTGATTCATGATGACGGTTTAGGTGTATAATTTGTTAAGATTTTGTGTAAATTAATTGAAATATGTGGATGATTGTTGAAGATGTCTCTGCTACCCGTGCGAAGCCGGGGCGGGTTACTAGTTTTTTTATAACTCATTCAATCAAGTGCAGCAAGTTGCTAGACAAATTAAAAATCTTACCACTTTATCTAAATAAAGTACCTATCACAGCTTAAAACCTAAATTTAATAGAATCTAACGTACCGATGTGCCTACTGGTCTGTTTGAAGTCCACTTACACGGTAAAACAGAACTCACCATTTTAAATACGGGTACTGTAACTGCAGAACGTTACATCGAGGATGGCATGAAGTCTCAAGTGATCCCACTTGCACAGCGAGTAGGTCCTGGATTCGTTCTGATGCAAGACAATGCCCATGCACACACAGCTAGAACGATCCAAGCCGTACTGGAAGAGTCTCATATTGAGGTATTACCATGGCCAGTTAACAGTCTGGACTTAAATCCAATTGATCATATGTGGGACCAATTAAAACGAAAGGTTAGAGAGAATGAACGAGCGTTCTACAACCAGCAGCAGCTGATTGACGTTTAAAAACGTGTCTGGGATTAGAATCCAGATGAAAACGTGAGGAATTGGATCCAAAATATGCAAGCGAGTAGTATATTTTTTTTTCTAATATTAATATGTAACAATATGTATAACTTTATGAGTGACGTGGAGTTTAACTAAATTATAAATAACGAAAAATAAAATAAAAGACAATAATTGTAAATAAATTTCCCAAATTCAATCTCAAATTTTCCTTCCTAAGTCTTTCTAAATTCAAGACATCCCTGTAAGACACAATACAGCAATCCACCACGGGTGCTATACTAAAACAAAGCCTTTACGCACACTGGGATAACATAGACGCTTGTCCCAATGTGACGCGGTATCTTTCTAGATAGTATATAATCAAAAATATTTGGTTGATAATAAATTCGTAATTTTTTGTAGTACACAAATAATAAATATACGATGTACACTTTAATATAATTTGAACGGTATGCCGCCACAGAATATATGTAGGTCATGACCGCAGTGAACTGTCTTTGGGGAGATATGTGAAAATACAACGTTTGTGTTGTCGTAAGAGCCACTCTCGACAGTGGAATGGCGTCGATGGGCAATTGTAGTCCGATAACATCAGTACAGAAACAAACACTGCTGCTTGCCCGATTTATACATTTCTTGTTATTGTATGTATTTAACTTAAACCCAAATCAATTTAAAATGACGTGTGCATAAATATTTAAAACTACCTACATTACTAGATTTATTCGAGAAAAAAAACCCATGTTAAACTTTAATGTTTTAGAAAAAATAAACTGTTACACGAACCTGCGAACGACAGTTTAAAGTCTCCACGTCGTAACCATTTTTGCCTTCCACAGAAGATACTATCTCGGGTTATTTTATTTTTGAAGAAACATTGCTGCTACCCTTCATTGTTCTGCCGAGACGGACGTGGTACAATTTTCGTGGCGTTCTGCGTCCGAAGCAAAGGTTGCAGGATTGAAACGGCAATAGGGCGGACAAGTTTCTATATTTTTTTGGAACTCCAGACACAACAGCCACCACCATATTTCACATAACCGGCTACGTATAGCGAGGGAAAAAACTTCGTTAAAGAAGTTACTAGAGAGCTAGTTACTTCTTTAATACTATATATTATGTTTATACATTTTTTTTATATTGAGTTTTAAAACGTTAAGGCACAACTTAATGTTGGCCATACCCATCAAAAGTACAAGTTGATAATAAAGCTTAGTTGAACCGAACATGACCAAAGAAATAATAATATTCTCCTCCGCGCCTTTTCCTAACTAAGTTGGGGTCAGCTTTTAGTCTCACTACAATGTGGCCGAACTTCGATATTTTACGTGAAGCTACTGCCGGGACCGACGGCTTAACGTGCTCTCCGAAGTGCAGAAGGGTCTCAATTTGTTAAGAATTGTCACCCATCCTAAGACTGACCTGGCCAGTATTCCTTAACTTTGTAATGTGCTAATCTACTCGGTTACCACTTAGCCACGAGCCCCTTGAATAATAATATATGCTATAATACATCTCACCAACAGCTTTGTTTTCCGAATTTGTTTAGGTTTCTTGCTGAAATCTTAAAAGCTGGCCGCTTTACGTCAAGGTAGCCCATGAAAAGGTCGAATTAAAAACAACTATTCTTACTTCAAAACAATCTCAGAATTTATAAACAACAATCTCTCCTCCCAACAACAACAATCTCTCTTTTCCTTCTCTTTGCAAAGCACAGCCCCTAAATCGGACTGGCAACAGAATTAAAGGGTATCTCTTCACGACTGCGAGGAAGAAACCGGGACCAGTCAAGGATCGATGACTTAATCACTACGTACCTTGTGTAACCGCCTCTCCCGACAGTGGGTCTTATGTCGGAAGCTTTTATCGGTTCGACTCCGATGTATTGCTTCTTTGTGACTTCACCAGGGTGATACGTAGGCTTCCAAAGGCTTATAAATAAAGAGGGGAGAATTATAGATTATCATCAAATTGGATTCGTGTCTATGTCTTTTCAAATCTTAAAAAAGTTCTTCCTAACCGTATATGACATCAATTTCATAAGAAGTTGCTTAAACAATTTTATCATAGATGCTAAATAAAATTTGTTCCATAAATTATGAAGGTACTCCTACGTTGTATTACTCCGGAATCTTTGTGGCAGGTTCACTCGTATTTTCGTAATGGATCGTGCGTCTGAAAGTTTTAATTAAGTAATAAATTTCATAATGTAACTAGTACAATTTGGCTATATTCCTCATTATTAGACCATACAAAATTACGCCTTATAAATTATAACATTTCAGACAAAATATAGAGAGCTTAGTTTTAAAAAAACATTATCACCAGTTGGAATGGTGACAAGATGTACCCAAGTTTTAATTTAAATCAAAATACAGCTATTCGCAAACATTCACTTACCTACTTTAGCTTAATACCTATTTACATTGATATCGCTATAAAAAGGAGACTTCATCAGACCAAAAAAATTATGAAAATGTAATATCATTATAGTCTTTGCTTTTAGTGTGTTGTTTGAGCAACTAACCTCTGACAAGATCAGAAAGAAGAAGAAATTACACCTAACATTATTAAATACAGTTAAATTTCCGACAATTTCCTATTATAACGCTAAAAAGGTACGCTTTCTTATGCCAACAATAAAAAAATGTTTAACGATGAATATTTTGAGGTTTATATTTGAAGAAAGCTTTGAACTTTTATTGATTATTCTTTAATCTGTGAAATTAAACATGTATTCGTTTTGAATTAAGGAGATATTGGGCAATAAAGAATTTTATGTTTATGTGTTTTTAGGATTCCTTCCTCAAACGGAATAAAAAGAACCCTTATAGGATTACTTTGTTGTCCGTCTGTCTGTCTGTCTGTCAAGACCCTTTTTCTCAAGAGCCTTTGGATGCATCAAGTTGAAATTAATACCAAATACTTAATGTATGAGGTCCCTTGAAGCTTCAAAAAATCAAGCTTCTAAGTCAACGCAATCGAAAGATACGGCCATTTAAACATTAGATTTGACCAAATTTGAATATTTCGCAGTTGAATCAAAACCCTTAGGGCATTTTCCATTGACCTAGAATCATGAAATTTGATAAGAAGCAAGGTCTCACAGTACAAGTAAAGAAAAAAATCGAAAGTCGTTCATTTGATGTTATATCTGTCTGTTTGTCTGTGTGTCCGTCAAGGCCCTTTTCCGCAGGAACCCGTGAAGGCATCAAGTTGAAATTAACATCAAATACTGTCAGCGGTTCCTTGAAGCTGTAAAAAATCAAGCTTCTAAGTCAACGCAATCAAAAGATATGGCTTAATAATTTTTTATTTTTTTTTGTTTAAAAAGACCACTCCTGCACTAGGAATTACTTCTGTGTCGCGGGGGATTTTACAAACATATAAACAACGGACACCAAGAACACCCAGACTCGAGTGGAAATCGAACCCACGACCTATGGCATAGCAGTCAGGGACACTAACCACTAGGCCAACAACATTTCGCAGGCAAATGAAATCCTATAGGGTACTTCCCATTGACCTAGAATCATGAAATTTGGTAGGAGGCAGTCTGACAGCACAAGTCAAGGAAATAATCCGAAAGTCGTTAATTTGCTGTTGTCACATTAAAAAAAATAGTTTTTTGATTATAAACTTATACTTTGCTGTTGGTAAGTTGACTTTATCCTAAATCGATGTTTGGGAGAGTATTTTTAAAACTGCAAAGTAAGGTTTGTCTTTCGAAAAAGACAGGCAAAAATCTTGAATTGATTCCCGAGATGGAAGTACTATCTACATACAAGTTTTCTTTCTTCCTCGGTGCGCGAGTCACACTCGCACTTGGCCGTTTTTTTCATAAGTTTCTATTCCTTAATATGGATGCATTCATTGTGTCTATATATTTTCTCAGGTTAGGTACTGATATTGTTAAATGACTAACAGAAGCATTAAACTAAGCTAGAGACTTCAGGTTATGCAATACGAGTACTATAGAGGTTAACAAGAATACTTGTAATGTCTGAACCGTGTTACTAATGTTTGTAATTATAAAAAAAAAATACACTATTTTATCGACATCAATATGATGTATCTACGTAAACTTTAATATATTTAATCCACACACATACCTACATAGATTCAAATAGAAAACATAATTTACTTCACACGACTACTTATTTGAGGCGTAATTAGGTAAAAGCAGCCGTATCTAGCCGAAGTTGCAATCATATTGTTTCCGATTACGTATAACGATAAGCTTACTAGGACTCTAAAATGTACGCTAAATTAGTAAAAGTTGCGTCGTTTGATGAAGTGTAACGCAGCGAGAAACAACATATGAAAGCAAATGATTAATTATAAGAAGAAGGTACTCCCCTACCTTGCCGGTTCTTCATTTGAGAGAAGCGAGCTAATCACAGCAGCACTAAAAGCCTTTCAACGCCTTAAGTGATGCAAACGAGGCAACTTTGAAATCGCAAACTGGCTTAGGCTTCATCTTGTAACTTTGATCGACACTTTAAAGTCACAAGTCAATTTACTGCACTGCGAACGGCAAATGTTTTTCAAAAGCGGCTTATCTATTAGTGTTTATGTCTTTGCAAATTTTATTAAAGTCGTCTTAAGAACGTCTTTATGATATGTCGGAACAGAGCTACGACGTAACGTAGTAACAGGGGGCCTTAAAAATAAATTATAACTAAATAAAGAGTTTGAATTTTTATTTTCTAAGTCATTGAAAAAAACATATTGAGCTTTCTTTAAATGTCAAAAGTTCTATCTCACATAGTCAATACTCAATACAAATATACAAATAAATAAAATTGAAGTGTCTGTTTGTAATGTCAAAATAATACCTAAAAATCAGTTTTTTAAATTTTTGTCTGTCTGTCTGTCCGTCTGTCTGTCTGTTTGTTTTGGCTAATCTCCAGAACGGGTGAACCGATTCCCACGGGACTTTCACTGGCAGATAGCTGGTCTTATAAGGAGTAACTTAGGCTACTTTTATTTTTGAAAAAGAATTAGGGTGCCGCGCAAAAATATATAAATTTGAACACGCGAGCGAAGCCATGCGGTAACTGCTAGTGTATTATAAAAACTAAGCTCAAGCTGCATATCATGCTGGTCATATAGTAGACCCCTTGAATAAGGTAAAGCGCTAATAACATTTAAAAAAATCGTGATTTTTTCATACAGAAATATTATTTTGAAACTGAAAAATTAACCTTGAAAATTAACTGATAAAGCGAATATTTCGTATAAGAGAGAGCTGACATGAATGAAACTATAGGTATTGAATACCAAGGATGTTGATGGAATGTCCAGATTTTTCTGAAAATGACTGCATAAAAAATAAAAAACAAAATCATCGAAATTGACATGAAAATTCATGTGTTGTATGAAAATGTGCACCTACATTAGGAAAGGCGTATAGAAGAAAAAAAATTAAAAAAATTCAAAATATTTTTTTTTGGGCTAAATCAACTAATTGTCGGGTACACATAACGCTCCTAAAATTTGACTACACCTTTCTGTAACACCCTGTATAAAAATTATTTGATTTTCTTTTATAATCGATATTTGTACAAAACGTATGTACTGGTTATGTTGAGAATGAGAGAGCTTAATTTTTATTATGTATTTCCAAACAAAATCAGGATTTGGCGTCTTGGCATTTTCATTTCATTGTAATCATAGACAGCTTGGAACGTGTAATGAAATTCACGAAAGTCAAGAGCGATTTCAATATATTAATTTCAGGCCCTGATGGAAATAAGGCTTCTTTAACGAAATTTATTGCTTTTTTGTTAACTTGTTTCCTAATTAATTACCAGCAACAAGTGTTCTTTCAATGTTCCCGCGGATTAATCTACACAGATGGTGTTTACGTCCTTACACAATGTTTTTAAACAAAAAATTCATTCAAAAATCTTTTCCATTCTGAAATTTCAAGAACAAGGCGTTAATGTTACTTCAGCGCAATAGCGAAACTTTTCTGAAGATAAATGTGCCTATTGTTACGATTGTGGAACTTTGCAAATCACTCTGTGAGCTTACTCCAATGGAATAATTGACATAACTTTTTGTAAATGCTGGCTAACCAATTAAACGAGTTTCTGTTGAAAATTGTTACATTGATGATTTGAAAAAATATTTTCTCAACTTCTCACAAATTTCGATAATTCTGTTTTGTTGTAATTTAAACGGAAAATAGTATGACGCTTGTTTCCTACTTATGTACATTCGTCGCCGAGTTTTACTTTTAAATTGCCCGTAGCCGATGGAATGTGTCCCAAAAATATACATAAGTACGGTACGTAAAATATATTATATTTAAAAGCGTGGGTACGTAAAGTGAATAAACCGAATAAAATAAAATACAGGAATCGTAAATGTGTTATTGTATTAATTAAAAAAAAAAAATAAAAAACTTTTTAAGAACAAGCTTTTATTTAAAACATGTACTAAAACGGATCCAATATCCATCTCAAACTAACTGAAAATGATTCCATCGATATTACTACCTTAGAAAAGTCACATGCGTCTTACTTTTTAATATTTCTTTGTGTTGTGTACTAAAATGTGGATAGGAAATGCGTAGACATCAATCTTAACGTAAGTAGCTGAATTTTGTCAGGTAAGTTAGAGATGTGTACAGAAAAATCTCATAAGTATTTCTCATAAATCACACGTATATATTTCACAAAGCTTAACATTCTCTTCTTTTCCATAAAAGCGACACTTGTAATGGATACCTTATATCACAAAACGGGGAGTTTCTTTTCAACATACAGTTATTTACCAAAATTTTGAATGAAGTTGAAATAACTTTTTTTTTTAATAATTAAAGAATGGTGGATGACCTCAACCCTCCTGATGGAAAGCTAGATTGAGGTCCCAAGATTGAAGATTATAGATGATACGGATGATACTAAAATGGTAGTCCTCAGTTCGACGGCCCCGCTTAAATTTCCCCTGGTTTGTGTCTGTTTCGAATTTCATTTAAGTGGTTTAAAATAAACATAGATTTTTGTATGCTCAAACTGTGATAAACACAAAATCTATATAATATGCATATTCTAAACATAGTTACGAACCTTTTTCTCTCGTTGGTCTATCAATTTGCGTTACCTATTTCAAAATATGAAGTTCTACTTTCGTATTTCTGTATGTATGTTTGTATATCCGCGATTTTCTGAAAAACTAATAAACCATTGTTTTTTACTGTGTCACTAACGTATTCTACATATTTTCAGGAAGGCTTTAGTGTATAACACATTAGGTAGTTATTTTTTATTAATTTTTTTTTAGTTTTTTGTTTAGTAGCTATTGGTGCCGATTCTATTGTACACTCGCTAAACTAAAATCTGACTTAATTTCTTCATATGAAATCAACCTTGTCTTCTTCGTAACAAGGTCTATTTGTTACTGGCATCTATTTCTCAGCGCCTCTAAATTTCACTAAAACCTGTCAACGTATACTCAACTTTATTGTCACGCAGTGAGAGGCCACATTTATTCAAATGCCGTATAATTGCCACGCCGTGATAGTCCCCAATTATTCAAATGCCGTATAAAAACTTGTTCAAAACGAACTAAGATGACGTTATTTTAATCGACACCTTCGAAGACGCTTACTAAAAACACAGAGCTAAAGAGATGGCATTCAACGGATAGTGGGTCTCGTTACGTGGTATTAAAGTTTATTTAAGCGTGTCAGACTTTAGTCGACGAATACTTGTTTAAATTTGAAATAAGACTTTGTTTCGAAGTGTACAAGGTTAGCATCTTATATGAAGAATTTTTAGTCAATTATATTTAGACAGTGATGTAACAGAATTGGCACCATTGACGATCTTTAGTGATATCTATAGGTATTTTGTTTTGAAAAAAACACTAACTACCTTTATTCAAAATAAATAGCTTATTTAAATATCGATAACCGGTAAAGTTATATTATTTTGGGATATAGTTGTGTAGATTTAAGTTAAGCTTGTCAAGTCATCAACATTGCACACGAATAATACGTGTATACTAAACGTATATGTACGTAGTATTTTGTATATTTTTTGGCAAGTAAAAGTTCAAGTAGTGTCATACATTTAGAAGGTAATGAAAAAAATCTAACATTACCACCCTGCTATCCATTAGTACGCTAGGTTCTTTACAATCCCAAAGTATTTCGATTGCACGTTGTTATTCTGAAACCCCGACGCAAAAACGAGGTGGTTCAATGTGTGTTTCTGTGTGTCTATCTGTGACATCATAGCTCCTAATATTATAGCTCTTTGAAAGGTGACTTGTTCGAGAGTGTTCTTAGCTCTGAAAAGAAAATCTGTTCAAACTTTTGAGGATCATCAGCTCTTTTCTAATCGTTGAGGGATATTTGAGTCGGGGGTATTTCAATTTTTTTACTTTTACTTGTTGTTCTTGTTCAGATAATTCCTGCATACATAATTAAAGGGAACAAAGTTTTATAAACCCACACTTAACTGACGCAAAGTGTACTCGGACTCAGAACGCCTATTTATATTACCTTAATAATTTTGCTATGTTGTTTATATTGTTTCTTTAAAACTTAATCTTGTAACAATGGGTAGTACCTGCTTACCTACGTAAACTGGTGAAGGCTGTGTTCTTCCATGAATTGCTAATGTAGGTATTTCAAAATATCAACAGTTTACACAACAGCTGTCCACTGTTACAATTTCTAGAGTAACGTAACTGCTGAAACACCAGGCTTTCGGTCGAAAGGTGATTCAGAATCCACTATGTACACTACTGAAGTGATCTTACCTCTAACCCAAAAATGTTAGAGTGGTTAGTTAGAATACATAGAAGGGGGACCGCTGAAGTCGTTCCTGGGCCCCCTTTCATCCACGCAGAATGGCACACCGTATGGTTTTAGTCGGTTCGATTCAAACTCAGCGCTTCACCCGGCCCTGGAAAGATTCCATACGTAGGTTAATGAGAATCATAATGACATACAACCTTCACTACTTTTTTGATACGTATACGAAGTCATATTCCGCTTATATTTCTGAAACCATGTAAAAGGGAGGCACGTTTCCAGATTAGACACTATTATTGAGACTTTCTTAAAAAAATATATAAAAATTGGCCAGACCCGCAATTCGATCCCACGCCCTCTTGTTAACACGCACAGATAAGCACCAACTGATAAAATAGAACCAACAAGGCAGTAGACATTATTAATTATATATTAAGAAAGTAGAAAAATATTTGTTTAGGGTCTAACTTTGTAATGCCACATGCATTTTAGTGTCACGAGAACATCTCGGGATCATCTTGGTCTATCTCGTTTATCCCAGATATCTATGCTTGTTACTAAATACAAGTTGAAAAGGGCGGTGTCTCACTCCACTAGTCCTGGTTTCGGCTAATACCCGATCGCTAACTTCTGTTGAAGTATAAATCACGATAATGGCTAACACTTATATCTAACCTTAATTCAATAAATTGTTTTCTCGTTCTACTTTGTATCAATTCAATATTAGCTATTCACAAAGAAATGCTCTTGCGTGTAAAGCACTACCTATGTCAGATATTTCAAGTATTTTTATACAGGGATATTTAAAATATTTTCGCGAGGCCTTAGTATTTCAAATATCTGTAAAAAGATTCTTCAATTATAAAAATGTTTCTTACTCCAACGAATAAAATGAACTCAATTACGGTCCTCTTTCGTATCTTTTTATAATCGTGGGATATTATAATTACTACACCTATATATAGACCCAAGTTAAATATAGCTTGTTGGTTTTTACCTGGAAAAACATACTTTGATACGTTTTCATCCAAATAAATATTCATCTTCGATATAGAAACAATCAGATGAATTAATTTATTAGTGTACTAGCAGTTACACTTTTTTTGTTTTTTTTCTGGTATAGGGGCAAACGAGCAGACGCGTCCACCAGATTGTAAATGACTACCGCCGCCCATGGGCACCTATAACTCGAGAGTCACAAGTGCGTTACCGCCCTGTAAGGTCTGAGTAGGAGAAGAGGGGGAGGGGGGAAGAGGAGGAAGAGGGGGAGGGGGGAATAAGGGAGAGGGAAAGGTTAGGGCCTCCGTTAATCTCACTCACGCGGTGAAATGCAATGCAAGCATTGCTTCACTGCTGGTTTTCTGTGAGGCCGTGGTATCGAGCGGAGTCGAGCCGGGGCATACGTGCCGAAGCATGGCTCTCCCACGTTAAAATTATTTATATATTTTGCGCAAAACCCTAATTCTTTTTCCGAAATAAAAGTAGCCTAACTTACTCCTTATAACACCAGCTATCTGCCAGTGAAAGTCCCGTGGAAATCTGTCCACCCGTTCCGGAGATTAGCGGAACAAACAGACAGATAGACAGACAAAAATTTTAAAAACTGATTTTTAGGCATAGGTATCATGCAAATAACTGTTTGAGCTTAAAAAAAACTATTATTTTGACATTACAAACAGACAATTAATTTTTGTTTATTTGTATTTATGATGTAGGTATAGGTACTAATATTAGTATTGTAATTGAGTGGGAATCGTAACCGTAATAGTATTAACTTGTAATGAATACTGATAAAATGTAAGTATTTTAATATAGATGAAATGGCCTATAAACATGAAATGGTCTAATCTGTAGGTTTGTAGCTTATGCCGCAGATCACGGTAAAATATTTCACAGCAGCAGCTTATGTCGTCACATGACGTATGATTGGATATACCAATCGGAGACAGTGCAGAAACGTGTTTAGTTTTTTTTTATGGGCCTTAACCCTTCCCTCTCCCCCTCTTCTCCTATAGAAGAGGGGGAGAGAGAAGGGTTAAGGCCTTCGGTAATCTCACTCTCTCGGCGAAAGACAATGCAATAATTGCTTACCTGCCGGTTTTCTGTGAGGCCGAGGCTTTTCCACGCTTCAGGATTTCAGATTTTTTGAGCATCAGAAGGGATTGTACTTTAAATAAACTTTAAAAAAAAGTTTAAACCGACTTCAAAAAGAAATAACAAACTATTTTTCGTGTACGAAATTTAAAACCAAGCAACACATCAACCGTCAAGCTTTGAACTGGTTTGTGTGAAAGTATAGTTTTACCCATAAACAAGTTCAATGCGCTCAATGTTCGATGGCAGAAGTTTTGGATCATTTCGTGTTCTCCAGCAAGATTGATGGTTGCTAAGTCTCGACAAATTCCTATATCAGGTAAAGTTAGGATTGCTTAGCAGTAAATTTTGCACCGCACACACAGTACATCAAGTTCACACGAGATATATTATGCTTACTGCTTAGTGCATCGTCTACGAACACCTCAAGTTTTTTTTATAGGTTTACTCTCTTACAAGGAACTTATCACGTTTTGTAGAGACTTGGATAGTTAGAGAGGTGTCACCTTCATCATCTATAACAAGCATTGCATTACATGGAAATCTTTTCAGAGACACTACGGTGCATAAGGATTTTGTGACCAGGATTTGGGGTTGGAGGTTTGAGGTCTTAGCAGATTTTCCGTATATGAATTTAATGTCCAGATTTTCTTAGTGACGCAGTGTGGGACGTACCCTCTTACAGAAGAGGAGATCTCCCACGCTGCACTCTGCAGTCTGTAGGGAGCTTTTTAGTATATACCTGCGTAGTATGCCAATACAAATACAATATTCTCTTCTAATTTACCCTCAAAAACGTATACAAATTGAATAAAAAAATTGTATGTCTTTCCAATATAAGTTTACATTAATTTTTTTTTTTAATACATAGACATATTATGCAAGTGATGATGGTGAGTCTTGTTCATGGTCTCATTAGTACAAAAATCTAAGAACAATATAAAATATCTTTTAAAACTACGGTTGATGTCATGACATATTCAAAGCACAAGCAAGTACACATATGAAAGTACACACACTCAAAACATATGCAAGTACACATACTCAAAACATAATTATGCAATTACACATATTTATGCCTACAATTTTTTGCACTAAACGGGAACCACAACCCCGACGTGGCATTCGAATGTACACGCTGCGCCACATAGGTCGTGTAAGAGTTGATAATGACCTATAAATATTATTAACTCTTTAAATCTAACAATACTTCTGCGGGAATTTGTATGAAGGCCATGACAAGTCATTACATTAAAATAAAAACATTTGTTTTTCAAATTGCGTTATGATTATATCATATAACAGACTTTAAATATCATTAATGAGACATTTCTCGAATCAAGGAATAATTACTGTATTGATGGGTCTTTATGATAATGATATGTACTTATTATTTAATCAACACAAGGTACACAGAGACTATCTGGGAAATACACGAATAATTGACACTCAACGCGGTGTGGCAGTAGGTAAGGAGCTATCTAAACAACGTTCCATTAATAGTGGACACATCAATTTTAAATTCCTCCGCAAAATTCACAAAAAAAAAACTCATAATATTAAACTGGAAATACTTGGACATCATTCAAAGCAGGGCTTGGCCGAGAAATGACCTCATGAATTAATATTTATGCATAAGGTTAGCTGAGTATTTATAAACTGTATAAATTAATATTAGAAGTACTTCGCCACTTAACGTATTTATACCAGTTCTATGCCACCTTCAAAAGACAATTGTGTATTAGCATTTTAATTTACTTTTTACAGTGTTAAGTATCTATGTATAATAAAGGTTTTGTGATTTGAGGTTAGTTTTAAAAAATCGGGTTTTTAAAGGTTTTCGTCTAAGCATACGCTTAAAATGATGCAAACTTTAATCTCTAGTGAATTCTTTAGCCGTTGTAATTTCCTAATATCCTTAAGTAAAACTCATTAACGTTACATGTAAAGGAGGTTCAGTAGTTTTGACTCTGGCGTTGCGTCGACAAGACTATTTAATTTTAGCTGCGTACATATCATGAAATAATTAATAGCTAAAAGAAAATATTCCGCATCGAATAAATAAGAGGTTTAATCGGAACACATACAAAAACCACTCTTGTATGTTACGTAGCTAGTACGTCCATCCCGGGAATCAGTTCTGGAAGATTTTTGTCCGTCTTTTCCAAATGACTAGCTTGTTTTTTTACAGCTTCAAAGGACTGCAGACATAAGTATTTGGTATTAATTTCAACTTCATGTGTCTACGGGTTCCAGAGAAAAAGGTCTTGACAGACAGACAGACGGACAACAAAGTGATTCTTCAAGGGTTCGTTTTTTTTCCTTTTGAGGAACGGAACCCTAAAAAACGAGATAAAATGAAAAACTTCTTAAACGAGTCGGCAAAAACTAAATTAATACATCTAACATACAGTTAACTGTTTTAAGAACAACATGAAGCAGTGGTGTAACAATAGGGTGGCAGAGCGGGCAAAATGCCACGGGCCCGAGGCCCGAGGGGGCCCTCAGATTGATGTGGTGACCACTGATGATCGCCGAAAACTGATCCATTCTATCATCGATCGATGTGTGTGTTGGCATCCTACGGGCACCATTCGATGAATTAGCCACAGGCCTCAGATGGTATAGTTACGCCACTGACATGAAGAGTCAAGTAAAATGTTAATTCAATTGATTGTCACTACTCTTGAGTTGCAGGTGCCAATGGGCGGCGGTAGTCATTTACAGGTAGGGGACCCGTCTGCTCGTTTGCACCCTATACCATAAAAAAACATCGTTTTGTCAAACACTTTAATATAATTAATTAAAATTAAAGCGGCGGTAGCGTAATTGCTAAGGCGTCGGACTTGCGATCAAATGGTTGCGAGTTCGAACCCCACCCAGTGCACTACCGACGTGAACCCACTCCTAACACAAGCGTTTAGCTTAGGTGGAGGGGATAACAAGAATACTAGTAATGTGTGACCCACGTTGCTAGTTTTCTTTAAAAAAAAAGTTAATAAAATAACCCCGATGTGGGACATCGCCTAAATATTTTTTTTTTTATGTTATAGGAGGCAAACAAGCAGACGGGTCACCTGATGGTAAGTGACTACTGACGCCCAGGGACACCTGCAATTCAAGAGTCACAAGTGCGTTGCCGGACTTTGAGACGGGAGTAAGGTCTTTTCTTGAAGGTTTGAAGGTCGTATTGGTCCGGAAATACCGCAGGTAACAATTTATTCGACAGAAATACTGTCTTGATCTGTTCAGCAGAAGAAGTTTCTTCGAGGCTAATTTGACCTTTCAATGTTGTCTGCAATTAAGGATTAAGAAGGATATGACACAACTACCCTAAAACTTTTATAAACTTTTATGAAAGTAAAATAGTATAATAATTATCATCTAATAGTACAATAACAGCAGCGCCCAACGGTTTCACCCGCGTAAGTCCCAAACCCGTTGGAATATTGGGAATATTTAGCCTATACGTTAATCCAGGTCTCCAGTTATCTACATACCAAGTTTCATTGCAATCGGTTTAGTGGTTTTTGCGAGAAAGAGTAACAAACATTCATCCATCCATCCAAACTTTCACATTTATAATATTAGTGGGATTAATAACAAACACCACATATGTTTCTCAAAATCAATTTCAATTTATTCATTGAATTTTACTGTAAATAAATTTGCACTTAGTGTTCGACACGCCGCTAGGTGTCGCTATCTGCGGTCGACCGGTGGGTGTACTGAATGAGAACACTAAAGCAGGGTTTGTGAAATAAAACCACTGCGCTGTATTCCGATCTTGATCGCCCATATATTTAAATAAATAATATGCTTTATGTAAATAACGACAACGAAACCATGGCGTGATTGAAAAAGATAGCACAACGCCATCTATGGAGGATCTATAAAAATTTATAACACGATCAATCAATTGATCCATTGGGTTTTGTGTTCATAGTAAACAATTAGAGCACTTTATTTTGAAAATTGATTTCTTCAAAGGCTATTTTGCACCTTTGTACTCAGTAAAACAAATAAAAATGTACTGTAAGCAATCTGAGGTGACCAACCTTTGGGTACATATCGATGAGAGGGCGATGAAGTATCTTTTCAAGAATGAAAAAAAACATAAGTTCCTAAAAAAACGTTGTCACAAAATTTACACTTTTATTCATTACAAGTAGGCTCACCATTTCTTGCAACACACTCGCAAGAGAGCAAGGAAAGAAAGAAAGAAAGAAAAATGTTTTATTCACAGACACCTAAGACACACAATAACTATAGTAAACTTACATCTAAATACAATAAACGGGCTTAAAACATGTGTATCTCACTTGCCCGAAGAATAACAAACAGGTAACATCATTATCAGCGCACCACCTTGTTTGATCTATAAGTCAAGTAAACTTTCAGGCAGTTTGCCTTTCCCACAACCAGCAGTCTATCTAGGAGTTTAAATAATATATATAACCAGCATATATGTACTTGCAACAGAATGAGCTAATGATCCTGTTTAATACCACTTCGGTACCTGGTGCGGACAGGGTCGATGCCGAACCATGTCCACCACTTTTAACACTACAAGAACTTAATAAACTGATACACAAAAGATACTACGAAAAAGTAAAGATGGCAGATAATCCCAACCTAATAAATTAGAACAAAAAAAATAATATATTCTATTATTTAAATAATCATCCATCCGTATAAACCCTTCAAAAATGTTGTCCTTGACATTATCTTCAGAAATTATTAATGATAATGAAATAATAATTTATCAAATAACGTACTGTGAAACCAGCAAATCGATTATTAATTTTATTTCATGTTAGTGATGTCACAAAAAATATATTAGTACTAGCGATAGTACACGGCTGTTTATGATTATTCCTTGGATTGATACCAACATTTCACTCTTACATAGTATGTGCTGAGGATCCCGATATACGTAGGATCGTTACTATTGAAGCAAAGGTAAATTGTGGGATTTTTGTCAGGGAGCGGTATTTGGTAGAATGGAGTCTAATTTTTTCAATTTAATGACTAAAACGAAGTTATCAATTTACATGATCCCTGAGCTGAAATTTCTAAAAAAACCTTCTTTGTTATGGTTAGCAAAAGATTTTGAGGCCATTAGTCCCTACAAAAACACCTAAAGATTTGTTCGTGAAATATTGTGACAAAACCATGGTGAGCTACAGCTTCAATATGTGAAGGATAGATTAAGAAAACGTATATTTTATTAACAGACCTGAAAACATATAAGAGTATAAGACACACCATTTCTTAGTTATAAATACTTTAAGGAAGATTGAAAATTGACCTTTAGTGACAAGAAACATCAAGTTTTGCTAAAAACTTCCGCTATCAAATCAAAACTACACTTCGCGTATAACACTAAAGAAGCACTGACGTAGGGTGTAAGTCTACGTTAAAATGAACATAGGAGATTCAAGCCTGAAATAAATAACATTTATAAAAATCCCAAGTTTTATGTGTAGTTTATAGTTGAGAAACATTGGAGACCATTAACGCTTCCTCACACATCCTCTTCAAGGTTTTCCTCGTGTGGGTCAAATCACTGTTATAAGTAATATCAAAGGAATGGATTGCGATGTCGGCGCCGAATCAAATATTTGCTGAACAACAAAGAACTTGGTTTGTGTATCGCCTGAGCCATTAATCACCCTATTATTGTAGGCAGTCGCACAAAGCGCAATATTGCCCTTCGGCCGTCGTCGCCGCGTTACCCATAAACACACTGCCGTAATGACCTACTTAATGAGACTTAAATGAAAATCGATAACCACAAAACTGTATTTAAACAGGGACAAAAATCAAATACTGTAAAAAAAAAGGGAGGGTCTGAAGTAAACTGTTTTTGTGTATACACACGCAACGTCATATCTTCGACAATTAAGAAGAAAAACCATTGCTCAAAAGGAAAAAAGCACCCTTATAGGATCATTTTGTTGTCCGTCTGTCCGTGGTGACCCGTAGAGGCGTCAAGTTGAAATAGTGAGTAAGTAAACTTAGTTGTATGAAACAAAAGTGTCCATGTAGATTTTATCAATCCATTAGTACTTTTTTCTGGATGGAAGTTGAAGATGGAAAAGGAATCAGAGGAGGAGAATTTTCAGTATCCCGGTCAGTAGTAGTAGTTAGAAGTAGTTAAGCCGCGAAAGTGTAACAAAGAAACATACTCACATTCACATTTATACTATTACTATCGTTTGCCTTACTGCTACGTAATACCTTATACTTCGGGGACAGTACTTTTTTCGTATTCTATTCTGTATCCCTGACAAAATTCGACGATGATCACAAACAAACAAACTCACATTCGCATTTATAATATTAAACAAGGATAAAATAACATAACATTTATTTTTATAACTCAAATGTCTTGTGTAAACAACAGTTGTAAAACATGAAAAAGAATTGAAACCTCAAAGCTGCATGTTAAAATCCATACGTTATGTAAATATACTAATATTAAAATACACGCGAGTGCTTACCTTGGATATTGCCCTCTTGATAATATCCTACAGTAAACTTCTACGTTATTGCGCCAAACGGTGTTACGATGTACATGTTTGTAAGAAACAATCTGTATCGAGTTTATTGTATACTATAGGTACGACAATACATACATACACTTTGTAGTACCTATCATTTTTAAGTTCTGAAAAAACAAAATACTGAAAAATTCAATGAAGGGTGCATTCGAATCGTTTTAGCAACTGATAAAATCATTTTAAAAAAATACACAGCTATGATAAAAAATTACACAGCTACTAAGTTATGATACAATAGAGGACAGCCAAGAGTTTGATTAAACAAGTTTAAATTATAAGCAAAAGTTAACAAATTCAAGACTTCCAAGTATTAAGTAAATCAGGAATAAAAGCAATGTACGAATTACGTAAATTAAAGGTTAAAGTGGAACTCGTTTCATAATAATGTATAACTAGCAGCGCCCCGCGGTTTCACCCGTGTAAGTCCCGATCCCGTGGGAATATCGGGATAAAAAGTAGCCTATGCGTTAATCCAGGTCTCCAACTATCTACATACCAAGTTTCATCGCAATCGGTTCATTGGTTTTTTGCGTGGAAGAGTAACAAACATCCATCCATCCATCCATACATCCATCCATCCATACATCCATCCATCCATCCAAACTTTCACATTTATAATATTAGTGGGATAAGGTAGTAGGTAGGTAGGGATAAGATAATTCCGGCAGAAGACACAAAATAGGTTTTGAACTTCATCAGCATATAAGTACAGTTCACAGTACAAAAAAATTATATAGATATATAGATAAATTACACCCAGACACAGAACAAATTATCGTGCTCATCACACAATTATTTGTCCTGCTGCTCAAATTCAACCCACTGAAGCTAGACACGACATGCCTCTGAATAATCAAACACTGTAAATTTCTCCTGGCACCGGTTCTCTACAATCAACCAATCAACGAATTTTAAAACTGTACTAGCACTGACAATTTGAATGACTGTGTTGTGTTCGTTCTCTAAAATTTTTAAAGAACCTGTTTTCTTAATTACCTGTCACTGATTCTGTTTGCGGTAAGAGGAAGAGAGTAATCGAGGCGGATAAGCAATGAGATTTGCATGGTAAGACGAATAACCTGTTTTAGAAATTTGCAACTCAACAATGGATTTTTTTTTTGCATCAAAAGAGATTAAAGATTTTTCCTCAGAGATGATACGAGCAGGGCAAAAAACCCACCAGGGTTTAGAATGATAATTTTTTTTTTTTAATTGTAGCCCTGAGTATCTGAATAGCTTTAACGTTACTTGGATTTTAAATTGGCGGATAGTGATTTTGTATTAATGATATTTAAAATTATATCACATCAGTTCTCATTACGTAATTATTTTACACTATTTAAATATACCTAATCGTCGCAGCCCTGATTAAGGCCAAAATTAATTTAATTCTACCTTTGAGTTATATTAATACAGTGTAACCCACATAATAAATAAATAAGCCCAAATTGAAATTTATTGAAATATATTATGTTATAATAAAGGCGTTAAGACGTAAAGCAAACAAGTATCAAAGAACTTAATAAACATTATTCGGTATTTTCTATAATGGTATTAGTGATTATTGATTCAACGAACTCTCTTACGTAAGAAAAAGTGATGGAGATGATAAGTAAAACTATATTTAAAACCAATCATTTCATATTCCACCTGTTTGGCTACCTTTTATTAAATTTTGACCCTATTTACATACATACAAAGAAGTTCTTCAGACAAAATCTCTGTTTATCCTGTGCAATTCAACGTTTTGCCAACGCAAACAAGTGTTTAGTGAAAGGTTGTATCAAATTTAAATAATGTCTCAATAGAAGAGATCGGAGGATCGAAGACGAGCAGATTTGCTTGTACTGTAGTATAAGTAGATATCCTATACGGTAGCGCGGTTGTTTTATTCATCTTTCCGATATCCGCACCACTCAATATCATCTAACTTTTTGCCTGAGGAAGAGACAGATTTAAAATATATCTTCAAAATTGTTTTTAAATTGTTTTCTTTAGCTTGCTTTGTTTGTGTCTTGTGTGAGACAGATCTAATAATCGCAGTTTTAACCCCTTCCTGTTGACTAATTGACCTGAAATTTGGTACACACTTTTAGTTCTGATGGCAATACAATTATGTGTATTCAGTGTCACTGGCAAATCCAAGATGGCCGTGGTGACAATAATATGTCGGATCCAGAAGAATAAAATACATTGCGCCGACACCAAAAAAAAATTGGGACAAGACAATATACAACTTAATACATTTTTTTACTTATTTCGTGATGTCTAAAGTTTCTAAAAATACTAATAATACCTAATCTAGAAATACGTACCTAAGTAATTTATCTCTTTGTGAGACTTAATTGTAGTGTGATCTTCCTGTCATAGTTTCTATAAAAGTGCTATAGTATGGAGTTCTTCAACAAGGTTATTTAAAGTCCTCTATATGGTCGGCCCACGAGGCGTAATACACCTAATGTTCCGACCGCTAACATCATGCCGGCCGTATGCTTCTTTGCCATTTTATTGGCATTCAAAAAAATCGAAACTGGAGTATGAATTACCTGACAGCACTGCAAATATTTCGACGAAGAATAAAATAGTAACCTACGCCTGCCCAAAAATAATAGCTACTCGCATATATCACACATTGCTAGTTATCTATTGTTGTGGTTTGTGTGCAAATATAACCCAATTTTCAGAAATTCAATAGTCACTGTTCTTATAGAAACTAATAATAACAGAATTATCACTCACCAACTAACGATCATACAAAAAAAAAATTAAAAGCCTGCTGATCTCTTGGAAAATACATGAACATTTTTTGGGGCATTAAAATTAATGGAATATATTATTAAATCACGGTATTCCGTAAAAGATATTTCTTTTAACATGTATAAGATTTACTAATTACTTATTAAAACAAAGATTATATTGCGAAATATTGTCTCGGAACGTAGTTACATTCTCTGTTCTTTCTTCAGAAGGGATTTTACCCACATCTTAGTGTGTGAAAAATAAGATGCAGTGATGAACACTAATTTTATGTGTTTCATTCAGTGTGATAGTGACAATCATTCCAATAATTAGTAAACACTTATACAGTCAATATAATACACGATATGAATCTCAAACAAGTAAAATTATAACGAAATTGAGAACCCGGCCAAGTGTTAGTCGGACTCGTCCACTAAACATTCTGTACTATCATACATGTTCAACAAAAACGACGACGTGTTTCTTATTTCATTTCTAGTGTTTTTTGTTAAAGCGGCAATAGAAACACTGTGAAACTTTCAAATATCTACCTATTACGGTACACGAGAATTCGTGAGATACAGCCCGCTGACAGACAGACGACAGCTGAAGCTTAGTAATAATATTCAATTCCATTCCACCATTCCACCTTTGGGTAAGAAAGAAACCCTAAAAAATAATAAACAGACAAAATTAACCTTTTTCAACAGTCATTTTGTGTGCTTTTTAAATTATTATGATATTATAATTTTTAATGGTCTATATATTTTTCAACAGTAATTTTGTGTGCTTTTTTAATTTTTATGGTGTTATAATTTTTAATGGTCTATATAAAAAAAATTAAACACGAGGAACTAATTTTGAACTGTTTAGCATAGTAAAACGATATTTTTGTTACTTTAATCCCGATTTTTTGTTTGACGACTATTTTTCACTGTATTTAAAAAAAAAATACTATTAGTGAAAATAAAAATAACGACCAATTAAGAAAAGTTTAAAAATTATTCAGGTTCAATTTAGGTGGACGATAATTGAGTCGCAGGATTCGTTTACATTTACAGCTCGAGTAAAATACATTATCCAGCTCATTTAATTAGAATCAAAGTCAAATTAATTTAGAACATGTCAAAATGGAATAATCACCACTACCGTCAAAGAAAAGTTGTTTACAATTCACAGTAAATAAATAAAAAATGTATAATATACATGCAGGTACGACGGCTTCAACTCTTGATAAAGGGCCAGTTTCGGGTTCGAAACTAGTCGGACAGCACTGCAATACACACAGGAGTACCTATAGCCGTATTTCTTTAATAAATATGAATACTACTCATGAAATTTATACTCTATAAACACTAAAAAAAAGTTAAACCGACTTCAAAAAGCACAAAGAAAGAGCATTGAAAAGTAAAAATAATAATCGATATCAAACTTAATTGAAAAGACTACATACATGCGACACTTTGAGAATAATAGGTAACATTATTAAGTCACCAGGTACCTGCTGGTCAGTTTGAAGTCGGTGCCAAGCTCGAAATGCAATAAGTAATACCTAGGGATATAAACAGCTTAATTAAGAACGGAATATAATTCTACCTTAACTTAACTTTTTTAAAGTGTTTATTTTTGCATTTTTAGTATAAGGTACGTAAGTTACGGTATTTAGTCATATATACAGTCAATAAGAACTTACAAAAACGGCTTTCTTTGGACACTTATAAAAAAACAAAAATGCGAGATTAAGAATTTACAGTCATTAGTTTGATTTTGCGCTACGTAATGTACACGCAACATACGTAGGTATTATTTTTGTCCGGTACGGTGAATGACCTTAAACGTTCGGCGCCGTTGAAGCAGCTGATTGCATAAATATTGTTTCATTGAATAATGAAAATATTGGTTACATTGCAGTTTTTGGCCGTATCGTGTATTTATTGATTTTTGATGGGAAACATCTATAGCCGCACGTAAAACTGATTTCTGGCGTGGCGACGCATGCTGGGCGACGCGTCGCCACGCTATATGATGGTATATATATACAGTCTATATGCAGTAGTGTGTACGGTGTGGCGACGCGTCGCCATGCATAATCGACTGTGCGATTCTCTCTTTTGATTCGACTTTTACAAAATAATGTCGATGTTTCACATCTGCCAGGCGTCCCGTGACGGCTCACATTTTTTTTTTCGGTAAAATGTACTGTTTACTTTTTGTGATATCACTTTTAAGCAAAAAAATGAATTTTCAAATTGCAGAAAATTCCAATGATTTTCCACTCAGAATGATGGTCTGAATCTACTATTTCGAGATTCGGCAGGCCGTTTCTTGCACCCGTTACAACATTACTTACTGTAATGTAAATTACCAAACTGCAGTTCTCTAGATTATATTCATTTTAGTTTAATAAGTCCAGTACTTTATTGAGATAAGGTGGTAAGATTTTTAGTTTGTCTACTAACTTTCTGCACTTGATTGAATAAGTTATAAAAAAGATACAAACAGAAGAACGTAGAACCTCCTCCTTTTTTCAAGTCGGTCAACAACAATAACGTTCATAACTTTAAGCGTAAAGGTTGGTTAATTTCAAGAAAAATCATTAAACACTACAATATGTCCTTAATTTCTGAGGGTTTATAAATATTCATAATACTATTAAATAAATTGAAAGTACGAGTACGTAAGTACGTAAACTAGTTGCGCAGTATTTACTGATCCGCATTCGGTTATTGACAAGCAACCTTTGAATTTAAGGGTCATTTGCAAAACGTTGGAGTACTAACATATATGGACACGCTCTCTTTTACCGGAGACCCTTGAAAAGGCCTTTATCGGCCCATAAAACTTCTTTTATGCCACGCCAAGTTTCTGTAGTGAACGGTAAGTTGTTTGATGGTGACCCTCGAAAATAATTTTCCAAGCCCTCCTTCAGCTCTGGCGATCGATTCGCAAGTTACTGGCGATAAAATAAATTCTGTATAAAATAAATTCTGTTATGATCCCTTTCACTTTTTACTGAAAGCTCTCTCAAGGAGTAATAATGGGATGATCCAAGAATTAATGTTTCCAATAAGTCGTCTTCGTCCTTTTGAAGTCAGTTTAAAAGATTTTCTTTGTTTATTATAACGAAAAAGAAAACACATAGTAAGCATTCTGTTTTACTTGATCTATCGAACCAAAGAAGACTCATGTAGGCTTTGTAACACTCTCTTGTCGTATGATGAGGTTGACAGGCTACAGTACACCTACTTCATATACGATTATACTGAATGCTCTGGTTTTACATATCCCCGACTTTTGATAAATATGATGTGGAAAAATTTGATCTCGCTCTGTTTGATAAAGCCGTACCTCCAAGAAATAACAATGAAATCAGGCGAAATAACAATAAGGCGAGTTAATTTTGGTATTTAGTAGGATTCAAATCTATGTCCGTGGCATATCGATTGAAAGATGGATAACAAGTTCAGAATGTTAGGCCTGTCGCAGCAGGTTATACAAAGGGTGCAAATTGTTTTTTGCTCCTGCGTTACTGTAGCAATGCGACGTACGGAACCGGAACGCGTTAAAATCATTAATCTGTCATTGTATAAACTCTTTTATACAATTATTTACGAACATAATGTTATCACGTTCCGTACCAATGCTCTCTATTGCCTTGCTGACGTGATGACGACCTTTTTGAACTTACAGCCTATTAAATTATTTTCATTTTTACACGACTGCACTGTGATTGATACCTCACTAGTTTTCGTCCATAAATTCGCACGCGTAGATCTCTTTTTGTTTATACATATATTATTACACTCTCACTCACACGCATAACATTAATAAGAAGGGAAAGTTTAATTGGAGGCCCTCTGACCGCCAGAGCGTAAATGCCCCATTCGTTTGTGTCCCCTCACAAAGTCATAAATTCGCCTCAAATACCTACAAAAATCATAAAGGTTTCCAAGATCATATCGATAACTAACTAATTTTTGACTTTTATCTCCTATTTCTTACAATAAAATATCACACATCATAAAGTTACATTCAATATAAATAAATGTATGCATGTAATAAATTACAAATGTTTTAAAATTTTACGAATAATTGTAAACTTACGATTATTATTCTAGGAAGAGGGTCAAATTTAGCTTGCAAGAACTGATTAAAGACGGACACCGGGACAGGTTAATTAAAAATTACTTTAAGCAACAAGGTCGTAAAATATTTTGTTATAGTATTTTTTGCGATAACGTTTCCTTTCTTACTAGTTTCCTTTCTTACCCATCACTAGCTGTTGGTTATTGACGACTGTGGCGTGGTGAGCATGTCAAATATAACATATCGTGTTTTTGCCGACGGTGGCATCGTGGGCACGATTTCGTTTGTCGGCTATAACCGACCGTGGCGTTCAAAAGGCTAATACGTTATACCTAAAATAATAAATAATTATAGTTATAATGATTATAATTATGAACTATGAATTCACTAATATTATTGTAAATATAAATAAATTCATATTAAGTTTCAAGTTCCAACTGACGTACTTTCTAGAACGTGAAAATAATTATGAATCCCAGTCCAGCCATTTCCCTAATATCTTTTTTTGTGTGTTTGTTATTGTCAGGAGAAGAAAAATTTAAAAAAAAATTAGAAAACTTAACGAGGGACTTACGCGGGTGAAACCGCAGGGCGCACTTAGTTACGTATAAAATTGTTTCGCTTAGAGTCAACTTTGGTGAATCACACTAATATTATAAAGGCGAAAATTTGTGAATGTGTGTGTGTCTATGTTTGTTACTTCTTCAGGCGCAAACGGCTCGACCGATTGCGATAAAACTTGTTATGTACATAGCTGGAGACCACGATTAACACATAGGCTACTTTTTATCCCGATATTCCCACGGGATCGGGACTTATGCGGGTGAAACCGCGGGGCGCTGCTAGTAAAATATGAAACAGAGTCTGAAATTTGAGTAACATGAGATACATATCGTCGAAGTGCAGTCGCGTACTTGCATTAAACGTAATTTTACAGGAGAAGAAAATACTGTCTGGTTAAAAAAAAATATGTAAAGTGTAATTGTACTTATGCTCTTCCGTTTAATTATGATTACAAAAGTATATTTTAAGCTGTAATAAATACGTGACTTTATTGAGCATTAAGGGCGTCTGAAAGAATAAACGAAATTGTGAAAGTGAGTTGGTTTGTTTGTTACGCTTTCACGCTTTAACTACTCGACCGATCATCATTAAATTTTGCATAGACTCTGTCAGGAGGAGGTACAGAAAAGGACATAGGATACATCCAGAAAACGAGTACTGCTCCTTAGGGATAGAACTTTTAAAGCGAAAACACGGACACAAACTGGTCTTAAAAATCAAGTGAAAAACTTACATTAAATTATCGAGTTCTACAAACCAAAATGGGCATTCGGTGGCGTTTCCCGAGGTTTTCATTATGATTGATACATCTTTTTTAGTTGCATTAGTAGTATCTTAGCCTGTACATGTTCGTTCTATTGGGGCATTACGAAGTTTTCTTCCTATAAATTTAAGAAACTATAAATTTACGTTTTATTAAGTTTTCACTGCACGGCGACGATATTCAAGTAAGCTTTTATAGGGTAAACTTTGATAATGTCACAATCAATGATGTTATGTTGGGATACGAAGACGCAGTACAACGCGGCTGGGACCGATTTCGTGGTCCGCTGCCCGCCACACACCGATGACCAGAGACAATGGCTTCAGAGCACTGCCCTCGTCTCGTCGCACCGACACACAAACTTCCCATTGTTTTCGATTAATCACGCAGAACAGTTTCGATGATCCGCCGTATCAATAACACCAAGTAATTGAGATCCGTTAATTGGAGCGAATATTGGTGATAAGTACGATTAGTTTGAATAAGCGATTAGGTACTTTGAATCAAAATATTTCAGCGTGTTCTCGAAAATCTATTAAAAATTATAATCGTTTATGAAAGCCTCAAATTTATGCTACTATCGTGAAGTTAAAAAGTTTGTTTAAAAGCGCTGATCGTACGTAGAATCTCCCTCTCCGATTAACCTAACGTAAATATTCTAATAGCGAGATGCATTAGTGCACGGATGGCATAGTGATTTATCCATATAAATATTCACGCCTCGTCTTCCCTTCGACATTGGAAAAATGAACTTCATCGTGGGTCCATGCCACAAAGCTAGTCAAAAATGCATACGTAATACTAGCTAAACACCGAATCTTCACTATAAAACTATAAACGAGTGAAACCTTAAAAAAATATTTAGTTTATTATTATTTACTCATTAGGATCAACTCAGACAGAGCGGCACAATGCGCCAGCACTTTAAAAATGTCAATGAAATATGACCTTCATTCCTTAAAAATAGAGCTGAAAATCGTAAGTCGCTGTCCCCTGGACTAGATTATACTACTTGCATACAATATTCATTCACATTTAAAAAGTGCTGGCACATTTTGTTGCTCTGTCTGAGTTGGCGCTTATTATTACATATATGATTCAACGCCGGGTTCGTAGACCGATTTTAATTTGGTGGGTACTTATTTAAACCACTAATAAAACACCTCATATTATACTTTTTTTGAAGTGAAACTTCTTGAGAATCGTTGTGATTTGAAATTCGATGAAACGAAATAGCGTCACGATAAAATTCCTATAATCTTTGTGTTTGCGACGGCGTACTACCAAGCCTTAAGAAAATATGTCAATGTCAACGTGGTGTAATTTTTGTGCATTTGCGTATTAAATTTATTTTAGTTATTTTTCTCTATATTTCACTTTTACTTAATTACTTATTCTTTACAAACTTACATTTAAATCCAACCTTAACCTACATTGAAAACGAAGTATTGTTTGTTTTGAAAGTTGTGTGCAGTTGGAACTGGACTTTAGGTTTGCTTACTGTTTATTATTAAGGCCATTCTTTGTATATTTTGATCTGTTATCTGTATCTGTACCTACCTATTGAATAAAATAATTATAGTTTAAAAAACTAAAATACACGCTTTTATAGAAAAACCAAAAAAAAATAAAAAAATAAATCGAATTATTGCATTGTCATCGGTCTTTGACACGTGTGCAAAATTTGAATGAAATCTGGCCGTTTAAAGTGGGTCAAAATCGCGCCCAAAGGAGCTGGTTACAAACATAGAAACAAACATATAAGTGAAGCTAATATAAAGTGTGTAATAAAAATAAAATAATTTAACCAATAACTTTTATAGAAATTATCTAAAATTAAATTTATTAACATTAGTAAATTATTTGTGTTGATTTTACTTTTTATTTTTCATTCTCTCGTAGGCTACTTTTTTGAAGTTTCACTTCTGCCGTGTGTCAATTGCACACACACTTTTTTTTTGCCAATTTGTATAAAAATGTTATTGAATGCCAAATTATTGAGTCACAAACCAAATTCAGATTTACTTAGATTTAGCTAGGTAAGTCAAAAAGCTCGTGCTTGTTATGCACACAGATAGATCTTAACCACCACTCACCACTGCATGTTAAACAACGTCCATAAGGACTTTGACAGTAAAAGACAAATGAAAGTAATACCTTTTCCTTTATGGAATACAGAAATAAATCCATAAAAAAAGGGACAAGGAATTATTACACCTCACAATCTAATATTACCAAATGTGTATTTATAACAAAACTAGAACACTTCAACAAAAGTGGGCAATGTGTTGTTAGAAAAGAAATGAGTAACTCTGCATAGCAAACAGATATATACCTGTAAAAGAAAAATTTTAACCCTCTTTCGAGAATATTAGTAGTCGATAAGAGGTCAAAATTTTACCGAAATATGTTAAATTATTGATACTTTTTAAAGTATCAATAATTTCTCTAAACTCTGTGTAGGGTAGCAAGAAACCTTTTTCGAAATTTTATTTATTATCTTGCTGTTCCCAGCGCGGCTTCGCTTGCGTGTACATATTTATATATCTTGCGCGACACCCTAATTCTTTTTCCAAAATAAAAGAAAGTTACTCCGTATAACACCAGCTATCTGCCAATGAAAGTCCCGTGGAAATCGGTTAACCCGTTCCGGAGATTAATTGGCAGAAACAAACAGACAGACAGACTGAAATTTAAAAAAGGTTTTTTTTTGTATACATATACCGTGTAAACATTCGGATGCATTTAGTAAAATGCTTTTATTATGACATTACAAACAGACACTTCAATTTTGTTTATTTATAACACTAAAGCTCGTCAATAACTATTTAAAGAAAACAGTGGACAAACAGGACATTTTTAATTACATAATATTTATGGATTACGCGCACCTAAGCGTGCAAGATTTAGTCCACTTGAAGTTTATATGGAGAAGTGTAGACAGCTAAAATTTATGTACATGTGATATGGGTTACAAGCACATTAAATTAAATTAAATAATACTTTCATTGCTTACGTTCATACTGAGGATTCCCAACAGACAATATTATGTCGTTTGTTTACGTATAATGTAGGTATTTATACACGCAACTTAATAAAACAAAATATATAAATGTCGTATCTTAAATTTTAATTACTTCACGTGTACGACTATTTTATGACATACTAGCTGCGCCCCGCGGTTTCACCCGCGTAAGTCCCGATGCCGTGCGATAAAAAGTAGCCTATATTATGTAACATACCAAGTTCATCGCAATCGGTTCAGTAGTTTTCAGACTGACAGTTATGTCAAAAGCGCTAAGGTTACATTAGAAAAGTTAATATGGTCGTTAAGTTTTCTTAAAGTTTCTAATTTTCCACGCTACTTTCTTAATTTTTTCTTTCATAAGAACCTTCTCCTGATAAAAACAAACACAAAAAAAGAGAATTTGCGAAATCGGTCCAGCCGTTCACGCGTGATGCCGTGATCAAACGAAATAGGGAATATTTTTTATATACACACATCAATAAAGTCTAAGCAACATGTACGGTTTTGAACTTTTGAACGATTTTTACTATTGTAATATATTTATATTTCTTTTATAAATATAACTAAGCATTCTTTGATGCATTAGTGACTAAAGCAACAAAATCCTTCATTCAATTGTAACATACGTATTACATTTTATGGATATATTCTGAAATAAATGGATTGCTGTTATTCTCTTTATTAACATTTATAAAACATATAAATTACATTTTTAAATACATTATTATAAAAAAATATATATTTAAAAATATAAAAAATAGAGTCCCACCGGTATCGAGTACAGGGACCAAGCTACCGGTGGTTAGGGTTCCAGAGACAGAAACCTCCTCACAATACGTGCCGTGTCAAGAAGGACCGCCTTCTGCATCAGGCCCTTAATCCAGCTGCCTAACGTGAGCCTCTGAAGGTGTTGGTCGAAGCTCTTAGCTATCAACCCATGGGCTGATATGACTATCGGCACAATGATTGCCGAATCCACATCCCACATGTCGACCACCTCGTGGGCCAAATCCAAATACTTCATTTGTTTTCCTTTTTCAGCCCTTAAGAGAATGTCGTCATAGGGAATGGTGATATCTACAATCATTGCTCGGCGCTCTAATCGGTCTATAACCACTATATCAGGCTTATTGGCAACAATAGTCCTGTCAGTGATAATAGACCGATCCCAGTACAATGTTACACGTCCATTTTCAAGAACTGGGTCGGGTACATATCTGTAGTACGGTAATTCCATAGTCACAAGGTTATATTTAAGAGCAAGTTGCTGATGGACTATCCTGGCCCCTTGGTTATGTCTGTGCAAGTACTCGCCGAGAACAGAGAACAGAGAGAAAGTAATCTCTAAGATTGTATACCTCGCGGTTATGAAGTGTCCTGGCATTTAAAAAACCACGACCCCCACATTTGCGGAATATACAATCTCATGACCGACGAACGTGGATGGTGCATTCGGTACGCAGTTAGCAATGTACGGACTGTTCTATCCAGGGCAGTTCCGTCTGAGTTCATCTAAGTATGCCAAAGGAGTAGGTTAGGACTGGTATGACCCAATCATTATAGGCCCACACCTTATTACCACCTGACAAAAGACTTTTTAATACTTTTTTCAGGCGGCCAAAGAAGCGTTCCTGTAACGATTGCTTCATAGTCAATTCCTTTAAACCTAACGCCTGTGACATTCCTAGATACTTGTAAGTTTTGTTCGCGGAAAGCCGTCTAAGGTGTGTAGAATCTGAGAGTTCCATGCCTTCAGATTAAACAATCCTGCCTCTTTTTACATGCATGACTGCACATTTATCCACACCAAATTCCATCCTGATACATTTACTAAAGTTTTCAGTTAGCTCTAGTAATTTTATCAGTTGGAAATTGTTGCAGGCAAAAAGTTTTAAATCATCCATGAAAAGGAGGTGGGATATAACCTGACCTCCTCTCCGCAAACGATAGCCTAGTCCTGAACCCTCCAACATAGTGCTGAGAGGATTCAAAGCTAGGCAGAACCACAAGGGACTCAAACTGTCACCCTGAAATATACCCCGCTTGATTTTATATACTCGCCGTCACCCTGAGATTGTCGACATCCTGGATAGCACAGAACCGTTCTCCATTGCTGCATACATGCCTCCAAGAAAGTGCATAGAGTTGTATCAACCTTATACAACTCCATCACCTTCAGGAGCCACGTATGCGGTACAGAGTCATAGGCTTTCTTATAGTCTATCCAACATGTCACCAGATCTTTTCGGTTACGGCGAACTTGTTGGTTAATGGACGACCATTAACCAACAAGTTCGCCGTAACCGAATTATTGACACGAGTCAATAATAAGGAGCTCTTTAGTGCCACGTGCCCCACTTCTACATCCATTCTGAGAGTAAGACATAACAGAGTTGTTGGTAACATGAGATGCTATCTTCACTCTCAGAATGGACGTCAGTAATTTATCTACTGTTGGTAGACAGGTGATAGGTCTTTAGTTCTTGGGATCCGTGGCACAACCAGATTTATAGAGCAGGTGAGTCACGCCTGTGGTCATAAAAGTTGGAAGCGAACCCGATTCTAAGCATGATTGAAATTGAGATGCCAAATAAACGTGTGAGCTACGGAGCCCCTTAAACCAAAAGTTATGCAGTCCGTCCGGTCCCACTGATTTCCAATTCGGCAACGAACGAACTGCATAAGCTATATCGATGTTTGATATCAAAACTGGCTCCATTCTATTAATTGACTTACATGATCGTTCGACATCTCGCATCCATTCACCCTCAGTGTGAGTGACAGGCATCGACCAGATGTTACGCCAAAATGAATTCGTTATTTCAGCATCTGGTAAATGAATGTCACTCACTAAATCAGGCTGCTCCCACCTTCTATAAACCCACCTCTTATCCCTTTGGAATGTGCGATTCTGAGTATATCGGTCCACCCTTTTTTTGTACCTTTGTATGCGATTTGCCCATGCATAAACCTTCTGTTTCAGAAAGTCAATGCGCTCTGTGACTCGTGCTGTATAATCACGGGAACTGATACCAGTTCCCAAAAAGCCTGATTCACAAAACGCATTACTCTCGGGCGTGTGTTACCCGATCTGAAACAGATAAGCTTGCCAATGAGTACCCTCGACTCAGCGATACGACGCTCAATCCTGCATTGCCACGCCGGAACAACAAGTTTTGACATGCTGCAACAGCCGCACAATACAAAATTGAGTGTGTATCACTGAGATCTATCTCAAAATAAATAGGTAACAGTGACACAAGGGTACACACTAGCGCTTTGTTTCGTTTATGCATTGGCAAACGCGGTAAACGTGGTCTACTTTCAAAACTCATGGACCGATATTCCAGAATAGCGCCTTCCAAAGTATTCCTTATTATATCGGAGTACTGAGTACTCACAGATGGTGCATCATTTTCCTCCCCTCCTTCAGCAGGATAAGATTGTAACAACAAAGAGTCTGCATTTGTTACAATTTGTGAAGGAGGAGAAGTAGTAAGGCTAACCTGCAAGTCCGAGCGTAGCTTTCCAAGTACGGAGTTATCTAGCAAATTACATCGCTGAATGGCCCGCACTTGATCCGATAATCTTTGCACCGAAACGTTAACAGCTGGCTCAAGTTCCTGAAACAGAGGCATCATACGATTACGATACGCAGTGAGGTTAGTTCCTCCCTCTGTAGCCACAAAATATGCTCGCATGACGTTCTCATTCATTGAATTCGTCCATTTCATGCGACGCACATTACGCATATTATTATTATTATAAAATAAAGTTAAAACGAAATTAAACTTTTCAGGTATTACAAAATTAAATAACGACATTTTTTTTTATTATTTGGTAATTCAATACAAAGGGTGACGGCCTCTGTTGTTTAAAACTTGTCGGCAACGATTTTTCATTGAATGTATAAGATTGTTTATCTGATCCTACGGCAATCGCTCCCAATGGAATTTTAACTAGTCTTTCAGTTGTTGGGTTGTCGACACTCCATCCAGGTTCAATCAGTCCGGTGAAATCTGAGCCAAGACTTTGTGCAAATGGGTGAACATAATAAATAAGAATAAAGCCCGAGGACATCTTCAACGTTAGTTTCAGAGTTCATATTGTCATCTACAAAAACGAGCTCAGTTCGTCTGTTCTTCATAATACCCGCCCATACTATCACTGTGGAGCCACTGTAAGGGTGCACTTCCTGGACGCATCTCAGCCGTTCAGCATTTCAAGCACGACGATACACTCTTACCCTTCTGGTATCAGGCCTAAATCCAAACCGGGACTCATCGCAAAATAATTTTTTTCCCGTTGCTCCTGGGTCCATGTCAACTATTCCGTACACCATTCGTTTGACGTGCTCGATTGCCATAGCGTATAGGTGGGCGTGGGGTGGCTATACCAATCTACTTAGCTAAGAAAAAAATAAAATGTCAAAGAAAAAATAAAATAACATTCCGTTTCTGTAAATTATGCGTGTTGCTTGGAATTTTTTAATGGGTGTATATAGATGTAAACTTACCGATTCATTATTATAAATATCAATAAATTAGGTACTAGAATTACTTATATTACTAGCATGAAATCATTGGAATTCGCACTATACTTTTTAGTTAATGGCGATAACAAGGTTATTTTTTTTTAATTATTATTTCAGCTCCGTAGGGAAACGAATAAGTTGACTCGCGAGTGACCTATGGCTGGATGACTATAGGCCTCAATAACCACTTGACTTCCGGCTCTCCACATATTTGTTTCCTACATCGATATTATTAATAAAATAGTTCTAGAAGTTTAGTGTACTACTGAATTTGTCGATTATTTTATAAATCATTCTGTAACAAGCAGCCTCACTGGGATAGAGAAACAAAATTGGAGATCTAAAGATAAATGAAACGGACACAGCGAGGGGCAAACGGTCGTACCATAACTGCCGGTATAGCTCACTAAAATCTGAATACTTACCTACGTGTTGTGATTTGGTAAAACAGCGAGATTAAGGGTCAGTGTACGTTCTGTTTTGAAGACTGTACCTTTTTGCCAATGCCAAAACGTTTGATTTTATTGTGGTTTTCGTTTTGTTGAATATGGACATTTGGCCTTTTGTTCATGAATATTTTTGTTCCATAAGTCAAAGAGAATGTCGCCTTATCACAAAATGTAGACTAACTAAACTACTAGATTTAAACAATAATATTCCTTTGCTTTGTATTGGGTTAAATCTAGTGCTTTTGTTGTCCAGGTTTTAGAATGAATAAGGCGGAAGCATTCACTAATCAGTTTAATAAGAACTAAGTTTAAAAAAAGAGAGGCAGTCATGGGACTACCAACAGAAGTGCAAACTTAAACGATACGACGAACTTAAAACGTCACATTAACGGCGGATCTCTCTAGTGGATCTATTAGCGTATCTAGCTCTGTAACTGACTGACTGGCTGGCTGGCTGGACAAAAGTGTTAATATCTTTCATGGGGTACTGTATTAAATTCTATAATAAAACACCTAATACTCTTCAACTAAATGAGAAGAAATTGAAAACTTGCATTAAACGCACACTATGTAAACATATTATGTAACTAGACGATTATTTAGCTGATAAAAATGCTTGGCAAAATGCTGGTCCTGCTCCGCAGCCACACTGTAAATGAGTGATGGTGGTCTTAAGAAATATGAATATATGAATATTCACTTGCAAACTAGTTTTTATCTGACATGTTATTTATTAATATTTTTTATCATTATTATTGACATTGTTACCTTTGCAAAACATTAACATTATCTTATATGAATTTGATATCAATTTTCATGTTACATTTAGAAAATTTTGAATTATACATGTGAGAACTGTGTAGTCCATAACATATTAAGTTAATTTGTATTGTTGCCATGCAGTTCTGAGTATGTCATGCTCGCTTAGACGTCCTGCCGATGGTGGCGTATGGGTCGGGTCGTTCGGCTCCCTTTGATATGGTTGAAGGGGACGATGGCTAGCGCGTGCGTCATGCTCCGAACTGCTATTAGTTACATATAGTAGTAGTTTGCGCGACTGTCTATAGTTTAGAACAATACGTTACATTGTCCTCACATTTAAATTGCGTATATAAGCAATGTTACCAGAGATTTGTAAAAACATGTTGAAAAAAACACAAAACTTTCAATCAGGAAGGTGGTTTCAAATTATCTACAGCACGGAATCCATTGATAAAAAAACATGCCACCTCGCTTTTATGCGCAGTCGGGTGAACACCAGAATAGGGACACATCGGTTTGCTTACAGAATAGCGACAATGTTCGTATAGTATGTGACGGTATATCAAAAATATCGAAAATGTGCCGGTGGATGAAGTACCTTCTACCTCACGATCTCGACGACGGAGGGCGTGCACCACTGAGCCAGTCCGCTTGTGACCACGGCCAGTGCAACCTGGTCAAAAGTGTCGAAACGTCAAGCAATTCAGAAGTATATAATACCTTATCGTGATCGCGTTAATTCCCGTGTGAATACATAATTGTGTTTACATATGAAGTAAAATTAAAAAAAAATTGTACTTTTGACTGCCGAACACAAAAGCCTTTCCCAAAAGTTAGTTCAGGGGGATCCAAAAGCCTAAATGCCCGAGTTATTTATGTAGAAGTCCTTAGTGAAATGCTTGTATCACTGTTCATCGCAATGGCTTTATCAACCCGTGTTTTAAATACTTTTACTTTGTTCTCTACGCTATTTGTATCATTATCATCATATGAACAGCTATCGCTGATTAAATACCAGATAGACGAATACCAAAGGCAGTCCATATTGTGTGTGTATATGTACGTTTTGACGCAACTATAATAACCATCTGTCACCGTAATTGTTACTTTTTTACGTTCGTTAAGGCCATTATTTTGTAAAACAACTCACCTTTTGGTTTGACGATAGCTAGCGCCATTTTTTAACCGACTTCAAAAAGGAGGAGGTTCTCAATTCGATTGGTATTTTTTTTTATGTATATACACCGATTACGCTGAGATTTATGATACGATTTACGTGATTCTTCTTTAGTTTGATGCGGAATAGTTGCCATTTGGTCCCATAAAAATTTAACATAGTTTGGCCCAGTAGTTTTCTTATGAATATTTTGTTTACGTGGACGATGTAATTTTAGTTTGTGTACGGCTTTTTTAGGAGTTTTCATTTAGGTTGATTATTTATTATTATTAACCCGTGTCCCGATAAGTGGGTCTTAGACTACCTGTCATTGAAGCGGAGCGCGGAGCGAGCGTGCGGAATAGGCCTACCCATAGCTACTTAAAAAAATTACTATTTAATACATGACAATAAAAAGCAACGAAATGTTATAGTCTACTTGATGTAATCTAGAAAAATCCTACTGTAGTTTACAGAACAACCTATTACAGACACTAAAAAGTAAAAAATAAAAAAACTACGTTTAAAAAAACCGACTTCAAAAACTAAAGAGCATAAAATAACTTAATAAAGATTTAATTTAATACACCTCTTATGCAAACCTAATACCTTTAATATTTGAAGTCGGTTTTTTTAAACGCAGTTTTTTATAACGTATACGCGTGTGCGTTAAAAGTAGGTGAAACATCCTGCTCTTATTACAACATATATGAATGTACTAAGTAACTATTACTTGATCCTATCAATAAACCCACACTGTAATGAAATATTTTATTTTCATTAATACTGAACAGTACATGCGAAGGAACAAAATAGTTTAAACACTATTTCAGATTGGTTATAACACTTAGTGAAAGATTTCGTACCAATACTATAAACTCAGAAACCATTTAACCGATTTTGCGACTGTATCCAGTGAAGTGTAAGGCATTTATCACGAAAAGCCGTATATCTTTGCATAACGATACAAAGAAAAGGCAAATAAAAGACCTTGAAAAAATGTGTAAACATTTTGTTGAAAAGCTATAAAAATCGTTTTGTTTATTCCTTCATCGAATTGATGTGTGTAACTTTATAACTAATCACGTACTTTTTTATTTATTAACTCCACTGTTTCAGCTGATACAACCTTCAATATGTTACACAATTTGTTTCAATTAAGAAAGCTTCATGAAACAGGATCAAAGGAATACCTAAAACTATTATCGAATGCGTATCATTATCAATTAATTGTAATGGATTGCCTACTTCATCTCAACCTTCCAACGCTTAAATAAAATAAAATTTCCACGTGTAAACACCTATAACATTTGTGTAAAAGCAGTGAATTAACTACAGTTCATTACAAAAGATTACCGACATCTCAAAATCTGTACCAAAATTTAAGATTAACTTTAACTTTAGCTGTGATGTAGCAACCAAGTCGTTACTGTTTGATTAGGAGGAGAACCGCGTCTCAAACTTTGTTCATAACAAATGTGTTTAAGTTCACATAATTCTATCAATATATTATAAATTATGAAGTAAAACTTCAGAGTAGGTATGTTCAAGAAATCTACCTACATCAAAAGCCATATTCAAAACGGTTTATAATAAATTACTAAACAACACTCGTTCCCTTAATGTATTTAAATCCACAAAGGTGCTGTCTATTATCCTTAGCTTACCTTCAGAACTACGTTGCTCGAAAGTTTGATTACTTGGCGAAATTAAGCGATGAACGATATTAAATTGTCATTAGAAAAGCATCCACTCGATGAGTCATTAAGTTTGCTTCTAATGAGTGATTTACGTTAACTAGAGTGTGGTGTGTCACACTCACTACTCGAGGTGATGTATGCTTGCTACGGTGCACGATTAATGCCTCGCCTCGCACGGAACTGAACAACCTGTTATAAGAGAGCTTTCAACCGTGAAGTTCAGCTACATGTCCCCGTTACCAAAATTGACGATTTTACTTTACCTGTGTCGCAGTGTTGTACGTATAAGTAGCACACGCTATTTATTTAAAATAAACCCGAGCTGAATTAGGGCGTACACTTAAAAATTGCAAGTCACCGAGGTTCATTTGATAGATGGGTTTCTGTCTAAATGGTAGTCATCGGAAGGTTAAGACACATTAATCATTATGTTGACGTAATTTTATTTACATTTTACATGTATAGTTTTTTCTCAAAGGTTTGGACAGAATTTAATTATGTATTTAGTACAAAATCACTGTTTTTATCATTAATAGGTAGAGAAAATAAAGGACAAAATTAACTTAAATCAATTTTTTTTTAAATAATTGCTTTTTATTAGCAGAAAGTTATCGTGCAGAGACAATTGTAAACATAATCATTATATTGAAGAGTTTAGATTGTACTTCATGAATGTGTGAATTCGTTTCTCTAAATTGATCTTGCTATTGCATACTGTATTAATAGTATTTTTGACAAAGACGCTTAAACTTTAATCATTATACTACAGTGAAAGTAATTTTGCTTACTGACACTATTTATATAAATAACAATAAACATTAACATACTTTTCTCATAGTCTTTGAAACTTGCGTGTTCCCTGAAGTTTAGGCTAACGTTAATAAGTGGTTACCTGCGGCTATACATACTCGCAGCACCAGAAATGTTATTCGCGCGTCACCAACCGTATGCGTATATTTGGAAAGCTTATCGTTCTAATTTAATATTATGTCGATATATAAAAGATAGAGATTCATTTATTTATTTAATTGGATTCACCAATGGTTATATACAATGATACATTGCACGTACTACAATTTGAGGTTTTAAGGCTAATTGCGTAACTAATTACAGGTGAATACAGCATGCATTAAATCTATACTAATATTATAAAGCTGAAGAGTTTGTTTGTTTGTTTGGTTGAAAGCGCCAATCTCAGGAACGATGTCCATTTATCAAGAAAGGCATAGGTTATATAACATCATGCTACAACAAATAGGAGCGGAGCATCAATGAAAAATGTTGCAAAAACGGGTTTTTTTTTTCTTCTGAGAGCGTTCGTTGCGTGCGCTGCGTAAACGGTTAAAGTTACGCAAAAATCATGTATCACGGAATTATTCCCCTTTAAGAGTAAAAAAAAAAATCGAGATAGCATATGTATATCTTTTAAGGTTGACTCACAATAACCTTTTTTATGTTAATCATATTTGTCCTAAAATAATGCATTATTTGCTAAGGTGTTTTTATGATATTAATCGTTATCCATATAAATACGTTATTCATCACAAGTATTTAATTTTGAACAAAATTGCCCTGACATCATTTGATTTCAATGAATATCTTAGGAGATGTCATAGTTTTAAAATAACTCCACAACAAAATAATGGTCAGGTACCACGCGCGCATTTCTGATGTGCAGAGCAAGGCAGGCGCTCATGAGGGGAGAGGACGCTGGCCGGCCACCGGTAGTTCTGCGAGGTGCCATGCCGCGCGGCTCAGACGCATGGTCGGCTCGCTACGAAACGGTTGTGTTCAGCAAACTGTTTTTTTAATAGTTTTGCGATATCTCATCGTATACTTTTTTAATAAATAAGTTTTGTTTTTGTCAATTTCAATTTTATTTAATTATTTCTTAACTAAGTAAAAAGGTAGGTACTTACCGTTCAACATAGGTACTTATCTAAGTACATAATTAGATTTTTTGTAATTTTCTATTATGTATTGTTTCTCTAATTCTTTTAACGTTTGTTTTTTTTTGTAAACCACACTAATTGAAGTAGTAGTTGAATGTGCTACTATCCCATTCGCTAAATGACTCTTGTAATTTACTTCATACTACAACATAAAATATGCGCATTTTATCAAACACAAGCATTGTCGAATCAAACACAGTGGGTTTTCGATCGTGAATCACGAATCGTCAAGTAAAATTCGATTATAATAGCGGCACGGATGAGCGCGCAGGGCGCCTCGCCCGCCGATAATGATACGAAGGAATCACACGACAAGCCGCTCTTCTTGCCGCCGGAATAATTCACCGTGCACTCGGTAAAAAATATGTGAACAAAATTTGTCTCAGTTACGATAAAATCAGATTTCACGGAAGTTCGTCGCTCCAACGCGACAGCCAGTCCTCGTTATTGCACTGAATCAACCGCGATCCGACATTGCGCTACGCGAGCTCGTAAACAATATCACGCCTCTCGCTGCAAGCGCCGCGGTAATGAGGTTCAATTTGATGTTATTTCATTACGGACACCTTTAGTACAGGTGTCCGTCAGTCAACATAGCACATACAAGTATTTTGAGAGTACAGCTTAATTGATTCCACAATAATGCCCTCGTATTCTACGTGATTAACATAGTACCTATTTTAAATAGTAAAACCGACTTCCATGTGCCTCAAAATGCTCTTATAAACTTTGAGCAGTTATCTGTCCACCTATGTTGATGGTTTTTTCGGTCTGAGAAAAAAAGTATTCAAAATAATAACGAAAAGAAGTATTGATAATAAACTTCAGCCAAATTAAGACTAAAATAGAATTCGTTTACGGAGTCGGTTAAGAACACAGAATGCCTATCGAGTCAGGTAGGAGAAATACAGTATTAATTTAATAAAAACACGAAAAATATTTAGTAAAGTAAATAGAAAGAAATGTCATACCGCGAATAACTTCCTTTTAGTTCAGTTTGATATTAAAGCGTGTTGTTTTTTAGTTTTTTAAACTTTAATTTATTTTCTTATTTTTTAGTCTTGTATTGTCCTTGTTACATGTAAAAGTTTTCAAGTTAATCGCACGTCTTAAAATTGGTGAAAACTAGAAAGATTCAGTTACACGCACGTTATAGACGCACCACGCACAGAATACCAGTGTTGCAGTTTAATAATCGCAACGTATGCTGAGCAATGTCAAAATTTTGGCACTAATCGGACACTTTTTCGCCTTGCACATTACTTTATAAATTTAATTTATAAAGATATTTAACAGTTTTAAGGTTGTATCGCTGCTCATTGATAATACTGGCCTTCATGTGGTGTTGCCAGTGAGCAGAAATGATATACTCCCAATTTTTATTTTATTTTTTTTGTTTTAAATCTTTTTAGTCTACCATATTTTGTGCTTGTTTTTATTTTTAATTTTTATTGTTTTCATGTGAAATTTTAAGTATTTGTGTGCCAAAATAAATCTTTCTTTCTTTCTTACATATAGATAGATGCAGGTCAAGCTAATATAAAGAGTGCAAAAAGGCTCACGTTTTAAATACCGATAAATTAAAAGCTACTTTCGAATCTATGCAGTATGTGCATACTCTATTATACAGCAAGGCATATTCCAAAAACTTATTGCTATCAGGAAAAATTTGGGCAGTATTTATAAGCACCGATAACTGTTTATCATATAATCAGAATAAGAAAACTTTTATTTCTTTGACTCAGAATACGGTAGTTAGCGCAAGACGTGCTAGCCACTGTTATTCTACCATCTATAAGATATCATTAATTTTAAAGATACACATAACTACAAATATCATCACTCCAATGTTCCTATAACATTGCAAGTTAGCTTTAGTAATTATATTTTTAAAATCTTGTCTTTATTCTTTTTGCTATTTCAGGACTTTCAAATAATTTACAGTAACTAAGTATTAAATTTTTCATCGACGTTAAAAATAACGTAAAAAGATTGCGTGATGCTTTCTACTTGTATTAACTTCAAGACTTTCTGTTCCAACTTCTAGGCAGAAGCACCAGTTTAGCTAGTTCTCGTTTACACATTAACACCACGAAGGTAGGTACTATGTGTCGGGGTTAGCAAGGAATAACCTACCGTGGACGCTCAAATTAATGACCTCCTCACTTTTAGTTTGTTCTTGAAAACGTTCTCCGAAAAAACAAAATGAAACATACATGAAACAAATGATCACATGAAAAATGAAACAATGTTACTAACGGCGACCGTTTGTTACGGTTATGTATATAACTGAATTGTAACCAGTGGCGTAACTATACCATCTGAGGCCCGTGGCTTATTCATCGATATGTGTGAGTTTAACTCGCACTTGGCCATAATACAAAATATTTTTTTTGCCTCCTGAGTTCAGACCTTATGGTGCCCGGGGGCCCCTCGAGTCACGGGCCCGTGGCATTTTGCCCACTCTGCCTCCCTATTGTTACGCCACTGATTGTAACTCATGCCTGTACATCTGTCCAGCGCTTCATTAGCAGATCTAGAATCCTACCTACCACGAAAATACAGAACAAAGACTATTTTGAATGTGTAATGCCTCATTCTGATTGTAGTCCCTTACACTTTTAAGACTTTTAATAAATGATTTTTTTTTAAATTTTTTTTAAGAATACTAGCAACGTGGGTTACACATTACTGTTATTCTTATTAACCCCTCCAGCTAAGCTAAATGCTTGTGTTAGGAGTGGGTTCATGACGGTAGAGTACTGGGTGGGGTTCGAACCTATAGGTAACATGTACATGTGTAGTCACTTATTTAATTAAATTTCCTATGTTGCTTGGCAGCTCTGAGTATGTCATGCTCGCCTAGAACTCCTGCCGATGCTGGTGTATGTGTCGGTTCGTTCGGTTCCTTTCAATATGGTTGATCTGTACGATGGTTGGCGTGTGCGTCATGCTCGTGAACGGGTGCCGTTGCTCGGGGCTGGTCATCTCCGGACTGCTATTAAATTTTAGAATAATAGGTATGTTACATTGTTCTCACATTTCATTTAGCAATGTAACCAGAAATTTGTAAAAAACATTTTGAAATATAGTGTCCTTGGAGTTTCTTACCTGTTCTTCTCCATAGGAGCTACGTATTGGAACAGGCAACTAGCTTCACAACTGACTTAGTCTAGCTGACTCCTACTTCTGACAATTCAAAAATACCTATTATTGGTTTAATTGAAACAAATAGTTTTGATTTGATTTGATTGAACCTGCAACCACTTGATCGCACCACGCCTTAGCCATTACGCTAACGCCGCTTTAAAACTGACCCGAGCTATAGTATTATGTTATCTTTATCTGTGCCCAAACACATGTGCGTGATATGTTTCCGTATTTGATTAGTCGATTTATTTAAATAGTATAAGTAATGAACGTTTGCAGTCACAAATGAATTATAATTAACACGCACAAAACATTAATGGTTAAATTAATATTAAATTGAGAATATGCCTTTCATTTCAGTTCCTATAATTATAAAGCACAAAACCAAATCAAACTTGGGAAATTGAAACAACACATTTCAATACCGTGGAGCGAATCATATCACGGATAAAGTTTCGAATTGAATCCAGAGTCAAGGAACAGTAGACTGCTTGCATAAGTTTACGTTATAGAAACATAAAGATTAAGCAACTGTAGTAGATAAGGATTGAATCGTGTTTCACAATTCGAACATTACACACCGAATATCTTCCGCTTATTTCATGGTTTGACCAAATTATAGTGAGAACACATTTCCTGGGTATGTTCAAAGGGGTTTAACAGGGCCATATCGGAAGAATGGGTATTGTAAAGATCCAAAATTTTATCAGACTGAATAGTAGTAACTATACAGAAGTTTTTGTTTGCCCCTCTCACGTTACTTCTCACAACACTACACAACAAATGAACTGATTTCATCAACAACAGTACACCTTACTAAATATATGACTGGCCCGTTGGCCTAGATGTTAGTGACCCTGACTGCTATGCGATAGGTCGTGTGTTCGATTCCCACCAGAGTCTAGGTGTTCTATATGTCCGTTGTTTGTATGTTTGTAAAATCCCCCGACACAGGAGTAATTCTTAATGCGGGAGTTGTAAAAAAAAAAAGGTACGTACACAAAATATTCGTAACTTTATTTTACCAAGACTGCGGTGAGTATGAATAAACTTATGAAGTATCGACTTAGGTACTAAACATATATCAGCAGAAACTAAAATTCTGGAAATGAGTATAATTTTTGTACGTGGAAATAGGCACATTAATCTATAATTATTATATAGTAATATATAATAATTATAGATTAATGTGCCTGTTAAAGTATCCGTAGGCCGTATCCGTCCTTGATATATAACGAATAATACGATATACATACGTATCCTACTAATAATATTATAAACGTGGAAGTTTGTAAGGATGTATTGAATTGAAAGATTAAATAGATGAAATATTAAATGGATGTTTGTTGCTCTTTCACACAAGAATTACTGATCCGATTGTGAAACTTGGTATGTAGTCAGCTGGAGACCTGGATTAACACATAGGGTACTTTTATCCGATATTCTCACGGCATCGGGACTGACGCAGGTGAAACCCGCGTAAGTCCAATGAAATCATGTATCAACAATGTATAATTTTTCTTAAATACTAGCTAGTAATTAATAAAAATGATACATTGTTACCTACCATTATATTAAGGTTTATCCTTTGCCTACCTATTACTGAAACTCACTAAGTCCAACGTTCAGCATATGAATATATGATACGGTCATTATCTGACTCCAAAATGAATAAATATTGTATGCGATCATGGACTTGTTATAATGCTAGATTTAATTGTAGAGATACAGATAATTAATTTAGAGACGTAGGTAATAAAATATTATCTTAATAGATGTATTTAATTTCAGGTACGTACTCAAATTTTATTTTGTGGTAAGTTTGCACAAATCAAAGCAAATACAACCCCTAAAGTGATTATTGTTTTAAAACTTGGTAATAAAACAAATCTTAAAATAACAGAAAATTGAAGCATTTTAATGATGACGTTAACACTGTGTCAGAGTTTGAATTAAAACATCCACTAGAGAAAGCAACAGCTTCGTAGAAAATTCGAAAAATCTGATCCGAAGTAAGCGTAACACCGCGCCGCAGGCGAAAGCTAATCGATAATAAAGTGTTTGCGTCGCGTTGTTTCGTATACCTTGAAAATACCTTTACACGAGCTTAAGTTATTACATTATCCTCACATTCTAAGCATCTTTGTATAGAAATAGGCACCCATTTCGAGGGCTAATGATTTCAGAAGTAAATCTACAGAAAGAAAGGTAATATGAGTCATAAATACCCCACACAAAAATTGGCACAACTGATCAATGGACAAGTTCAACATTTAGGTGAAAGTATTCTTTGTTTACCACTTTCGATTATGTACGGTGTGTAGTGGTCATTAATGCAATCATTATTGTCATCATAAGACGACGAACCAGTATCCTATGTGATAATCGTATCATTTACATAAAATGTTGGTGTATTTGTAATAAAAATATGACACAGGCACTTAAAGTCATGAAAATTCAACATTGTTAATCATAATCCGCATAGAATGTATACCTTTGCCGATGTCGCCTGGAATCTATTTAGCATAGTGTTACATTTTTTTTTTCATGTTAAAGAGTGTTACATTGGTTTATACTTTAAAAATAATCTTTCAAAATAATCCGTGCCAGTACCTACTACAGCAGTATTTCATATAATACTATCAATAATATTATGTATCTCACTGCCACTAGTAGATCCTTTTTAGGCTACTTGACATTGAACACAGTCTTGTTGTATCAAGTACAGATTTGACCTACGATTTTAATGATATAATTTCTAAGCAAAATATACCATGTTACGACAAATAAAAACGGCATCCGAGTGGTCTAATCTAAATAATGCCGTCTTAGACCATGTTCAACGCCCAAATGAAACTTACAAAACTAAAATATTTTTAGGGAGTTTAATCTTCTAGGAACAAGTACCTACTGAGGCTTATCCAGGAAGCATTTTGTAAGAAAAAAAATGTGTGTATAAGTAATTTTTTCACGAATTTATTTAAATATTTAATTACACATAACTTAAAGAATTTGGCCATAATAGAAATAAATCAATATTTATATAGAAAATATATAGTAGGTACGCATCTCCCTCTTCATTCCATCTCGCATAAGTGTCGACCCTTGTCATAGGAAATGGATGAATGAATAGAATGTAAATGAAATGGAGAAAAGTCCGCTTGAAATGCATTTTTCTTCGTTTAATTTCCATGTGATTCCATATGATATGGCCGTAAATGGCGTGGTCTCAAAAAAATTTGTTTATTTGAATTTTGAATCACAAATTATTGAATTCACAAATGATCACATTGATACGTAGTCAGTGTAGATAGTCTATGTCTCTATCAGAGACATGGTGATATTATGACGGCAGGTTTTCATCAAAAAGATAAAGATGAAAACTTTTCCGGTTTAAATATATTTAAAAAAATCTACATGTTTCTAAAGTTATTCATCTCTTTGTGATCTACCATCCCACAAACACACACACCGAAAGTCATAGACATCAAATTTATAACACTCGTCAATCTTGCTGACGATTACGGTCATCATCATCAAAATCCCAGAAAAGCTATTATCGCTTCAATACTAGTATTAAAACTAAAAACAACGGGTCGTAATCGTACTCGTAAGACGAATACGTCGTAATAAGTATTTAAATTAATTAAATAACTTTGATTTCCTGACGTTTCGATCAACTTACACCGATCTAGCTCACGGATAAACTATTTCTACCCGTGACCAGGATCATCAAACGTAAAAAAAATTTGACCCTTTAAGTGGCATGTGTGCAAGTCACGAAAGATTAAAATCATTTATTGCTTTTATTAATTTAGCCCCGTTACTACTTTTTTAAATTACAAAATTACATTTACACTAGTTCGAGAATAAAGACGGAAATACACAAACAATAAATTTGCATTAAAGATGTAATCGACGAGAAGATATATGTTACTAAACTAGACATCATTTCAGTTTTGTTTTTGTGTAACCTTCCTTTCTTTATAATGTAAACCATATTTATTTTTCTCTTCAGTAGGCATGTAAGTATAATCATTTTTCACATAACATTAGTATGATGACATTTATTTTCATTTTAAAACAGCCATTTGATTTTTAATACTCTTAAGAACTTATATTTTAAAATATGTTCTTGAAAAAAATCTATTTACGATTAATGCATAACTCGGCTGCCATACCTTCCAGTCACGATAATTAAGCGTGTATGCTTTAAATTCGGGTCCCTGTTACGTACCTTCTTTGCGCGATTTTATGAGTTGTTGAGTAGTTTTTTTCGGTTACTTGTAGTAACCATATCAAAAAAACAAAAAAATATGTTCTGGGTAGTCAAAAAAAAATTACGTCCCAGTTGTCCAGACTGCGAGTATCGAAATTCTTAATCAGCGCATTTTTTTACTATTTATCCAAAAATAAAAATACATGGTAATCGACATGGCTATTTTTAATCATAAAACAGCTGGGTTGACTGGGCTATGGGTTGGCTTTCAGTTACGATCCAAACTATTCAAAATTTCGATGAATGAGTTAGATTTGCACTAAGTGCCATACAAAAAATGGATAAATGAAGCGACTGGTATATGCTTGGTATCCGGCAAAGTGATTCTACCCAATATTTAGGAACTACTACTACCGATAAAAATCTTTTGACGGATATTCGTCCATTGCCCGCAGATTTTTTTGAAAAATGTTCGTAGTCTCTTTCAGATGACTTCGTTTGGGAATAAAATACGTTAAGAAATGAAGGAAGGAAAATTCATGCCCACTTTTAAGGTCGAAGGGCAGGTTTACTACCTCATAGGCATCTTTTCCCGCAATCAAACTTATAGTCGCAAACTGATTTCCACGCGGGCGAAGCCGCGGGCACAGCTAGTACTTAAATATAATAATTTCCACTTTTTTCTGACCGTTCAACGTTAATGTTTCTATGAAATACACGTGTAGAATATTCTGAATATAATATTATTCGATTGATAAAGTACCTATACGTATTATCATACGTTATTCTAAAGAAAGAAATTTATAAAATTCCTTTTGATTGACATCTGATCGATTCAGACCAAATCCTCAATTAGTAATTTATATTGGTTTATATTATATCTAATATTATATCTAATCAATCAATCAAATCAATCAAAAGCAATTTTATAAATTTCTTTCTTTAGAATAACGGTCGACGTTCTCGGGTACCTACGCTTCGTCAAATCTCAACAGATTACAACATATATGGGGAGACGAAAGCTTATGCCGGGATTAGGTATGAAAGCGAGGGTAAGCTCTGTCTCTAATATGTTCTCTAACATTTAATAAAGTGATTTAATATGAATTCTCATTATATAGGTAATATAACATGCTGTCTTATTACTCCCTATGTTAATAAGACTTTAAGCATTAGACCGAATAACGGAGACGTAGTCAGTTCATTTTCCCATATCAAGACAGACAGCAAATTTTTACTAATCTTGTAATTTTAAATGTTTGGAAAAGTAGAAAGCCATAATTTATATATGTATACTAACTAGCTGCACCCGGCATGCGTTGCAATGCCATTCTTTACGACCTATTCACATACTTAAAAATATGAAACAACAAATTCATTAAAATCGGTTGAGCCGTTTCGGATTAATTCGACCACAAACACCGTGACACGAGATTTTTATATATAAGGGAATTCTTTGTAGGCACCCCTATTTAAGTAAATTGAGGAATGTGGTATTTGACATACTTATATTATATGGAAAAAATATGTAGAAATCTAACATTTTAAAGAATGTGTTACAAATTTAAAAAATTAATGAAAACGTTTGATGGTCGAAATTCGAAAACCGTGCAATCTCTAGTATTCTTTTTTGATAACATACTTAAACGAAAATTGATTTGATTTATTATTCATTGTTCTTTCATTCGAGTTTATGATCACCGCCCCGCTCCATAGGGTCATTCTAAAAGAACGATCTCAATTAATAAACTGGACTTTTAGCACCTGAGAACAGCACTAAAAAGACAAAATTTTCAGCTTTATAATACTAGTGGGCACACTAAAATATGTCTCGACAATACCACAATATCGCTTTTCACCCAAAACGAAAATGGTAAACAAAATGTAAGTCACCAGGAGGGCTCAATTGACTCAGTCGGTCGGAGTAAGGCCACAGCAGCGTTTTGTCACGGATTAATGTCTCGTTCTAAAACAACGAGTATTGAGTAATGGCATAATCATCAAAATGACGTTAACTTACAAGGCCCTGACGTCTTCCTATAACGTTGATCCAGAAGCTGATTATCACAGTGAACTCGTTCTATAAGATCTTTAAGCATCATTGCCTATTTTAGATCCAGTTTGTATTGTACCTACAATGTTTACTCCCGGTTAGGTACCTACTGTTGTTAATATCTTAGAATTTATTAATAAAAGACAACTATTAATAAAAGACAACTCCCGCATTAGGAATTACTCCTGTGTCGCGGGGAACTTTACAAACATACAAATAACGGACACAAAGAACACCCAGACTCGGGTGGGAATCGAACCGACGACCTATGGCATAGCAGTCGGTCACTAACCATTAGGCCAACAGGCCAGTCGATCTATAGATCATCTATAGATGTAGGTACAAATCTACAGAATCACAATGGTAATATGGTAATAACTATCCCATAAAAATATTTTCTGTTATATAAACCCCAATAGTAACAAAATAACTTAAGAAAAGAAAGTTTCGAGCGGCTGGATTAGCAATGTCGGTTACTACTTTTTTTAAAGGTTTATTATAATGGCCAAGGTTATTAATAAATTGACTATGCGAAATACAATTTCGATAAAAAAGGATATAAGTAACAAGTCATTCATGACTAGCTGTGCCCTGTGGTTTCACCCGCGTATGATTTATAGAAACCACTGATTGGTGATTTATAATACTTCAATTTAGACAATATTTTAGGAACATTTTCTTGGCATGGAGATGGTCACAGTTCGTCTCTTCTTGGCAATGCCCGTTGTCGTCGATCGGCCATGATTATGTGTCACCTGCCTTACCCTTACCCTAGCAGAAGCAGTCCTGAGACGGTGACGCGAAGTATTTTGCGCACGCCTCTCTAAACCGAAAGGGGGCTAAAGCCTTCCGCACCTCCGCACGAAATGGTGTTTAAGAGGCGGTTAAGGTCAGCTCAGTTCTCGGGGTCTTGTTTGCTTTGGTATACCCGCGTCTCTTGCAAGAATCGCATGGGACATGACAACGTGTGGTCTTAGTCGGTTCGATTCCGATATACCATTTCACCGCTTGTCCCGGTGATGACCTGTGGGGGTTTGCACACGACAAAAAAAGCTGCTGCTGCTGCTAATGCTGAATAGCCTATAATATAATATAGCCACCAGCCTATAATATAGCCACATGAATCTGGTTATCATTTATAAAACGATTTTTTCAAATCCGACTAGTTGTTCCAGAGATTAACGCATTTAAACCAACAAACAAAAAACTCTTCAATTGTTTTGAATTAGACACACTTTAGTTACTTTTTAGACACGCAAAACTTAGCATTTTGCTCTACCTGTACCCTTTCGGCCGCCATCGCAACTGTGTTTCACAACCAGTTGTCTACGAGATTGTTTTTGTGAAGAATATTTATTCTTGTTATACAACTGGTTGCTAATAAAGAACATCTCAAAAAGATTGAAGATTTAATTTTCTTTTTTCACAACCATGGTAGGAAAAAAATAAACTGGTGATCCATTGACAAGTTAAAACCTCGAAATGTGACCACAAATAGATCCTACTAGTATTATAAATGTGAACGTTTGTGAAAATGTTTAGATGTTTGAATGTTTGTAACTCAATCACGCGTAAACCGTCGAACAGGTTTGGATGAAACTTGGCACATAGATAGACAATTTCCTGGATTAACACATAGGATACTTTCATCCCGGGAACAGGTTCCTATACTATGTACATTCGTTTATTTGCTTTTTGACAGTTACTTAAGAACGTAAGGGCGCATGTCCACCACCGCCTTTATCTATAAGTGCCCCTTAAAAAATCTCCTATTTTAATAAAAGAAATATGAGTGGCGACAACGGATGCAAGACGAAGTAATGTAATATAAAAAAAATATTTTGAACAGATAAATATTGAGTAAATATTGATCGGTTCTCCGATTGATAATTGACGGCCTGTTGTTGTAAGATCATCAAAATTTCACGATGTGTATGAATACGATTCATTTCAACAAAGCATTCTGGAGTTACAACTGCAAACATTTGTAAAAAAGTCCGATGTACTCCCCTTAAAAGTAATTAATTTCCCTTAAACACATTACATCATCGTACCGGTTCAAACGCTCCAGTGAGGAAATTAAGGTAAGTGCCAATAAACGCGCAGAAGCTGAGGCACGTGCGAATGATGGCTTTGTTGTCATTTTTTTATTTAGCAACCCGGTCACGGCAAAGACTATAAAAGTAACTGTTGATTTCTGAGAACATCTTTCTCTATTAAAAGGTAGTTTAGACGCGTCCGCCCTCCTCGCGTCTTGCAATCTATTTATCTAACTACCCTCTTTATGGTTTTTCTCCACGCCGGGTAATATTCGTGGCCGTATTCTTTGTATCTTAAAAAGTAGCTAGACGGTAAACGGAGGGAAAGCACCCGCGAGACTCAATTTCTTATATATTGCACGCGAAAAATCTGTCTGTCATCTTGTTACCTGAGAATTATATACAAACTGCTATTTGCACTTTTCTAAGTCAGTGTCGTACTCAATACATGTGACTAAACTAAATTGATTATCTTCTTATATTCTCTTTAACCGGTCGTTCGAAGAGAACTTCTTTTCTTTTACTATTTCTAACCTATTAAATATAGGTTAGATATATTTAGTTTATTGTTATAAATGTATTTAATCAAACGTGTGGTTTTTCACACTTACATTATCACCTATTTTCTGTATAACTTAAGCAACCATCGGGAGCAGAAGAAAGATATAAGAAAGGAAACATGTCATAGACATCTAGTGTTGCCCGATATAAATGACTAGCCACATTTACATTGAATATTTTAACAATTTAAAACAATAAGTCTCGTTTTTTCTCAGGAACGCGTGAAGGTATCAAGCTGGAATTTATATCAAATACTCAAGTCTACTGTCCCTTGGAGTTGTGAAAAAAATCAAACTTCTAAGCCAACGCAATCAAAAGATACAGCCGTTCATGCCTCAAATTTCCGCAAATTTTCGACACTCGCAAGAGAATCAAAAACTACAGGGTACTTCCCGTGAACTCAGAATCTTGAAATTTGGTACGAAACAATGTCTTATAGCACAGATTAAGGAAAAATTGCGAAAACTGCAAATTTTTTGTTACATCATATAATAAAAATATTTTTAATAATTTTAAACTTAGTAAGTTTAAAATTATTAAAAGGGTAGTACCCCTTTAACTTATAAACCTATAGGTTTGTACGGAACCTCGAACCTCAACCTTCTTTTATATATTTATTAATTAATTTATTATACACTTCCTGCAGATACATTGCATGAGGCGGACTTAATGCCGTAGGCATTTTCTACCAGTCAACTTTTGGATGATACAGAGATGTGTGTGGCAGAGTATAATAGAACTAAAAAGAATTGTAAGTGTAAAAGAAGCACAAAATAAGAGAATTTAATAAGTATAAAGAATATATTACATAAATAAACCTACATAATTATGTACTATATATACAAATTACACTTACATTACATACATAAAATAATTATTCAGAAGACTCTGCCAAAAAGTCTGTGTAAAGCTGTCGTACTTTAACCTTGAAAGTTTGTCGGTTAGTGGACATCCTGATTTCTAGTGGGAGCACATTCCAGAGGTTCACAGCTTGAACAGTGCAGGAGGAGTATAGTCCATACTGGAATTATGGGAGGGACAAAGAAAAAGAAGATTATAGGGGGAGAACCTCTCCAGTGCATCATCAGAGATCATAACTGTATTAAGGACTAATGAAGACTGTATTAAACTAACTAAAAATGTATTTAACTGAATAAAAGACTGTATTAAATGGAGGTTCTATGTTCAGCTCGTTGTATCTTTTTTTATAACTTATTCAATGAAGTGTAGCAAGTTGCTAGACAAACTTATATGTTGCGTTTGGAAAGTAGACTTTGTCGTACATCGCAACCGCAAAGTTAAGTTTGTCTTTCGGAAAAGACTGGCAAAAATCTTCGAGAATCGATTCATGCAAGCATGCAACGAAACAAATCATGCAAGTTTCTTTGCTTAGGGGACCCTCCATGCTCGAGTCAGACCGCACTTGTCCGGTTTTCTCTAACCTTTCATCACTCTATACTCCCTATTTTACACTGATTGGTTAAAAGTGCAGAAACACACTTTATTTCTTACTAAAAGTATAGATATCGTGATTTTTTATTATCCTAAACTTGAAAAATTATTGGTCTCCCATACAAACTTTAAGCTCTTATTTCACTGCTTTTAAATATTATTTTCGCTACAGAATGTAGCGTATGTCCTTTTCTAGCTACTTCGTCTATCTCTATGCCAAAATCCATCACAATTTTGATGGATTTGATGTTGAGCGGTGCAGGTGTGAAAACCAGTAGCCCGTATAAAATGGTTTTAAAGTAAAATAAAGTATTAAATTATTTATCACGAATCTTTTTCCATTAATACATACTAATATTATATATTATACTAATATTAATACATAATACGTTACTAATAAAATTCGTTTGAAATGTTGAACTTAATGTATAATAAGTCGAAAGTGGATTTATGAAACGAAATTGTAAGTAGCCTCAAAATGTTTAGAATTTGATTCAGTTTACGGAGAACCATTTTATATTAGACAGTACTAATAAATGGCCGTTAATGCAAAATAAATAAGTGAATATATTAAAACGATATCATTTACAGAACACGTTCATTTATTATTTTTACATTTTACAAGGACCTCGCATGGATGTCATGGTGTGATGAGGTACCTGGGAGGAAAAAGAATTTTAGAAGGTAAATAACAGAAGATCTTCTATTTAATTGGAGCCGTCCTCGGCCCATGCTCAAGTGATGAAGCACGCAAACGACCGCGGTATAATAATAACTACCCACACGGCAGTCTGATCCCAAACTAGGCAGAGCCTGTACTATGGTTACCAGACTACTGATAAACATACTTATATATAAATTTTTACATACATACAAATTATAGATAAATTACACCCAGACACAGAACAACACGGCCTCTGGCTCAGCCGTTAGTATCACTAACCACTAGACCAACAGGCCCGTCAATCTTAATCGTGCTGTATTTTTAGCTCAGTGCTGTGCCTGATGGTGTGGAGAGAAGATAAGGTTGGCGTGTGTTTATGAAAAGTTGGGTAAGAAGGAAATGTAATCGGCCATACAATACAACTACACTTACTGCATTGTAATAATTGAAGACTCCAGTAGTTTAAGTTACTTGGTGAGCCGCATGCTTATTTATTACACACGAATATAGTATTACGAGTGTGTGGTATACATGCCTCATCATTAAATTAATTCGAAGGTTGATATTAATTTTACAAATCATGATGTAAACTGGCCAAAATTGCAGTTACGTGTAGTAATTCCACTGCATGTTGTCAACCACGCTGTCGTCTAGTAAATCAATAATATTAATAAACTTCCTCGTATTGAATCTGAATCCGAAATGAATGTATTTTTACTTAAAGTTTAAAACAATCATTCTGTTATTTTGTTTTGACGATATGATAAAACTTTCTAGTCGAACTATAGTAACTTTTAAATGAACACGATAGATCTGCTTTGTTCTAAACAAGAATATCTTAATCATTGAAGATTCTATGACGAGTAAAATATTGAACACGAGTCAGTGTCTATTCAATCAAGTCTCGATGGCACGTGAAATTGGCTAACAACTTTTGACAGATGAAGCTTACATCGAAAAAATGCTTTCATTGTCACTATTTGTCTTTTAACAACCAGTATAGGTATACAATGTCTGAAATATTACTATTATTGGTTTGACATTTTGGCATTGTGTTTGTTATCTTTTTTATATGTTTAGATATGTATTTATTTTTAGGTCTCATTTTCGAAGCTTCGAACCTTATCGATAAAATATTTGGAAGGTACATTTCTTTTTGGTTATCCGACTCCAAATTGCACCGATAGATAGATAGATAACACTTTATTTGTACACCACTCTTACAGTAGAAGTATCATACATACATTTGTCATACAGATAATGTACAAAGAGCGGCCTTATTACAAAATGCAGGCAACTCTTCCAGGCAACCTTAGGATAGATCAATGTATTTCGGAGAGACAGTCGTAGTTAAAGGTTCATTTCAAAATTTTTATGAAGAACTATAATTACCATAAATTAATCAATTTAAAAATATACAGAAATCCTGTATATTTAGTCTACTCATGCATACTAATACAAAACATACATATAATATATACTTAAGTCTATCATATAACATACATACATATTTCCATTTATACACAACATACTTTAATACGGACATGATTAAACTAAAGGGATAACTAATATTCATGAACCATTTTCTTAAAAATTGTTATTGATTGCGCTCGCCTAATGGCGATTGGCAACGCTTCGTGGCCATTGACGATAATAGTTACTCTTGTAGTTTAATATCCACAAAAATGTGATATAAATTTCTTTTTCAATGTCAAAATATTTGAAGTTTAATTAAAAGTAGCTTAACACAATCTTGTGACAAAATAGCATCAGCCTCTTGACCATGAGACGGAAACTGCTAAACATAAACCTTTAATAAGGACGGCGGTGTAAAACTTTGATAAGTTTTAATAGTTGGACACTATTTTCGATAGTTTAGATTTTAATTGATTTTAATATCAAACCAATTTTAGCATCTTGTCGCTAAAATAATATTATAAATCGTTAGATAGCTTCTGCACATACATAATAAAACAATTGGAACAATTCTAAACTGCTAAATAATAAACCCATCCCTGAAAGTGTTTTACAATGAAAAGTGCAATACAAATGTGCAAAGTGGTGCTCTCTTCGCGTTCTTTAGGGAAATGTAATATCACGTGGATATAACAAAAGGACCTATTTTATATGTTTGTTTTAGACGATAAAACTGGCATCGCAAATGTTAACTTGAACTTTAGAAGAGTATATTTAACGGCGAGTTTTGCCTCGTACCACAATTTATTGCCTCACCCAACCGATTCATGTTTGAACATTCGCTTTTATTTTTAAAACTGTATTGCTTTACAATTCCTGGATAAAACGGCATAGCGCTGAAAATAGGCTTTTGATTGCTTATTTCCTCCAATACAATTAATCGATTGTTTATTGATTTTCGTTATTAATTGTGAGAGTAAAAGTAAATACGACATTGAATTAAAGGATGTTTCTTATCAACCACGTTTTGGCTTTATTGGCGTTGAGGTTTTACAAATGCAGTATTTTTTTAAAGTATACCTACCTAAGCAGAGCTAATATTTGTATTAGTGTTAGTACCATTGAAATTTATGACTAATGGCACTAGGCATGTCTTTTTATGTACAGAGACTTTAGACTGAGTGATTTTAGAGTAACACGTTATTTTATTCAAAAAATCTCTTAGGTCAATACTTCGATTTACATCACAAATCAATAAAGCTATAAAATAAACATTAACGTTAAATCATTTGACGAACACCAGCGCAACCACCCCATTCCCACAAGCTTCTAATCAAAATTAAGAATCTGCCGACGTCACGCAATTGTTGCCTTTTAAGGGCGTGCAGTAAGGCTCCACAGTAACTCGCGTACCGTCATTACTTTACCCTTTGAAGGTTTTAAGATCGATAAAATATGCCTATATATAGTATCTAATATCTGTTTCAATGATGTATTGAAACATCCATGTTACGAGTTGGTTAATACTTAGTTCCTAAATTGTCCGAACAATTTTGTAATATAAAAATGGTGCCGTCAAGACCAGCTGATTGCATAAAATGATTAAATATTGTTTGATTGATTACATTGCAGTTTTTGGCCGTATGCGGTATTTATTAAATTTTTTTGGGTAAAATATTATGTTTACTTATTGTGTGTCTTACACTCTGTATAAGCCACTTTATTTTAATTTAATACTAAAACATTATGATTTTGCCATTGAAAAGGGACGTTTGCTTACAAATAAGAAGTACTTACACTCTTATAAAGACCGTGATTAAAGACCACTATCTACTAGTATTGTATTATTTTTCTACGAGTGAGTATATTACCAGTGCAGAGGTAAGCGCTCACCTACACATGTTGCGTGTAATTGTTAGCTGATTGGTTAAATAAAAAAGATTTGACGATCTTACGTAATGATTGCAAACGTTTTTATCTCGACAAAGCGTTATTCTCAATACGATTTTCTTTTATCCCAAGTCTTTGCCGTACTACCCTTTTAGATGCAAAATTAACAAAGCTTTCAGCTTGTACCTTTCCTGATTATTTCCTGAAACAATAACTGACGGAATAAAGTTATCCATTATTGAAAATTGAAGCACTTAATGAGTTAGCAATATATTCTTTATTTACATTTCAATTTTATGTCAAACTCTTAAATGATAATTAAAAATCACTTGCTGCTCGTAAAAGTAAGCTACACAAACGAACTTAGATCAAAATGTTCAGGGACAGATTAAATGCAGACGTGGGTTGTTACCAAGAATTGTTTTGTTTTACCTCTACTTTGTTCATTTCGTTACGATGGATTATGTTTTCCAATACTTATTCAAATTTACATATTTTATTGTTTAACTATAAATTAGTCAACACCTTCACACTTTTTGTTTGAATGTCATTTTAACACCACAAAAACACAATTATCATTTTACTCGTAGCTTATAAGCTCGTAGGTAGACATTTTTTATAGACTTTAATTAAATACAGTTATAGTAACGGTGTGTTTTAAGCCTTGTTTTAGACAGTTATAATTATATTATATAAGACTATAAAAACAATAGCGTTATTCGAATCCGTAGCTACAATTTATAGCTCCGTACCTATAATTTCTTAAGTACACACAAATACGTGCAGAATGAATAGAAATGGATAGAATTTTTACGACTTTTCAAAATATAGTACAAAAACTTTAGCGAGTATAAATAATGCTCAAAGGTTCAACACTTTGAAATCCGGCCATTTACAGGCAGGTTGAATTTTAGAGCAAGAAAATCTCTACAAAGTGCACTATTCTGATATTGTTCTCGAATCGCCGATATAGTTAGCTATTCGTATGCAAAGAGCTTTACAAAGAGCAAAATGTCGTCGTCGATTTGGTACAAAAGTTGTAAGTATAGGAGTCGTTCGTAGGCCCGATATCTAGAGCGTCGGCCCACCACTCGCGAGCAATCTGTTTACGTAACAGCCCCGTTATGTTCGGAGAGGGTTCCCGTAGTAGACGTTAAACATATTGCCTCATAAATCGTGAGAATCCCGGCAAGCGCTGTACACCCGCACCGGTGTCGATTTGACTACGTTTCCTTTACGATTCTACCATATTGAGCGATCGAGCTCAACATTTAAATATCACTACATAAATCTAAGCGACACATAACCGTAATATTCCCCCAGCCGTGACAAATATCAAATAGTCATTCCAAACGTTCATATTTTGATCAATTCGGAATTCAATATAATTTATATTGGGTAACTTAGTACACATATTTTCCATTTTTCATTATGTATACAAGCTTATTTAGGTCGGGAATATCAAATATGAAAAGCGAGATTTCAGAGGGATTTCACTTTATGGTTTCCGTACAACATTAGTGTTTGAATTAATTACTACATAAGGGTAACTTTAGAAATGTCTGTTGTTATTGCCATATTAAATTACAAAGCAATAAACCATTTAGTGTAAACCCTTCATGTTGAATGAATGAACAGTATCAGAAAGTGAAATACCGGTAAAAATGGAAACTTTAAACTGTGCAGCAGGAAGTTTACAATTAAAATGTAATTAACTGTTTTACAAAACATTTTTTTTATCGGGAGTGTTCAAAAGGCCGTAACATTTAAAAGTAGGTTAAACTTAGTTTTGTGGGTAAGTTGGTTCAAGATTAGACATCTATACGAACACGCAAGCGCGAACATGCTCACCATCGCACGTTGCTACAACTGTTGCAAAATTGCTTTTGTTGTTCGATAAATTAGAAATCCTTTCCGTACATTCAGGGTCGTAAAAGTTTTCTTTAGAGGGTGAGCGCCATATTTCCTGTTCATCGGCTTTCCATTCGCTTATAAATAAATTATGATATAACGTGGATACAGATTTAACTTTTATGCATATCAAACTTGTTTTCTCGCCTACCTAAACAGATCAATCTACTGTAAAAGTATTGATCATATTTTTTTGTATTTGTTTTTGTATTTTTCAAGGTACAGCTTCAGGAAGCTTTTCTGTATGCTAAATGCATACATAAGAGCTTTAATTTCATTCTTAGTTTGTTTCTATTTTATTTTTGTGGATCCATCCGTCGCTTTCCATCACTCACACAATAATAAAACTTGTATCCCTCTCAAATCTGTCTAGCTTTCATGGCCTTCAATTTTGTCTCTTGCAAGCATGCCACATTTGTCTTTCTTCTTTTCAACACATCCGCTAGCTCTCTCGCTCTTACAGTCATCGTTCCATCATTCCATCCAGTTTGTATACCTAATTCTTAACCCATCTTGAGTGATACAACAAACCTTGTCTACTTATTCGCGTAGCCGGGTGCTGCAGCCGCGTGTCGCCTACAGAGTGTATTGAAGAAAGGTATTGTGGTAAAGAAAACTGATAGGGTGAGGAAGCTAGGGTAAATAATTCGGCATGTCTTGGATGGTAAAACGGGACTGAGACTGCAGTAGCTCGAAGAGGCTGGAGTCACGTATCCGTATGTCTGTCCTGTTATTGAAGAGACCACTAGGACAGGTATACTAACTGTCCTACTTACTCAAACATCGCATAAAATACACATAAAAAAGTTCATAGACTTCAGAAAGAAGAAAGAAAGAAAAAACGTTTATTAAACATACTTTTTCTAGTCCGATAGGTTAAAAAGGAAACATCATTACATTTTTAATTTTATGTTATTATTATACGTATTTCGTTGTTTATAAACAAACCATCAATTTAAACAGGATGTAACTGTAAAACCGATAGCTGAAACCTAAATTCAATAGGTGGCGATGACTAGTCATCGAAACTAGAATGCTCATGAGTACAAATCCGGCTTTGCGACACATCTACTTCCGGCAAAAACGCATTACGTTCTGTTTTGCACTTACTCTCTACTACTATTAGCAAATATAATAAATACCTACCTACCTATATATTTTCTCCAGTAAACCCAACAAATATGACTTCAAGAAACATAGGACGCAAATAGATAAATTCATAATTTTGTGACTTGTTTTGGGCGCATTGGACTCGGTAACTATAAATAATACCTTTTTTACCAATAATGTTTACAAAATATACACACTTTTTTAGCCTGACAGTCGTTGCATTACAGTCGGCATCGTAAGTCCGTATTATTTTCAAAACATTCTTGCTCTGAAACCTATCATAATTTGTTTGAGTTCGGATCAAATGTAGTGTTTATTGTACTTCAAAGTTTAGTGTTAAGGGTGTATTCATATTAAGTTAATATGATAACAAAAGTACGTTTCTATTATGATTATATTATTATTTCTATTACGTATTTTAGATAGAAATTAATTGACTTCCATATTGAAAGTTGAGTTCATAAATTCATAATGTTATTTTACTAGCTGTATAGAAAAATAATAATACATCTATTTGAAACAATATAGAATTATTATTCAATTTTGATTTTGCCCTAAAATCTCAACAGTCACACCCATAAAATCCACTCCACGTCATACAGTTCTACACATCCACACATCCCTCTGCTTAATGGCGTAACCTCCGATCCCAAGACATGTCATAGGGCTGGCACTCACAAGCATACACACACAATCGCATCCTCGCATGTAACATCCACACAAACATCATACCACTATGCACGTACATATCACACAAAGCATTTACTTTTGACACTGTTTTAGTTTTATGCCTAATTTTAGTTTACATTATTTAGTAAATCTGTACGTATGTTAATGCATGCTGAGTTCACCTTTAAGTAGTCATACATAACTTGCACTGTATAATTTGAATGTTTATTTTTATGCACTTATGTAATGACTGTCCTATCCTATCCTAATAAAAAAAAATAGCTGAACGTACCTTCCTGGATACCTTTATTGTAGGCTATAAATTTTATTAATTTAACAATGGACCAAAAACGTAATACTCGAAAGTTACCCTATGCGCCACTAAAGTCCTAGCAATCAGATTAATCACGAACACTAGAAAAGATGAGCATATAATAAATCGACATACTGATTTCCTACGAGGGAATAAGAATGTCTAAGTAATATATAGCTAGAACATATCAACTGACACGGACCCCTTCGTTTACCATTTACCACCATCGCAGCAACCCTTTTCACTTATTTGACTTTTACAAATCGTTTAGGATTTTTCTTACACTCTCAAATCAGTACAGAAACCAATACGTACCTATCTACTTAACACTACAAATACGTTAGATATCAAAAGCAAACCGTTTTATGACATGATTCTAATAATATAGCTGTACTAATATAATAAAACTGGGTTCGTGGCTAAGTGGTAACCGAGTAGGTGAGAACATTACGAGGTTAAGCAATACTAACCAGGACAGTCTTAGGATGGGTGGCCATTCTAAACTCTTTAAGACCCCTCCGTGCCTCGGAGAGCACGTTAAGCTGTCGGTCCCGGTTGCCATACGAACATCTGTGGCATTCGTTACAGGTAGATGGAGCCTTAAAAAGTCCAACAACCTGGTCTAACTACAGAACTTCGATAACAATCGCTTCACGTAATATATCGAAGTTCGGCCGTATAGTAGTTAGACTGAAAACCGACCCCAACTTAGTTCGGAAAAGGCGCGGAGGATGATGATGACTAATATAATAAAACTAAGAGCTTTTCTGGTTGATTGTTTATTTGTTTAAAAGCGCTAATCTCATTCTTCTTTTTTACGTGAGGAAACCCCACGGGTCGTCACCCCACCGGGGCTAAGCGGTAGAATGGTATGTCAAACGCGAACCGACTAATACCGTACGGTATTCCGTCACGGAGTCCTTATTGCCAGGCCTCAGATATACCCTTGAAAGGAAATCCTTGTGAACACTGTGTCCAGCGGCGGCAGTGGCGGTACACAGACTCTGGTTCCCGACCTATCCTATACAGATATTTCCTGAAATAGCCGTGTCCGGCCGCTGACGCAGGTACTTAACCTGCGTCATCTGGTAGGAGAGGGCTAATCCTCCATGACGGGCCTTACCACCACAATTGTGGCGTGCTCTGCGCTCGGTCGCTGAAGGCATTCTCTCCACTCAGCCAGAAGCACCTGGCGGAGCTCGGATCGTTGTGCCTCGAAGTGATTATTGATAGGTCTCAGCTCCCGCTCCTGCGCTTTCCTTCGCCACTGGTACAAGAACGCAAGGGATTTCGCCTACAGGTCCCATGGCGGCGTTCTGGCTAGGAGACTCAAACGCGCTAATCTCTGTCTGTGTAACTATAACTCAGATTTAAATAATTATTTTTGTTTTGGATAGAATATTCATTAACAAATGTTATAGGCTATGTAACATCACGCTACGACCCTCAGGAACAGAGCGATGACTATAAAGGCGGGTGAAACTGTAGGGAACGGCTAGATTTCATTAACATTTATGAAAAAAAAAGCAATAGTACAATCTACAATATCACTACATATTATAAAACAGTCCCTCGCCGCGTCTGTCTGTTCGCGATAAGCTGAAAAACTAATCAACGGATTTTCATGCGGTTTACACTAATAGACAGAGTGATTCATGAGGAAGGTTTAGGTGTATAATTTGTTAACATTTTGTGTAAATTGATTGAAATATGTTTATGATTGTTGAAAATGTCTCTGCTACCTGTGCGAAGCCGGGGCAGGTTCCTAGTAAGTTATAAATTGAAAATATTTATACCCAAAATCTCAACTTCTTGTACTACCCCGTAACACACTTTTTATGACCATTTATAAAAAGTTTAGTTCGAATTCAACACCCTTTGGAAATGTGTTCTAAATTTTTTTAATAGTCCTTAGTTCTGGTTTGTTAATAAAACATTGTTTACAAGTCTACAGTCTATTATAATGCTAAGCCTCGTAAAAGAACACTTATACTCTGTCCCTTTGCTTATTTTCTTTTTGACAGTTGCTTGAGAACGTAACTATGCCAGAGTTCGAAAAGATAAACTTTAAAACCTTTTCAAACGGGTAGTTAGAAAAATGTAAAGTTTACGTATTTCCATTTAATTATTCTTTTTATAACCATTTGGATACATTATGGTAGGTACTGTGAATGTAGTATATTTTTTATAATAAATGAAATGATTATTGTATTACCCAATAAAAACAGTTACGTTCTACGTAGTGATGAGAATAATTGTTTGTACTACATATTTATGAATCGATATCACTTATTTTTAAATCGGTATAAAAAGCCTTTCTTCTATAGTTATGCACAGTTTTATTTCCATTATAGCAACACCAAAATTTGGATTTTCATGCCATTTTTTGCACTAATAGACAGAGTGATTCATGAGGAAGGTTTTGGTGTATAATTTGTACCCGTGCGAAGCCGGGGCGGGTTGCTAGTTACAAATAAAAGATGATACGCACTAGATTCCTCACTTCTGTCCTTAGTAACAGTGATAATAATTAATCAGTTCTTATGTATAAATAATAAACGTGATAAAATAATGTATTAACGAGTTCAGTATTTTTTAGCTAAAACTTTCTTTATACTTTTTTAAAACGTTTAAAACTGCCTCTTAAATTAAATAGAGTATTATTTTAAATCTAATCAGCGACGTGTTAGGACGTCATTAATTGACTGCTAATCGAACTACCAAAAAGAAAATATAAGATTGGACAGAGTATAAGTTAAATGATCCTCATTACTAAACAGTGACAACATAATATTGTTAGTGTAATAATATTGTGTACAAGCTCAAACACAATCACCTTTTTTATTTTATCTAGTTTGAACATTTATACAAACACCCCCGACTCGAAAATCCCTTCAACGATCACAAAATGCCTTACATCATTTTGGAAAAGAGCTGATACTCTTACACTGCTGGACCGATATTAACCAAACATTGCTAACAACCACCGCAAGGAAACTGGCTTTCAAATGAAAAAAACCGCATCGAAATCGGTCCATCCGTTTGAGAGCTACGATGCCACAGACAGACACACACACACAGAGACATCGACGTCAAACTTATAACACCCCGTCGTTTTTGCGTCGGGGATTAAAAATATGCAACTAAATTCTTTATCCCCTTAAACATTCAACATTTCCATTCCTTTTCGCAGGAATGGGGCTCATTCGTTTAACTGTTATTATTAATTATCCGCCAAGTCCAATACATACTTAAATTATACTTTTATATTTATAAGTTCTATTATTACTGCACCTAACAACCAGACTCGTTTTTGCCGTTGGTTCCTTGGCTTCTTACTTCAGTTTTATAAAACAATAACCCTAGACTTCATACATAAAAATTATACCTGTTAGCCGAAGCCTTAAAAATACAAACAGCATAAAATAAATGTAACGTACAATTGCCATGTAGATTGAAGTAGTCGTATTTACTTGGAGGGAAATGGGTATTTTTTCTGGAATCGTTTCACGCCTAGCTCGTCTGTGTGAACATTACGGAGGCAGTATATATGTAAACTAGGTGTGTAGGCTCATTGAGATGGTTTTCCGGGCTGGAAACATCAATAGAGCGCTTTCGAAAGTCGAGTCCTCGCGGCCTAACCTGCGGTGAGATTCCAATCCACTAACTTTATTTCACTTACCCTCTTTCTTGATAGCCAATACCTGCTCATATGTTACGTTTCTTCACATGTTTTGATTTTGGCTTTATCGTTACTTAGGCAGGCCTTTTGTGTAAAGAATAAACCCTTTACAGGTGATCGTGAAAATAAATCCTTTCCAAGTAAATATTTATTTTAGGAATAAAACACATTTTACTTTACGAATAAAAAGTAATTTAAGAGTCTCAAAAGATTTTTGTTTTCAATACTTGTTCCTTTAAAGTTAAGCAATCACAAAATGTAAGACGTTTGTCTCGAAGTTGTTTTCTAAATAAACTGTAGAGTTGGTCTTTCTGTTAACATTTCCATGCAATTATGACTTCAATTTCGTCTTTTTTAATTCTCTATAATTATAATTATTTTTAATTCATCGCGTTTAATTTTTTTACTGCCAAAGTCTAGGCAATGGCAAGAATACGCTTACCTGCCGTCGTGTAGCTTCGGAAACTATAGTCACCTAAATACGATAAATATAAGTATGAATAAATGGTACACAGCTGACTAGTCGCTTGTGGTTCTCAGGCAAAGGTAAGTAAACTCAGATAAGGCCGGAAGTGAGGGCAACGTTCCCGGCGCGCTGATATAACAACACCTGCCTGCACTGCTCATTGACACCGCACACATTTGTAATGAACTAAAAAATGTTCTGATACAATTTACTGATGTATGACATTTTGGTTTTACAAATCGTCCAACTTAATATTAAACTAAAAGAGTTTAGTAAGATATCTATGAATATGATTCTAATAGATATGATCCATTCCACGACCAAAAATTAGACAGCATGTAGTACAGTTAAATTATATCGGTAAATAACTAATGACTACAAATATAATACAACATGTATTATATTATAGTCATTACTTATTTACTGATATAGTAGTAAGTAGTAACCTACTTTCAACAGAAAGTGTTCAATACGAGACATGAGTTTGTGTTAAAATTAAATCTTGCCGTCACTTCAAGCCAGTTGAACCATTTAAACTACATACCGGACGTTAACACCATACACTTTGAGGTTCGTTAGTGACATTGTTGACGTCAACACACATGAATATTCTTCTACTACTTGCAACGCACTATGTTAAAAATAACCAACAAATGTGGTAAAGCGCATTGACCTTATTATCAATAACCTACATTAGTGTACCTAATGGGTTCAACGAGTAGAAGCCCCACTGATTACTGTGACTGCTATCACGAAACATGTCAGAAGGTTTATCTACAAGCCCAAAGGGGAAACGGGTAATGCTCAACTTGAAATTAAGGTTTGTATATTGAAGTTTTCTTATCTACGGTAAAAATTATATACCTCTGATTTTAATGCCAATACTTGCACCTTATCGACCTTAGAAAGCAAAATATCCCGAACACTACTCAGAATTTTGAAAAATATATTTACATGAGCTGGAAAAGGCTTCTTAAACTTTTGACAAACAGAAACACGGATCTCCCATGGTAATGACGACAGTCGCTGGTTGCTGAACTTTGCCCTTTGAGCCCTGAAAACTCCTTAGAGAACAGGGGATCTAGGTACAACGAACTATTTGAATAATTTCATGAATCTAGGTCAATGGGAAGTGTTAGTAGTAGGTTTTGATTTACCTGCGAAGTGTTAAAATTGGCTAAAATATAAGGCTTAAATGACAGTCTTTTAATTGCGTTGTACAGTTTCAAGGGACCGTAGCCATATTATGTAAATATTTGATGTAATTTCAATTTGAGAGCTCTACGCGTTCCTGAGAAAAAAAGTCTTGACGGACGGACGGACAACGAAGTGATACTATAAAGGTTCCTTTTTTCTTTTTGAGGTACGGTACCGTAAAAATAAAGGATGATTTTTTTTATATTAAATTAGAAAATAGTAGGTGGTCCTCTTAACTTTCATCCTTGTCAGGTATGGTCTTATACATGGCCGAGTGGCTCTTAGAGAAGGCAACCTTTGACCTATCTCTTAATTAAATTTTCCTTTCGAACTTCAGATCTCACACTTTTTCCAAGATAATCAACATGACACAATGTGGATACATGCCATTTCAATCTAATCTACCGAGCTATTTTATGTAACATCGATAATGTAAGAACCATCAGTTACATCCGTCTCACACTCGGTCAGTATTTTTTCCTCGAGAGGAAATGGCTTTAGCACAAAAAGGCGTTGAATGGAAGGCGCGGCGATTGACTTTGAGGGCTCTCAAAGTGAGCGAGATACCGAACTCGCTAACCTTACCCACACTAAATCTTGTATGCGCACACTCGAGCGGTAGTTATACTTTATGCCATTAGCCATTATAAACAGGCATTGCGCTGTCATTGTATCGTAACTGTACATGTTTTTTTATTCCCTTGGAAACTTGTTCAATATTATTTGGGATAGTAACTAATACGATAATATCTAATCAATATTTTTCTGAAATCGATATACCGAAGAATACAATAATTAGAAAAACCTTATTTTTTTTACAGAATTACAGAATTCTGTAAAAAAAAATAAGGTTTTTCTAATTATTGTATTCTTCGTAAAAAAACGACAGCGTCGTCATATCCAAAATTCTTATTTATTTTAATAAAAATAGGGACAAACTATAATAGATAAAAACACAGTTCACTATTTAATAAGAACAAGTTAATAGACATTATTTTGACTGGTTATACTGGTAACGCAATGGTCGATTGATAAATATTAATGAATAGTGGGGTTATAAAAGGGTAGGAATAGGTTCAGAACATTGACTTGAGTGCGAATAGTGGTACGGACAACCTGGCAGTTATTGTTAGTGATTTTCATATTTTATATCAGTGGTTGTGAGACTGTTTCTTACACTTTATTTTGAAATTGAAGTAAGGTGTGTTGTCCAAAGCATACTTAAATATTATTATGTTGAAAACTATAAATGCCAAACCTTGATATATCCGTAGGTAATCAGGTATCACGAGATGGTGTATATTTCAAGAAAGATAAAATCATAAGGATTTAAGGGCTATTACTCAGTAGTAGATTATATGCAGGATAAAAACGCTTGGGATGGAATTGTATTGGATTCACAGGCTATTTCATGTACTTAATAGAAATGTAATGTGAGCAGTTTCATGTACTTAATAGTAATATGTTTCTTATTTTCCATCTCTTATGTTTTTCTTTTCTTCTTTTTAATTTTTTACTTAATTTTCAATTTCCCTATTGTCATATTCTTTTTTTTTAGTTTATTTACTTTTAATTTCAAAAACATAATAGCACACCACAAAATGATGTGATATGTACTAAATATTGTTAAAACTGTCTGGTTTTTTTTTTTAAACAGTGGCCGTGAGTTTGTTTGCCTGATTTCTTCTCACAAGGCTCAACCATTTGGAAACGGGCGGTTATAGATCGAAACAGGCAGATGTGATATTATGTTATCCATTTTTTTTTTCTTTAATAGTTTTACATTTGACGAAGCAAACTATTGTTGCGGTGACTCTGTGTGTGTTGATCTATAATTTTTAATTATAATTATTATTTATTAAATCGACGATTTCAAATGACGATTCGATGGTCAATTTTATGAAATAAAGATATTAAATTTGAATTTGATTAAATTTATAAGTTACAGCAGAAGTTATGCAGCGGTAACAATAACACCGTATGGAAGTTTTGGCTTTCTATTGTAGTATAGTATGTGAGCATTGTTTTTATTTAATTATAACTTAGCGAATGTTCACAAAATAAGTATGTACATACGTGACAATAATAACTCTAGTCAGATCTTGACATATAAAAAACTTGTTCCTATTGATTTCAAGTTTTAGCATTAAGATTACATTGATCCAAAATGTAAGACCATATTGCAACATATTTATAAACCTAAATAACGTAGCAATATTACACCACATTTTGAAATGACGCACAAAGGCTCGGCTCTTAAAGACTTGAGACAACTTTCAACACACAATCGGCCATTGTATTGTTCAGACCGTCAGCGTCATACAGAAAAAAAGTAATTATACATCCTCATAACAATCGCATATTATTCTCAAAACATTCATAGGTTATTGTGCCATGTTTAATCTCTACTGAATTTGTTGTACATCTGCAAGATTCTATCTAAGTGTAACGGTCCTACTGACTGTAGATTTTTTTATACTATTCGTGTGTCGTGTTTTATCTTTATATGAAGATTAATATGTTATATTAAATAGGAGATTTATATTAAATATAGATTAAATATGGCTGGTAGATTTTTAGTGCGCGCGCAAGTACATAGACCTGGTATTAGTTTAGGCATTTTTTTTTGTTTCTTATAAAAACTAATTACATGGATCACACATTACTAGTATTCTTGTTAAACCACTCCAGCTAAGCTTAACGCTTGTGTTAGGAGTGGGTTCACGTCGGTAGTGCACTGGGTGGGGTTGGAATCCGCTACCACTTGATCGCAAGTCCGACGCCTTAGCCATTACGCTACCGTATTCCTATTTCTGAAGTCACAAAGCAAATAATGCATGCGCTTTTTTCGATTCAGGATTTTTTGTCTCATGTGGCCATAGACTACGTCAGAATAATTGTAGTTGGCCAATTTGCAAACCAAAGACAGCCATCACAATGAGAAGATGCTTAAGATGCAATGGCTTTGAAATAAAAAAGTAGTCTCCAACGTTTCAAGATTTACATTAACTTAAAGTAGCTCAAGAATATATTAAGGAGAATCCGGTTTTTAAAAGAAGTCGTAGTTATTTATTTTGTTAGGTTGTCTAATTTAAATCATGTAACATATAAATTAGTTAACCGCTCAGTTACTAACGCCTCATTTCTCAAATGACATAGAAATAATAATGTAGTCACTTTTTTAGTTATATCAAAATAGGTATCTACTTTGATATAACTAAAAAAGTGACTACATTATTATTTAGATGTAATTGTAATCTGTATTTTATCTATATCTGTATTTCACCAAACCGAGCAAAAGCACAGCCGTATAATTGTATTACTAGGTATCATACCAGTGTAACAAAGATGTACATTACATGCACAAAATGTCAATTTTATAATAACTAATAATAATAATAACTTGAGACACCTTACACACGGCTATCTGATCCCAGACTAGGCAGAGCCTGTACTATGATAACCAGACTGCTAATAAAACATCGAAGTGGATGTGGTCTCGGTGAGCTGTGGTGGTGTCCGTGCGACAATATATTATTACTAAATACATATATATTATAGATAAATTTCACCCAGACATGTGACCATGACATGATGTTTTTAATGTCATTGCTCATCACACAATGATTTGTCCTGGGTGGGAATCGAACCCACGACCTCGGGCTCAGCAGTCAGGATCACTAACTACTAGACCAACAGGCCAATCGAATGTTAACTCACTACTCGGTGAGCGATGCAGAAAACTATCTCCAAGTCCTTGGACTATGACTAGTTCATTAACTGTAGGTAGGTACTGTTCTTGTATTGAACACGATTAGTACAAAACGATTATAAAGCTGACGTATGACGTATTTTGAAAAACAGTCGACCTGGTTTCCTTGCAGCGCAGTGCAGATTAGTTTGGAATAGTTGGCTTATATGGCGATTTTGTAATATACCTACATTAGGTACTTGTGGTCACTCAGAGATCGAAATTCGACCGTAATTCATAGCATGATGATAATTATAAGGAAAAAATAAGTGTTCTATTTATAAATGTTTTTTGCTAACACTTACAAGGTCGTCTATAGCTACTAAACTAAAAACAGGTTGAAAAACAAAGGGAAAATAGATACGGAACTATTTTGACTACACATATTTATATTATGTTGCCGGAAATGTATGTGATTCGTCATTATATATAATTCCTAAGAAATGTGTATAACGCCTAAAATCGATAGGAAATATGTAAAATAAATTTTATTATACGCATTTCCTAGGAATTCTATACATTTCCTATACAGCATTCGGAAATGTGCTAATTCACAATGTCGGCAACTAAATGCAGCGCTCAGCGTGGACGTAGCTGCGATACGACCACGCGACGGCTATTGGTGTGGGAAGCCACTTGCTAGAGACCATGGTTCTGTCCATGGTCTATGCAAAGAGGTGATGTTGGCTAATGAGGCGGAACTGGAACGAAAGAAGACAAGCACTCTACTGTCCCGCAGAAGACGCATCAGACACTGATCTCCGACCTCCATGAGCGCTGGCCTGGGGGTATCGGGTCGGCAGGGGTTCTCGGAGGCTTCCATTTTAGGGTATATCCGGGTCCAAAGGTCGGCCTTATTGCAGATAACAATTTCTTACAGGCATTCTTTTAGTCTTATCATAGTTTAAATTTATACGTTTACGTATTAATGTTAAGGTAGAGGTACTTGTGTCTGAGCAAAAAATTCAAATCCTAACAGAAATCTGCTGTTAAAGTTGCAAAATTTGGTCACATTCATAAATTTATAGTTTCAGGTGAAATTAATGTAATAAATGGACGCGGGCACGGGATGCAGGCGCGGCATGCACGCACATGACAATTTACAATAACAATTTATTGTTCTGCGGGCTGCTTCACTCAATAAAGATTTAACATTCTGATGACCGTGTTCGGGCTGTTTATAGACTACAAAACCATGACTAATAGTTGAATATTTATAGTCAAAATATATGCAACAGTTTCTGAACATATGGTGACTAACAAGATCTTGGTAATCCTTTCTATTACTCAATAGAATACCGACTGTGTGACTCAGTCATCCAGCTATTTATGAATGACTAAATATAGGCTTAGAGCTACCATTCGACATTCTATTACTTTGTTTTTAAACTTTTAGCAATGTGAATTATACAAAAGGATATATATTTTCTGCCTTACTGGTACCTTTAATATGGGCTAGTGGGTACTTCCGAACCCAAATAAGCACGTAGATGTAGAAGCGGACTTCGTTTTAGCCTGTTCAAGCATATTATTACATTTATAATAAATTGAACTCAATAATAATGCATACATATTATTAAACTTAATAATTTCCAGCCGCAATAGGGGAATATTTTGACTTTATAAGTCTATATCACCCAATATGTCTATGGTTATAACGTAACGAACAAAATGTCTTGAATTATTTTGTTATGCTATAACAAAGACAGTTCCTTATTGTATTTAGTGGTAATTTGTTTAGCAGTTTTAAAGACATAGATTGTACGCCGAGGTTTACTATTCTTGTAAACAAAATTAAAATAGAATAAACTTTTATGAGCGATATTCATATTTATGAAACAGTACCTGGGTGACCAAGCTTCTCTCGGTAGCTTTTTGTAAAATTGTCTTTTTTTTTTGTAAAATAGCGTTTTTACAGGCAATACAACTATGCAGTTGAATTTAAAATGCAAAACTGTATCTGTATATAAAATTTCATCAAAATCGCCGTTTTATATTTATACCCGAAATATAAATACATACATAAATACATACAAGAATTGCTCGTTTAAAGTAATAAGATACGGTTTCATCATTCAGCCAAGAAAACTAACAAGTCTGAAAATAATACGCCATGTAAAGTTATTATCTCTGTTTCATGGTTACAGTTTCTAGTCTGCTGCTAAGCAATATTTTTAAATGGAAAAATATATAAAGACGACACGAAAACCCTTCACTTCACAGTTGAGTAGATGCGAATGTATCGTATGTAGTTCGTTGGTACATAAAACAGTGTCAGATCCCCTGTCTACTGTTTACTGGAGAATACATATCAGAGACGAAAAGTTTTCAAGCTGAGTCCGATCCACGGCGATAGACGCCGAAAGCCTCCTACAGATTACGTGGCCATTTACATATGAAACGTTTCACTGAACGCCTGCACTCGACTTGTATTTTTATCCGAGTACCCATATTCTACTTATTCTGCTAAATTCGTCTTTATGTAAAACGAATGTGGATACTTAAAAGACCATTCGGAAGATAAGTAGGATCATTTCCTTTGCCGTTTTTTGCAGTCGAACTCAATTTATGCCGGCGCGTGTGGGTACGTATGTGTTTTGAGGGAATTTTTGCGTCGGCGGCAGCGAGTCTCCCGCGTAAAATGATAAACTCTCAGTTGTACCTGGTATATGGGGCTGGTTTTTATATCTCGTAATCACACGTCACCCACGCAATAAGTGAGTTTTTTCAGATTATGTAAGTCTAGACATCAAATTATTCAGAATGATAAGAATATGTTCATTACATATTTTCATCTAAAACCTGTGAACTAGAATATTTTGTATCTTTATCAAAATTTGATTAAGTTTAAGAAATCGTTTTATTATAAAAATGGTAGCAAATGAGCGCAGGAAACACCTGAAAGTAATCGTGTTTGACATCCCATGTGTGTGTATTAATCAAACGGATTGTCATTTTGTGTTTGATATAATTGTAGGTGGATAAAAACCATGACTTTCTACTAATCTTTGGGATCAATATAGCAAAATGCCTGCCTATATGAAACTACTATTGATATTATTGAGTTTTTATTCAATCCGATATAAATATTTTGTTTTAAAAGCTAATAGGAAAGATGGCAATAATACTTTTATGGTGGCTATTTGTTATGAAACACATTTGACTCTTTATAAGTAGGACTTCGGACGACACGTTTTCCTCAAACAACGTTTGTAACCAAACCTCCCATTTCTGCATGTAACATGAAAAGTTGGTGCTATATTTTATTTCTACCCTAATAAATAAAGACTCGTTAGTGATTTGTGGTCGGAGGGATCTGAATGTAATCTTAGAATAATTGACTAAACATTGCTCGGTACTATTGATGGCGGTCCTTAGTTGTGATTACTAAAAATTTGGCCAAAACTGGGAAATTCTACCAATATTATAAACGAGAAAGTTTGTAAGTATGGATGGATGGATGAATGGATGTTTGTTACTCTTTCACGCCAAAACTACCGAACCGATTGCGATGAAACTTGGTATGTAGATAGCCGGAGACCTGGATTAACACCTAGACTACTTTTTATCCCGATATTCCCACGAGATCAGTACGCGGGTGAAACCGTGGGGCGCTGCTAGTAAAATAATAAAACTTTTCTGTTATTTTTGCAGGTACTCTACTCTACATTTGAGATACAAATGTATCAATATGATATACAGCAGGCATAACAAAAAAATCTTACTCTAATATACCTACTGCATCATCTGTCAGTGCATTTTTCTTTTTTTACTTCAATATAAAAATTCACATAGTGACAAACACTTCAACTCTTAATCGGACCAAAATGTTTCAAAAGGATTAAATCATGAACGAACGAAAACTAAAATAGTTTAACAATTCTTCAAATTTTAAGATGTAGTTGAAAGTGCGAAATTCGATTTCTTTAAAATTGTAACCTAATACTGGACCCATAATTTATTTAATACAAGTAGCACCCGACACAGAGACACTGAGTTAGCACAGAAGCATGCCATTTGGTAGGTATTCAGTCCGCCTCGTGCAATATAAGTTATTTAAAAAAAAAAATTAAACCGACTTCAAAACCACAAATAGGCACTCAAAAGCGAAAAATAAATTAATATAATTATTATAAGCGCTACCCACTCATGTATTTGAAGTCGGTGTCAGCAAAGTCTAACCTCAGGAGTATGCCCTTTCGAACTAAAAAATATTTTTTTTTTAATCGGTTCACAATTGGCGAAAATATCGATGAACATACACAAAAAAAAATACATACAGACGAACATAGAACCTCCTCCTTTTTTAAGTCGGTTAATAAATAAAAACACCCTAGTCCCATACGTCGAAATTACAGCCCTCGCCGCAGATCTCATAGTATACTAATATATTTTCTAACCACGAGAAACAAAATATACTTCTCAAATAAAAATACAAAAAACACGAAGCTATCGTGCTCACTCTCCGGAACTAAGATGGGACAATTTCTGTTTGGGACACGATATTCTCGAAAGTTTTCGTATATTCAAAAATATTGCCTACAAAATATACCTAGTTAACTCAAGTTACATACTTGGGTACACTGACTAGATCTACTCTGTGTCTAAAGAGCGCGATATTTGAATTGCTACATTGAAGCTAAAAGCCTTTTGTTCGTATGCAGATAACGCAGTTCGATGCAACAAAGAGCAATGTAGGGTTTGTGATGTATAAACAAGGGGTTAGAAGGTGCGGAACTTCCTGGTCGATTTAGAGGTTGATCTGACCTGTTCGAGCTACTGCTTAGACTCCCCAGTCTATTCGTAGAAGCAATATGCCATTTCTTTTATTAACTTCCTTTCTTACCTACCTTTCTTTACCTACTATGTTTGTGAGTAAATTATGTGTCAACTGTGTTTACTTGTGTCAACAATATGTAGTTAGTAAAAATCTTTTATGTTTTAAATAAAATAGATTGACTATCGCATAAAAACACAATGTATCTCACAAGTAATACATATTGTATTAAATAAGATTGTTTAGTGCAATTACCAAATCAATCTATTTTATTTACAACATAAAAGATTTTTTAATATTGATATGGTCACTATAAGATGTTGTTAGGTAGGCTAATTACTTAATAACTTAAGAAAAAGGGTCCCTTAAGTAGGGACTGAATACATTAACCGACTTGGTATTCTCTCACAACTTTTTACGTCTACCGTAAAAAGTTGTGAGAAGAAGAAGAAAGAACTGAGTTGCGAGACTTGGTTTTTTTACAAGTTTTGTTTTTGATGGCATCTCATTTCTTTTTGTAGGTGATCTTCCTGTTTTTGTTTTCCGGTACTACTTCTTGAGCTTCAGCTACAGTTTTTCTCAAAGCCCACTCCCTGCCTCTATGGGTTTTTCTCGGAGGCTTTCATGTTACAATTTTTTGACAAGTCAAATTTAATTTTGTAATCCTATATATTTATATTGCAGTTGACTGTTTTATCCACCAGCGTTTACAATTATCCATCTTACTCCAAGTGAACACCCACACAATCTAACGATTAGCTTTTGTGGGTGGTTTGTGGTTTTATCGCCGATATAACTGCAATGATCATTGGCGTAAATGTCAACTACTTGAAGCATTGAAACAAAACAAGTGTAGGTATATGAGATAGATACAAAGATGAAAGATCAAGATAAACTGTAGTATAGGTCCTCTTTTGTATATACCAATCACATCAGACACACATTTACTAATTAATATGTAAGTGTATCTATATGTCAATCTGTATATATTTATATATGTAGGTATATTATTATATATCTGTATATTTATATATGTAAGTAGTATGTATATAGTTAACATAAATATTTATGTAGTTTTTAGTTTCTAATCCTTAAATTCCTATAATAGTACACCATAGGGTAGTTAGTCACCCTAAATCAAATTTAAAAATATACCTAAAAAGGTTGTCTGGAAGAAATGTAATGGTGTAACTGTAATGGTATACCATTACAGTATTAAAAATATTTTATACTGTAATGGTATATAATAAAGAGAAATAAATAAAAAACTTACATATAAAAAAAAAACCAGGGTCAAGATCGTTCAACCAAATTTACTTGGTATTGCACACTACAAATTTGGATTTCCCTATTTACCATGAGAGTCTGGTAGACTTATAGTTTTTCTTTCGACAATTGACGCAAGCTTAGTCTAATGCGACTGCGATGCGAAGAAACGATTATAATACAAGATTCAAAGCGATCCTTCATCGTAGTAAGTTAAAGTTCTTACTAAATAAACGTCTATCACATATCATTATAATAATAATTCTTAATTGACATAATAGTCGTGTACATACGTAGTTACCCCTGTACTAGTATAACTGTTACAAGAGCCAGTGTCCTCCCCATAGCAAATGTTACAGTTTAATAACATAAAGACTTTGAAGACAGCCCGCTGCGCACTTTCAGCTATTATAAGGTAGATCCTACCTGCACCGCCCTAAGCACATATGCAGTATCTTGCATTGACATAATAACTATTGTACTAACGAAGTCAGTGCTTATAATTTCGTGCAATTGCGAGATCCTGCTTAGATATGATACACGGATAAATTGATACAGATATTTTCTGTAAAGAAATTCTCAATTTAAAAATATAGCTGTGTATGCGAAATGTTTATATGATGCATTTACGGGCCTGTTGGTTTAGTAGTCAGTGATTCGATTCCGACTCAGGACAAATAATTTAGTTCTGTGTCTGGGTGTAATTTATCTATATGTATTTATTTAGTAAATATAAATATATAGATATATAAATATGTTTATCAGCAGTCTGGTTCCCATAGTACAGGCTCTGTCTAGTTTGGGATCAGAGGGCCGTATATGAGGTGCCTTAAGTTTTTATTATTATGTCTACCACTTGGAGGATATATATAGGGGTAAAAACTATCACTACATATTATAAAACAAAGTCCCTCGCCGCATCTGTCTGTCTGTCTGTCTGTCCGTTCGCGATAAACTGAAAAACTACTAAACGCATTTTCATGCGGTTTTCACTAATAGACAGAGTGATTCAAGAGGAAGGTTTTGGTGTATAATTTGTACCCATGCGAAGCCGGAGCGGGTTGCTAGTGTAATATAATTTTTTTTATTACCACAAAATCACTTTGTATATTTCAATTCACTTAATTCTGCTGACTGAGATTGCTCTAACAGATTACAGACAAAGTTTTGTTAGATGGAAGTCATTGTTGTGTCGGTTACAGCAAAGTGCCCCCTTGATACATGGCTAGGTAAAACACGACAGAACACCGTCTATGTAATGTTCTGAAGGTAGTAAACACAATCAGCCAGTGTTCAATTCCCAGCCGTCAGCTATCAAAGTTATAGCAGTTGTCAGAGCTGGGCATAGTATAAGGAAGTATGTAACGGGGTTACCGCCTTACGGAAATTACCACAAATTTTAGGGTATTTAGAATTTACTTACAAAGATTATGAATATAGCCTTGTATGAAATGAAAATCACAACTTCTTGTCAGAATTGATGCTGTCAGTGTTTAAAAACACTGGTAAATACTATGAGACTGGATATGTGCTTGTTTACACCCTAAGCTGTATAAAAAAAGATCCCAGACAAACAGCGCTCTTTTGAGTACTTTTTCCGGTACTGTAAAAATTCTGTTTATTTGATACCCCAAAAAAATATAAAAATAAACTTTACCAATATCTCTCTTTGAATTGTATTTTAAATATTTCTATTTTGATTTTAAATTCTCTTCCTACAACATTTGGATTATAATTTGGGAAAAACCTGTCACAAGTAACTGGTAATACTGGCGTGTAACACAAAGGGGTGTTGCTAAGGTGCGAGAAACGTGTGTCGGTCGTCGCCAACTGGCCCGCCCCCACCTTCAGTTCCCTCAACCCGCGTACAAATCACACTGCCTCTATTAGCTTTGAGACTTACCGACATACGTTGCCAACTCCAATAGTTGTAATACGCATTTCTACAAGTTCTCCAAAAAAACTTTGTTGAGTGAAACATTACACTCATACCTACTCATACGTATGAGTGTAATAACACTATATTTTGAAACTAGGTATGCTGTAATCTAGATCGCATATATTCAGTTACCAAAAAAGTTAGTAAGTTTGCGTATAATAATATTAGCTCTTATTATGACATGTCTCGCTGCTAGTCACGGGCCAAATTCGAGTTAGGCCCCTGCCCAGCTATGACACATTTTATCATCATATATAAATAATGAGTTGTCCTATATTATAAGTTATAACGCTAGCGTAATGCAGATTGGTAGTATTCATAAAATCCTAACGCTCCGAAAACTTATAGAATATATTTTTTTTAAACTATAAGCCCCATTGACAGAATACCGTCTTGTTGAGCTTTTTTGTCCAACAGGAACTCAAAATAAGGTAATTTAAGTTTAAATAGTAATAATCCCACGTGAAAGTGAAAGTTTAGCTGGATGGATGGATGGATGGAAGTTTGTTACTCTTTCACGCAAAAACCACAGAACCGATTGCAATAAAACTTGGTATGTAGATAGCTGGAGACCTGGATAACGCATAGGCTACTTTTTATCCCGATATTCCCACGGGATCAGCACTTACGCGGGTGAAACCGTGGGGCGCTGCTAGTATATTATAAATACAAATGTGAGTTTGTTTGTTGTGTGTTATGCTTTCACACCCTAACTATTCCACCGCTCATCATGAAATTTTTGCATAAACGTTGTACATACTACTTTATGCAGATGATCTTCAAATATACTCCCAAGCACCATTAGATAACATCGCTAATGCTATTGAGATAATCAACAAAGATCTGGCAAAAATTAGTGCTTGGAGCGAATCCTACGGCCTCAAAGTGAACCCCTCGAAGACTCAGGTGATTATCGTTGGGAGCACTAGAAAGATTTCAAAGATTGACTGGTCACATATTCCTCCGATTCATGTTAATGGCGCTAGTATACCCTTTAGTGAAAAAGTTAAAAATTTAGGAATACTTATTGACTCAGAGCTATCCTGGTCTCCTCAAATGCAGGAAATAAGCCGCAGGTTATTCGCGTCTGCAGGCTCGTTAAAAAGATTGCGAAATTTTCTACCAACTGTCACCAAAACTGCCCTTGCAAAATCACTACTCCTTCCAATTCTTGACTATGCGGACGCCAGCTATCCAGACCTCACCGAGAACCAGTTAGATAAACTAGAGCGACTTCAAAACTTTTGTATCTGATTCATATTCGGACTGCGTAAATATGATCATGTTTCTGAATTCCGAAAAAAGCTCAAGTGGTTACCTATTCGTCTTCGCCGGAATGCTCATATTCTCTCTTTGCTATACAGCATACTGTTTAACCCTCATACACCTTCCTATTTAAAAGGACGATTTGAGTTCCTTCATGGTACCCATACGAAGTGCTTACGATCATCAGAAAATCTGATATTAAAAGTGCCGGTGCATTCAACAACTTTTTTCGACATGTCCTTTACGGTCCTAGCTGTTCGTTTGTGGAATGCATTACCAGTAAAAATAAGGCAAGCTGAAACCATTACAGCCTTTAAAAATTTGGTCAAGCAACACTATCTATCTCTGTAATATCATCATTTCTTTCTTATTCTATTACATAACTAAAATCATAATTACTTTCGAAATACTACGAGTATGTAATATCTAATAACTAGCTATATATATGTATATGTGTGTAAATTATTGTCTGTATATTCAATAGTACGCCATCAACTAGTATGTTTTTATTTAATATTTCTGTAATTATTTCCATCTAAAGGTTGTCTGGTAGAGATCCCTATTAGCGATAAGACCGCCCATTGTACTCTAATATTTTATATGAGATCAATTTCCAGTGTATGTTATTGTACACCACAATAAAGAATATTCTATCTATCTATCTACATAAAAAGGATGTAGGGTACCTTTCGTCGTCGTTTAAAAAATTTATATTACGCTAGCGAGAGGCTATGAGGGCAAAAACGAATCCTCCATATAGCGAAGGTGGATTGCCAGGTTGACACATGAATTTCAACAAAGACTAAGAAGATTAGAGAAGATTAACTTAAGACTTTAAATTACATAAAATACAAAAGCCCGAAAATTTTTTTAGGCACATTGGACACTTTTGGTACTTGGAAAAACCACTGAACTCGCGTGACCGTCACGCTCAGACGACATGTGTCAGTTATGTTTTAACTTCTGATGTGCAGTCCTACGAATGACAGTTTTTTTTATTAATTGTCGGTTAGTGACATCGAAAATTACAGGGCCCGATTAATCGATGGTCACTGGTCTGGACTCGTATTAGCGGCAAGGAACTTTTCAGTCGAGTATTGGTCTAAGGTAACCGATATTGGTAAAGTTAACGATTTTATTTTTATGATGACACTGAAATATTTACGAAGATCTAACTGTTTACTTTCTCAATATTTACAAACTGTACCGTGTGACATATCTTTTTTTTCTTTTTTTTTTTCTTTTTTCAAAAGACAACTCCCGCGTTAGGAATTAACTCTATGTCGCGGGGGACTTTACAAACATACAAACAACGGACACAAAGAACACCCAGACATGGGTGGGAATTGAACCCACGACCTATGGCATAGCAGTCAGGGTCACTAACCACTAGGCCAGCAGGCCAGTCATATCAAATTAAAGGGCTTGTTGTCAGGGTCTCAAATATATTATATACTAACTGCACCCATTGTTGTTAGTCAAAAATCTGAAAGGAATAGGTACTTCAGTAATATAAAGGATAAGATTTGAATCTTAAAGTAATATGTACCTAGCTACGGTACGATACTGTTGTCAGAATGATGTCATCCATATTTCCAATCAGGGTGAATCATTGACTGAAAAAGAAAAAAATACTTAAAAAAAGAAAGTTGAGAGAAACTGAACTTTTCACTCTTCATTATTTCCTTAATCAAATCGAACCAATTTTGACACAGGCCACATCGCGCTCGATATAAGTTTAATTTTATCTTATAACTAAAAATACACCTCGGTGAGGCTGCATGTCGGAATGAAATCGGCTAAAAGCACACGGTGGGCCATAATACGCCTAAAATGAGTGCTACGACGGTTTTTGCTCAACGGGTGGACCGTAAGTTTAAAATACCAATTCTAATCTATTTTAACACATCCTATCATTAGGCTACTTTATCAATTCATAGCAAGCTGATTCGATCTTAAGCGGCTAGATTAAAAGTATGTATTTCTGAGGCGCTGTAGTTCGACACATAGGATGCTATTGTTAATTATATATAGGTCAATATAAACTGATTTCAATGTACGTTGTAGTTAACATGACGTGTATAAAGAGTGCGCTTAATGCGCGTAGTAGTATTATTTCTTTGGTACACGTTGTTCAGGGTTTTGTGTAAAAATATATTTTTAAGTATGTTGCGAAGTTGCAGAGCTTTTTGCGTTAGTCCACTATTTTTTTTTTTAATTATTATGACACGTCAGAATGATCTCAAACCACCGGATGGAAAGCTAGAGTGAGGTTCAAAGACTGAAGACCACCATTATAGGTAGAGGTGATACTAGAATGGTGGCACTGTTGGACGGCCTCGAGATATGCTTTTTCACGCCCAGCTTAAAGGTTTCTTTCTTTCTCTTTTAAAGGTCTAGTTGTACAAACAAGTACTCTTAAGAACAATATATTATTTCGAAGCATATTATTCAAAGCATACCCATACTTAAAACTATAAAATTAAATGGTTTTTACAGAAATTAAGCACACAAACCCATTTATTTAGTCAAGCTCCCAAAATCTGTGGTTGGAGCAGTATTTTCAAAGTCATACTGGGACTGTGGTTGATAGTTGAATGGGCTGGGAAGGAAGTGTAAGCGTCATTTCGTAATGATTGTCTGTCTACTCGCTATAAAGTGGCGATTCTATTCTACAATGATATACGCAAACAATCAATCTTCTTTTAAATAAACAATTTCATCTCGGCTCACAATATCTTCTATCTGAGTTACAGTTTTAGAAGAATACCGATAAAAAGAATTATGACAATTCTCGTTATATAATAGTTACATATATATAGTTATTAGCAGTATGTAAACTCCTTGCTGTCACCGATTCTATTAATTTATTTATCTATTTATTTTTTATAATGTCAGAAAGGCACACACCTAGGATACCCATACTTACTCGTCCTATTAATTACGTATAACTTTGCCCAATTAGTACCTGAAAATGCTGTTGAACCATTTTTGGAATGTATATAAATATACGCATCTAACTTGTTAAAAAAAAAAAAATATATATATATATCGGTCTCCATTACTACTTTCCCTTCGTTATGTAGGTACATGTTTTCAGTAAAAAATCACAATAGATGTAGCCCGAAATATAAAAACAAACCGTTTGATTATTTTCTATGAGCGTGATCCGAGAACAGCTAATAACATATAAGTTCATAGTGAGGCGGCTAGTTTCTGCAGAAATATGTACTAGGTTGTAAAATAATCCGTGAAATTCATGGCAACCATTTAATAAAGTTAAGTCAGCGTTTGTTCTGACCTGTTGCGCTGCGTTAGGTACCTGTGGTTAACGTTTTGCAATTTGACCTCAGTAAAACTAGAAGGAATACCTATAAAGTAAACTTTTCTCCGCGGTCAGATTTATTACTTATTCTAGTAAGAGAAAAGTTCCAATACTGTAGTAGACGGGTCGTATATAGTGATAGGTTTTCAACCGGATAAATACTCCATATATATCGAAATCTAGAAAACTACTTGACCCATGAAAATGAAATTTGTGTTCGCCCTTAGACCTCTTTAATCCAGCCCTGTCACACAATCCGTTCTAAGCTGACATGTGCTACTCATAAAATACCTCCCTGCTAAATTTCAGGTTTAAACAAAAAATGAAGGACTTCCTTAAAAACTTGTGAGAACTATCTTAGTTCGGCCCTGTCGCAAAATCCGTTCTACGCTGACGTGTTCTCCCTATAAGCTACCTCGCCAAATTTTACCGGTCCTTTGACCTCCTTAATCCGGTTGCAAAATTCATTCTTAGTTGAAGTCTACGCGTGCCTGTACTAATCACATAGTAGTGACATGGCCATGACTCGGCTTTTCGAGCGCCTGCGATTAATGACCGATAAAGTTCTTGAACAGTACCCCTCCGCAGAGCTTGTGATGTTAGGAGACTTTAACGCTCATCACTTGGAGTGGCTTGGTTCTCCGTCTACCGATTACGCGTGGAGCAGACCTCCTTACGAATTTTCTCTGGCCTATGGACTCTCACCTTTTTTTTTTTAAAGGCAACTCTCATATTAAGGATGATTCCTGTGTCGCAAGAATTCTGAGTCTGGGTGTTCTTTGTGTCTGTACAAAAAACACCCAGACTCAAGAGAACTATTTGTAGATCACACAAATTTTCGTCCCCTGTGTGAATCGAACCCACAACACTCGGCGCATCGTAGTGGTAAGGGGACCACTGTAACCATTGCGCCACCCGCTATGGAACACTGACGACCATACGAGCTCTTTACTGAACCTTCTGCTTATCTGACGTCCGCACCACTAGGCTTGTCCAATCATTGAGTCATCCAAACACAGGTCCAAACTGACGCATCTAACCCACCATGGCCAACTAGCCTAAGACGCGTCTCGCAGTATGGGATAGCAGATTGGAATGAATTGCGTGAATTTTACGCATTGCACCGGTGGAGGCAGCTCTGTTTCACATTATAAGATCCCGACTCCCGACTGTCGCTGAGACGATCCAAGCGGGTATGGAATGTTTTATTCCTAACTCGGTGGTAGCTGCAGGAGCAAAAAAAAAAACATCTTGGTTTAGTTGGCCCTGTAAAGATGCTAGAGCTCTTAAGCTAACCGCTTACAGAGCTTGGATCCATGACCGAAGCTAACCAAACGTATCTAAGATAGATACAGATATAGAACGATAAGGATCCAAACGTATCTGATGTGAAACCCAAATTAAACGCTGCCTCAAAGTTATAAGAGAGCATTTGCTAGAGCTAAATTCGATTTCGTCAGCAGAATTACCATCCTGCGATACGGGTAGTCCTTGCCGGAAATCAGTATTTCGCAAAGGGATATCTGGCGGAGCTCCTACCTCTAAATGTTCACAAATTAGTGGGGAGGATGGCATTCCAGCGGTCGGGCTCAAACAGTGTGCTCCTAAGCCGTATCCCGTGCTAATTTACGCTCTCATATTACAAAAGGTAACTTCCGTCTCTGGAGTAGACTGCCCTTATGCACCCAGACTACAGATCAAACCCATCGAATTACAGGCATATAGCTATCACCTCCCTTCTCTTCAAGGTGATGGAGTGTGTAATTAACACGAAGCTCCTAAGATACATAGAAGAACACGATTTGATCAGTGACCGTCAGTATGGTTTTCACCACGATTGTTCGACTTTTGATCTTCTAGTGTATGTCACACACCGGTGGGCTTCAGCCATTGAGAGTCAAGGTGATGGTTGAGGTCAGCTTGGACATAGCGAAGGCGTTCTATCGGGTGTGGCATCGCGGCCTTTTGTTGAAATGCCATCCTACGGAACGCTCAAGGCCTAGTGCAGGTGCATTGCCAGCTTTCTGTCCAGCAGACGTATAAAAGCCGCAGCTACTCTGAAAGCATGTACATTTACGCTGGCATCCCACAAAGTTCTATGCTATCTTAAACGCCGTTTTCACTGCATATAAATGGCATATTGTCTATTAATGACATCCATTGCTATGCAGATGACAGCTCTGGGGATACTTATTACACGGGCCATGCCAACATTCCTCGTTCAATTGTGTTAGAGACTCGCAAACAACGTGCGTTCAAAATCGAGAGCATTCTGGTCAGGGTCTCTGAGTGGGGTCAGAAAAATCTGGTCCGGTTCAACCCCACCAAAACACAAGCCTGCGCATTCACCGTCAAAAAAAACCATTCACAGTGACCCCAAAGTTCCAAGACAATCCCTTACAATCTCCGACAGTATTGGGATTCTTGATGTCGACATTTCTAGCGACGTCCAGTCCCGTAATCGCTTGGAAGGCAAAGCCAAGCTAGCATTCGAAAAACTTGGGCCGCTTAATAGAGCGAAGCGGTACTTCACCCCGGGGCAAAGACTTTTATTATATAAGTCACAAGTCTGTCCCATATGGAGTACTCCTGTCATCTCTGGGTGGGGGCACCTGGATGCGAGCTGGGCCTTTTGACTCGGTCCAAAGACGTGCTTTGGGAATCCCAAACTCACAAGCAGTATTAAACCCTTAAGCCTAAGGAGAGACTGCGTCCCTGTTCTATCGCTTGTATAATATAGGTTGTGCTCCGAGAAACTGTTTGATATGATGCCCCCGGCTGCATTCTACCACCGCACCCGGTAGGGCATTCATCCTCACACCTTGGAACCTAAATGTTTGCGCACGGTACGGTTCTAGAAGGATTTCCTCCCGCAAACCATCATATTACAACCAATTTACACAAAGCCTTAACAAATATACCTAAACCTTTATCACGAATCATTGTATTGGTGAAAACCGCATGAAAATCCGTTTAGTAGTTTTTGAGTTTATCGCGAACAGACAGACAGACAGATGCGGCGGGGATTATGTTTTATAATATGTAGTGATAAAAATTATATTTATTTCACTGTCTCAATCTATATGTTCGCAAAGATATTTAGCCACGAATTTGGGTAAATATCAGATTAAAATGAGTAAATACGAGTATTTATCCATTTTGGATAAAAACTCAAGTATTACATAATATCAGATAAATATCAATATCAAATAAAGAGTTAAGTAGGCATGGTCAATCGATTCACATGAGCTATAACAAAACTTTTTCTACTACAGGTTAGCTACCAAGGTAAAGTGAGTAGGTATTATTAATTTAAACCGAAGCCGCTTCAATGTCTTTTGTAGGCTAAAGACTAAGGTTAAAGGTAACGCGATACTTAAATTTACTGTTCATCCGAATAACATCAGAAAATACATTTTTATAAAGTTACCGTAAAGTACCTAATGGAAGAGGAAGCTTTTGGAAAAGCTCTGGATTAACAGTAAATTTAAGTATCGCGTTACTGACTAGATAGTAAGCTTTTAGTCTGCAAATGAGCTATTAAGAAGTTATAAAGTTTTCAAAAAAATAAATATACATAAAAAAGAGTTTATGAAATCATGTTGATGATTAACTTAAAGAAATTACTTTACAATTTTCTTTGGCATTTATATCAAAATAAAGACTCCTTAAAGCTCCTTTAAGCTCTTTGTTTCACTATATTTTTTCTACAGTGAATACTTTGTGTACGAGAGCTTAAATAACCTAATTAGTACATAACTAAGGCAGTAGACTGTGACAAACTATATGCGAATAACTCACTTAATCGCATCTATGTAGGAATTTCATACATTGCAGCATATGGTATTATTGCTGTTAACCAGTGTTCCTTAATCCAATCACTTGCCAGATGAGTATACACTGTATAGGAAGGCTTTATACTATACTAATATTTATGAGCTCCCACTCTGCCATTTCGCTCCATCCGGGCACAAGTTCATTAATCTAGACGTCGACTCATTGCTCCTGATAGTAACTGCATCCTTTAGATGTTTCCGTTCAATCTTTATACCCGTATTAGAAAGGATATCTTGGTAGTTTCCTCTTTATAATGCAGATAGTAATTTTGTCTGTATGGAATTTTAGTCTATAATTACTAAGCTACATTTGATGTCAAATATCAACTTCATTTAGGTAATTTTACTTCACTACTTTTGACAGTTACCCACGGAGCAGATACAAAGCAGTTATCCATCAACCGTCGTACTCCATTGAAATGTTACATTTTTTTGGGCTTAGCGTGCATTTGTCAGAGGACGCAATTTTATTTTTTATAAATCAAGGAGGGGTTAGTGTAAAGTTAAATTCAAGTTTGTAGGGTTGCAACCCTTGTCCCACGGTCGCCATCTTGGAAAAAGGGGTACAAACTGTTTTTATGGTTTATCTGACAAACTATGGGTCTCACGACGGAACGAATAAGTTCCGATTCATAAATCTAATGAACAGTAAATAATCGCATATGTTTGTAAGCATCCCTTTTAATCGGTCTTATAACACTGACCTGAAAAACATATGGCTAGCATTGTGCCTCCAGTGGAGAAAAACATTTAGAGTCGGAATTAATATTGGAGAGAATATACGTTTGAAGTTAAGTTTTTTCTTAAATGTCATAATTAAAAACAGAGATTATCTACTGCTATAATCCGACGCCCGGCACATCATAGAGAGAATGGTAATCCTCTCCTGTTTCGTAACATTTTGTTAGTATTACATACATAATTGCGTTACCAGTGTAACAATTTATACGCATGGTTCATAATCCATAAATACTTGTTTATTGACCGGCAATCATCGATAGACGGCTTTAAGCTTGATCAAAACCTTGGCGTTGAAGACATCAAGAAACCTATATGTCAATGTTATCTACTTGCAACATAAACCAAGTCTTCATGCAAAATTGTGACCAAAGATTCCCATGCCTTATTTTAAACCCGTAGTTATAACCAACCCTCAACATTTTTAAATTTAGTATTAATCTTGTACCTGTACGTGTATTTTTTATAAAAAAAAAAAATCTCAACATCATATTATCCTCTTAAAAGTTACCCATCATATAAATAAACCGCCATAGCATATGTAACAATTTTTTTAAGTGTAAAAAGAAAAGGGTTTCAAATACGGGATTAATTTATATCTATTTGAAATCTCTCCTTTTTTACACCCCCTTTTGTATGCCAGATTCCTAGGAATCCTTCCTTCTTCTTCCTTCCTCTCACAATCTCTATAAAACCTTTTAATATTAAAAAATAAGAATAGCGGTATTCACACTTTTAAAGCATCACCTGTTTTTCATGTACTTTGTTTTCATGGTATTAATTAAGTATAGGTCATTGAATATACATCTTAAAATTAATGGTCGCATTATGTATAGAGTATAGACGAAATCCCTATGTATCGAATTCCTTTAATTTTTTTTTGATTTTTCGAAGTGTTGACCAACAGTTTCAATCCTGGAATGGGTACGACGAAGCTGTTATTTAGGAGTCGAACCGATTAACATCACACGTTGCTTTACTTATTCTGCAACAGCACAGCTTAGATAGATAGATGTACCCGTTATTGTACACAGAGCAATAGATTACAATATTTTCTTATATCTAAATACTTACTAGCCAATGGTATGTACAATTGGCAACCTTATCGCAGTTTGCGATCTCTGCCAGATTTTTTAAGATTTGCTCAACAGCTCTGGTCAGATGCTATTTGTTCTGGTGAGGCTTTCTATTCAGAAGAGACCAAATAGTTTTCCCCTCTCTTGAAAAAGTTAATGGAGAACTGTCAAAATGTTTGATCTTAAGATACCGTGGACACAGGACGAATGCGATGCGTTTTAGCTGCGTTCGTAATTATGGACTGGAACTGGCTTTCTTGCTTCGTATATAACTTATGGTACAACTTATATACGAAGCAAGAAGGCTAGTTTCTTTTCATATTATATATATAGTGAACTTGCAACCTATAATCTTGTTGTTGTTGTTGTATCGTTGCCGTAAGCAACATTTTGAGCAACAAAAGAAAGGTGAGTAATGATACTCTGTGGCTTTAGGAGATAGGGCTATAATATGTACTACTTTTAAGGCTGATTAAGGAGAACTTTGCCCAGTTCTGGCCAAGATGATTGTCTTATTAAATATTTATTTTCATCAAGTTTTTGTAACGCGGTAAACCCGAAGGAGAAATTATCTTTTTATTCGGTCAACCATCTCCATAATTGACATTTGTAAGATACTGAAACCTTCAATTTATGTGTTTATTATTATTAATTTCAAGCTAACCAACCAAACTTTAGTCAATTTGGCTGAAGAATGTATAGTAACAAATTCTGGGAAATTGAAAGGATTTTACCTCGATATAATTTGTTGCAAGATACAAATAAATGATACGAATAAGGGACAAAAGAATTTTGCTTATATTAGAGAAGCACCTGACTGGTCCAGTATATGTCCCATATGGAAAACCGGTAAACAACTTTATACCCCAAAGGCACAAGGCCTATGGAAGCGGGTTTTATTTTATGATACATGATTGAAATAAATTTCCGTGTTTCGTTTAGGAGTCATCAGATCAGAGTATTGTCTATTAAGTTCATGATTGTCATACAGGTTACCAAGGGTATGCAAGAATGATGTTTACGTGCTATATTTAACAGAATACATATGTGCCGTAATTTAAAACAAACCTTGCCTAGCTACGTATAAATAAATAATTCTTTCTTTGCAAATTTTTATTTACTTAAGAAATGGTACGTTTTCTACAGCAAAAAAATGTGTCAATAGATAGAATCATCTTGAAAAGAAAGTACTTGTTTACTGTTTTGATTGAATTCTTTTGCTAATACTTAGGGAGCTATTTATAAATGACGGCCCTAACATTCCAGTATTTCTCCAATACGTTTTACTGTGTTTAGCTAATATTCCAATGATAAACAGACAATAACACCCACTGTGACTGGTATTTATAGAACATTCTCCCACGCCACGTGCCGCCAGTTTTGTGTGGCCAGACGTAACACTTTTATTATACTTGTTTATCTCACAACCTAGATTGTGTGCATCAATAACCATCAAACTTGGATGTAGTACGTCACTTATTTGTTCAAAAAGTCAAAAATATGCATTTTGATTTTAATGGAATTATGCACACTGTGTGCAGTTTGGTCCAACTTGAGAGATAGGATTTTTTTTATTGCAAATTACCTAGCCACAACAACGCGTGACCGGGTAGCTAGTATATATATCTTTACTAATATTATAAAGCTGAAAAGTTTGTTTGTTTGTTTTGGTTGAACGCCATAATCTCAGGAACTACTAGTTCGAATTGAAAAATTCTTTTTGTGTTGGATAGTCCATTTATCGAAGAAGGCTATAGGTTATATAATATCACGCTACGACAAATAGGAGCAGACTATCGATGAAAAATGCTGCCAAAACATTGAAAATTATTCCTATTGACAGCTTCCGTGCCTGTGCCGTCCTGCGTGCGCTACGTAAACGGTTAGGGCCCGTACAGGTGTACGCGTTTTCTGTGCGCGCGGATTCGGCGCGTTGGCGTGTACTGCCAAAAAAAAAAGGAGGTTCTCAATTCGACCATATATATATATATTTTTAGGTTTGTTCAGCCCTCTCTCCGTTATTTATGAACCGATTTTGATTATTCTTTTTTTTGTTAGATAGGGTATACTTCAAGGGTGGTCCCATGTCAAGGAAGTCAGGATCTGATAATGGGATCCTGATAAAATTGAGAGAAACCCTCGAAAGTTGGAAGAACGAATAGTGTTTCTGTTTACTTTTCATTACTTTATCAGGTATTTGCGTTCAGAAATCATCATATCATGTAGCTGAGCTGATGATGAAAAAAAATCATCAAATAAAAATCTTTTTAACTAAAAAATTAAACCGACGAAATAACTTATGTAAATAAGCTCAAGACTTAAGAGGTTTATTTATTTATTGCTTTTTAGTTATTTCGTCGGTTTAATTTTTTGTTAAAAAGATTTTTATCTGTTTATGTACACAACCAAAGTAGGAACGGTGGCACATTATGAACTTTGGATCATAGTGGCTTTGGCAGCTATGAGGCACCAACGGTGCAAAAATTTAAATCTATTGTATAAGGCCTATTTTTGTTATATTATCTTTGGGATGATATTAGAAGTCACGGCATATTAATGCCCTGTGTGTGTGTCTGGCCATAAGGCCAGACACGTTGTATAGTAACAACCCCTCGCCAGACACCCTTAAAGTGTGATAAATTATAATTCTTCTTTCGTCATAGTCTAAAAGTTGAATGTTATAAATGATACTTGGGTAATTATTAAAAGACGTTTTCCAAGTTGCCAGACACTTTCGTTAGTTCTAACGTCCTGCTAGACAGAGTTGATGTGAGCCCTAGGTGCAAGCGTATTTAGATACGAATATAAGATATATTTCTATATAGAATAGAAGCTAAATATGAAAATGACAATATCTGGTCTGTCCTTAAAATTTTATCAGATGCACAGTGGAGTAATGACAAAGTTCATCAGTTTTTAAAGGCAATGCCTCATTACTTCGTAAGTACATTTTACCTGTTTAAACCAGGTCACAAATAATTTTGTTTATATTTCATAGCGAGACGTTTTAATTAGACATGTTACTGTTTTTATTAAAAAGTTGTAGAATAATTAGTTGTGATATGCTAAATGTGCCAAACTGTATGTGTATAACCAGCCTAAAATCTATTCTTATTTTTCTTTAAAATAATTTAGGAGAAGACTTTTTCTTTACGTGGATGAATCACGTGTAGATTTTTTTTACTTTTATTTGGATAAAAAAACAGTGATAGAATAAATAGAGGTACACATTAACTCATAGGTTAGATTAAATTTACCACCAACATCGTTTATCACCAATCAGATTATTAAAATTTGTGAGATTGAGTAAATTACTTACGTAGTCCAGAGTCTAGAGACGTTATATCAAACATATGTCGACATCCGCTATATAGATAACACATAGGTATTTTAATACGCACGTTAACTTTGAATAGTCATAGGTAAGTAAGGGACTTCTGTTAGAACTCGAATCGAATAGCTCTTCTACAGTATTCCTGAATTTATGAAAAGTGTTGTTGCTTTGGTCTAATATAACATTTCGTAAGATTTGTTTTCAAACAATATTGGTATAAGCCGCTTTGTCTGATATATTTATACACGTTCCAAGATATCGTGATTCAAACGTTGGTCAACCTTAGCGGTCATAAATAAGACCGCTTACATTTACATTATCCTAGTTTCGTAATTTTCAATTCCACAAAGATAATGTTTAATTGTTTATGGTGTACAACTCGGAAAATTATTTAAGCAAGAAAAGTGTAAGTATTTAATATTTAGATAATATAACATAAAAAGACATTACAAAATTATTTTGTATTCTGACAATTTCAAAAATATAAGTAAAGTATACAGGATTGCGTTCGATTTCGACATCTTGCCTGAACACTGATTTCTGTTTTATTTTCGTTTTGTCCAAACAAAGGTTGCTTTTAAGACATCGCTCAATGATAATGGAGAAAGACAAGTACTTATAATTAAGTGTAAATATTAGTACTATATCGTTTATTACAGAAATTTATTTTATCTCACCTTAAAACAATAAAATCATATTCTTAACGCGACCACGCTTTTCTGTGTCCGAATCTTCTCTTTACTGTAGTTTAAAGTGTTTGTCATTTTAATTTCAGTATTAAAATGACTTAGTCTAATCCAAATTTCAAATATATTAAGAACAATTGAGACCATGAATTTCTCAACTCAGTCCGCTCTCAATCTAAAATAAAAATGTTCTTTGCATCTTTGATCACAATACTAGTCTCGAGTCTATTCAGTGAACGCTTGTTATACTAATATTTTTGTACAAATCTTTTAAATTGTCGTGAATACAAAAAATGAAATTAAACTCATATATATCAAGCAATACATCTAGTTTACGTAATATTTGCTTCGTTTAAACTATTCTTTTTAAATCTAAGTTAAAGGGTATAATTCTTTGAATCAAAAAAATTTGGGTTTGTAATACATTATTTTTGCTTAGTTTAAATTTTAATCAATAAAATTGGTTTCAATAAACACGGTTAATATTTCAAAATAAGACCGCGGATTAAAGCCGGAGCTCGCACATACATGTGTCGGTATCTTGTTGCAACTAGGAAACCCTACTCCAAATATATTGATTTTATAACAAAAACGAGGGGTTGGTTGCACGCGGGGTGAATGCCCCTGTCACTGCAGATTCGCCCCGCCATATTGGTTGGGGTTCCGCGTCACTAATGGAGTAGCGGCTGCTAAAATATGAGCCTGTTCTCCACTCCATACGTTAAAAACATGCGTACTCAGATGAATCGGCACGGATTTTAATTTCATTGAACATTTGACACAACATTTTCACTTCAATTTCAGTAGAGTTTTAACGTGTTTTGGTTAGTTTTGATTACTGTTTCATATTGTTTAAGCAAAATAAAATTGGAAGGTACAATAATAAAGCTGAAGAGTTTTTTTGTTTAAACTTGCTAATCTCTCTGAGATTTTAATAATTCTTTTTGTATTTGTTAGAGTATTCATTGAGGAAGGTTATAAGATATGTAACATTACGCTACGACTCTTAGGAACGGAGCAGTATAAACGCAGGTGGAACTGCGGGAAATGGCTAATCAAAAAATGTATGAAAGCCATATTATTGTATTATATATATTATTGTATTGCTTTATTCATAAGTAAACAATGGCGTTATCAGTAAAAAGCAAAGCCATATAAAAAAAATATATATTATATGTTTTAATATATCTGTTTCTTCTTTTTCGAGCAGAAGACAGGTTCCGTGATAAATTTTAAGTTGACAAAGAAAGTGGATCGGTCAAAAATTACGTCAAGTGCAATTAGATGTATTAGGTAGACCTTATTAGTCTACATGTTACAAGCGGTTGTTATTTTTTTTTTTGACAAAAATGAAAATCACCCTTTTGAACCATAGGTCAGGGTTTCAATTTTTCTTTTTTATATTGTAACTTTTTCTGTGGTGTTAAAGCATATTGTTGTATTGTATTGTCATGGCTCTTCCATATCAATAGTTGATCACGACTCACGATGCTTTAAGGAAATTACAAGATTTCTAATGAACCCTGTTTATTTTTCTAATTTATTAGGGACGGTAACGAGACATCTATATCTAAAATGTGAATTGACCTCCACTTTCAAACTATTTTAGTTTCATTTATACAACATATACCTTTGAAAACATTAAATACTGATCTGCTGAGTCTGCTACATTAAATACTGATTTCATACTTCATTTGTCGCAAAGCATAACAAACCCGTACCTACTCACTTAAATGTATGCTACAGAGAAATCTATATTATACGAAATATTTAATTGCGTTTCCATTTGTCGACTTTGACTCCAAATTGAATCTTGTTTAATTGACCTTTGCAATTCATGAAGTTGATTTGAATATCAACCGCTTTTGTAACGGCCATTTCAGCGTGAATTCAGCTGGTGAAAATATTGTAAAGTCGTAAATATTCGTTGTTTTACTCAGGTTAGAAAATTTCTCATATCTAATTATACAAATTAAATTTACATAAAACAGTACTTCAGAAAGGAAACTAACCGTTTGTTGAATTAAGTTTAGTATTGCTGAGCGCGTTTTTGTCATCGTGTTATGGTTCGCACGAAACTTCCGCGATAAAACGTTTCACTGCGTGATACTAAAAAAGTGTATAAAGATCCTGTATGACAAGAAAGAGCGATGGAACTTGTTTACTTTATTCTCCTTACTTCACAATGTATTTATACGGGAATTAACGCAATCACGAAATAAGTATTACATATCTCTGAATTGCCTGACGTTTCGACCAGGTTGCACTGGCCGTGGTCACAGGCTGACTGGCTCAGTAAGGCGCGCCCTCCGTCGTCGAGATCGTAAGGTAGAAGTTTCTTCTACCACCCGCACATTTTTGACATTTTTGATTTTTTTTTTCGCCATATACCGTCACATACGAGTACTATAGGTACTAGCAGTGTCAATAATTTGTAAGCAAACCGATGTGTTTATTGACCTTTCTATTATTACATATTATGCGCGGGCGAGCGCTTTTATGATTAACGAGTCTTTTCAAAACTGTTCTTATTGACCGGTATATATTTTTATGAATTTAAGAATTTAGAGTAGCTAAAACGTGTGATCTATGTTTCAAGAATTAAGTTGTTCTGCACTCCATTTTATATATCTGATATTTCGTTATAATTTTGACTAAGTTTCATATTCTAAGGCTTTGCTGGCACCGTCAATTAGTTTGTCACCTATTTTTATTTCGTTTTTGTTTTTATGTAAAAAGTAGTTATCGTTTTTAATTTTGTTTTTTATATATTTTTTATGCACTGACTTATTATTACCAGCGTATTTTATGTATCTTTTCGGGCACAACTCCTCCATATTTAAACGGATTTGCAAAATTATGTTTTTATTCGAAAGATGTTTATTCCGAAATGGGGTCACCATCGGATTTTTTTTATCCATTCAATGTAAAAAAAATCTACACGTGATTCATCCACTTAAAAAAAAAGCCTTCTCCTAAATTATTTTAAAGAAAAAAAAGAATAGATTTTAGGCTGATTATACACATAAAGGTTAGGTAGACGTTTGGCACATTTAACACATAACAACCAATTTATTACACAACTTTTTAGTAAAATCAGTAACATCTCTAATTAAAACGTGTAGGTATGAAATATTTTATTATTTGTGACTTGTATTTAAAAAGGTAAGATGTAGGTACTTGCGAAGTAATGAAGATTTGCCTTTGAAAACTGATGGAGTTTGTCATTACTCCACTGTGCATCTGATAAATTTTACGTTCACGTTGTACAGTAGGGAACTAGTAAATCATTTAATAGGAGTATACCTAGTATAGTATAACAGAACAAACAAAGGCACAGCTGTTTCTATAACTTCATTGTGGATAAAGCTAGTAGACGTAGTAAGAAGGCATAACATACCTAATTCGAAAGACAAAGGAATATGGTATAAGACTATAGTATCGGAGCCTCCTCACGTACCATGGTTTTCTTACACTGGCTTGGTGTAAGAAAATGTATTGTCCGCAGACTGAGGGCTGGACACATCGCTCACGGACGCTCAATAAGTTTGTATTTCTAATGAAAAAACTTAATTCACCGAACTGTAACGTTTGTGGGTCTTTAGAGGATGTGATACACTTATTGACGGAATATGTCAGATTTCGACCTACAAGAAATATCTTTTAAGCGAATTCTTTAAACATGTACGTATGATGTCGGTATGTTCTGTGTGTATTTATAAGTGTACATTTTTTTTTGTCGCTTTCACTAGGTACCTAAATAGTAGGTAGGTACAATACGTTACAAATGAACGTTGTTTTCTTTAATATAATATATATACTTACCTACAAAAAGAAATGAGATCTCATCAAATACATAAAATGTATAAAATGCAAGTCTCGCAACACAGTTTTTATATCGCAAAAAAAAGGTGAGTTCTAATTATTACCTTATTAGTTAACCTACAACATTTTATAGTGAGCGTTCAGCGTAACCCATCAAAAACATAGCATGTACTGAAAAAATCGTAGTAGGTATTATTGTGAAAAAAAGAAACAATTTCTTTCGAGAAAAAAAGGAATGGTGTATTTGTAGGTAAAAATATTTACGGATTCTTAGGAAAACGTACAAGGTGTCCGAATAGGTAAACATGAGTTAAATATGGGACCTTTTTAAAATAGTAAGTTTTTAGCTGAACATTACTGTTGCAACTGGATAGGTCACAGTTTTCTCTACACAGCTAGTAAAATATCAATAAATTCTTTCGAAATTCAAACTAAGTATAGCTGCCAAACTGAAACTTAAACAAGTAGAATTGTTTTTGAACTTTCGCGACTTTGATACATACTGGGGTCACAATGAAAGTTGCCAGAAAAAAAGGCGTGATATAAAAGCCTGTTAATATTTTTATTGCTTTTCGAAGTAGTCTCTTCTTCTTCTTTTCTAAGCACCGTCGCATGCGATGGAACCATTGACTGAAGCAGTGAGTCCACTTTTCTGTAGGAATCTCTTCCACACCTTTTTCAAATGCAGCCACAGCATCTTCAGGGTTCATAAAACGAATTCTAGAGGAATTCGTTTTATCTTTCATTTCTGGAAATAAATAAAACTCACAAGGTCGGGACTGTGAGAAGAATAACTCACTAGCTCCACACCTCCGATAGACAAATATTCGATAGTCCGTCTGGCGGAGTGAGCTGGAGCGTTGTCGTAGTGGAGGAGAATCGTGCTTCTTGGGTGCTGCTGTCTAACATTTTCCAAGACAACTGGTAGACAATTACTGTCATACCAATCTATCAGCTTCTATCATTACCCGCACAGCACTCACGTTATCTTTAGTAGTCGCCGTACAAGGACGTCCTTCTCGAGAATCATCAGTGAGTTTGCTTCGACCACGTTTAAACTCATTAAACCAGTTGTAAACAGCGGTACGAGATGGGGCTTCTTAATGAAATGTGAATCGAAGTCTATAGTAATACTGTTGTTGAGTGAGACCGCAACGAAAGTCGTAATAAATCACTGAGGAAAATATTCTCTAGTCAAATCCATTTCGATGCACGGCAAACACTTTTTAAATTGGCCGTCAATTTGTAAAAACAAATGACATATGAAATCATTTAACGTCTACAGATTCCCAGAGTTCCTAATTCGAAATTTAAATAAATGTTTCATCGGTTGCTTTTCTTACTGGCCTATTCTGGCCTGTTGGTCTAGTGGTTAGTGACCCTGACCACTATGCTGATAGGTCGTGGGTTCGATTCCCACCTGAGTCTGGGTGTTCTTTGTGTCCCCCGCGATACAGGAGTAATTCCTAATGCGGGAGAGGTCTTTTAAAAAAAAAAATCTATAAACTTTCAGTGTGACCCACGTATTAGATGTAACTCGGTACATAATCGCGATAATATTTAAACGTCGGGTAACCAAAAAGGTATTGCACCTTTTAAATATTATCGCGATTAAACACGTATGTCATTTTACATACAATATTTTATATAAAAAAAAATATATATATAAAATAAAAGGCTGCGTTTTCTTTCAGTATTTTTGAGAAATATCGAACGCGACAAAATTACAATTGCGTTTTTATGATACTACGACAACAAAATCAAAACTAATTTGCAAACTAAAATGTCAATGCCCACGATACAGATAATTAAACTCTGTATTGTACCTAAATGAAGTGAAGCGTCGACTGACCATTACCAAACAGTATTCAAATGAAGTGGTCACATGGAGTTCGGTGTGGCTGTAATGAAGTCAGTTGGGATCATGCGCGGCCACTCGTCACACTGTAATCTTTGACTTCGAGTTTGCTCAAGCGCCATCAGACCGCATCGACATGTTACCTTTCTCTGCTTATGTATCTAATTTCATTAGACGTTGTACTTATCTCATTAATTATAATAAAAGTACAAAACAACTAGAAAGTTACGGTTTAGAGAAAAGTTGAAAACCATTATGTATATGAACGTAATTTAATCTGCAACTTCAATTTTACTTTCGAAGTATCTCCACCGTGTAATTTCGACTTCACAATTCTATGGGTGATATAAATGATTGGCAACGTAAAACAAGTAATCTCAACGAATGTTGTGCTATAAGTATTGCCTATCATAGATTCAGAAATAAGACGGAAAGAAATTATCCATAAGAATACAAAAAAAAAGACCAAGCGCTGAAGAATTTATAAAGCAAGTTTTAGGAGACATCGGTTTTTATAACAGAAGCACTATAAAAGTATGACCGCTGCGTGACTGAGCAGCAAAGCAAAAACTCGCCGTGACAATCGCAGTCCCGTGTTTTAATGTTACATTAAGAACGAATTGCGTCTCTTTGTAGATTGTTTTACAGACGTGGAGCCTTAACCACCAACGTTTAATGGGATATGGTATAAATAATAAAATAATCATTCCCAAAAGGTGGTTTAATGTTTTTCTTCGTTTAAGTAGTGTAGAGCACAGCGGAATCAGAGCTCAAATGAGAAATTGGGACGCTTTAGCATGGTATCCTACCCGGGGCAATACCTACACCGTGTTATGTTTTTGTGTAACTCCCTAGTGAAATCACTATTGTTGCAAATGCTAATAGGCACCCGTAACCGCTTATCACCAAGAGGGTGTTTGCTACTAGAATCTGAAACGGTTTATCAACAGTCGATTGGTCCATGAACCGTTGGTCAACACTATCTTTAAACCATAAACTTTTCGTCCAATGGACTTTCGATCCACGAACGTTTCGCCAGCATTACTCTACGTCGATTCACTATTTATAGTCATTGGTTTAGGTTATATAGAACCGATTCGGTTCTGGCACTTCGCCGGCCGCTGCCGCGGCACGTTCGCTTCGCTTGCTCGGCTCGTGCGTTGTGGTCACAGTTCTAACCTAACCTAAACCAATGACTATAAATAGTGAATCAACGTAGAGTAATGCTGGCGAAACGTTTCTAACTCCTTAGTAAAATCTCACTTAGAATATTTAATAGAAATATGGGAGGCCTCTTTAACAAACTTAAATCCATTGCAAAGAACACAAAATAAAATTATCAAAATATTATTTCATTCATTTCATAAGATCGTACGATTAGGACGAATCGATAAACACCTCAATTCAGCCGATTCGATGGTTTAGAGGGTAAAGAGAATATCTCATACATACCCACGAAATTCGTAAAAATATAAACCTTTCTTTGCAATCGGGCGAAAGTACGATCTAACAACTAGACTAGAATAAAGTTAAATTTACTCACTAATCTTATACATAAATCAAATTGAAAAGTTCGCGTTGTTTTAGTAATGTCGGGTAGCGTTGCTAATATTGATATGGTTAGGAAATATCGCTCCACTTTCAAAGTGGTAGCTGCTACTTAGTTTAGAAAGTGGTGCTTGAAATCGAGTAAATTGTCTTTATAGGAACTCTGTTTAAGTAAGAACATTGTGTTTCTCCCCACTTTTCCATCAGATTTTTCTGATTGTCGTTGAAATGAACAGTTTTGGTATACTAAAATTGCATAACTTACATATGTATCCCACTTTTGATTATTTTAGTCTAACTCATTCGAAATGTACAACTGTAATGTTTGAATGAATTTCTTGACTGGAACTCTCTTGGGATAAAGCAAACGTGAGGATTTTCGTTAAAAAGTATTATATACAGTGTTATACATGTCTATACAGTAACGTATCAAAACTTGTAGTAGATTTAGCTAAATTTTGCACACAGTGAACCAAGTACTATAAGGTTTGTCAATTAAATAAATAAATAAAATAGATTTTATGTCAATTATTAAGTGATTCAATCACTTTCCTAATCTTAGGATTTAATAAAAATACTCTATGGTGTCTCTTAAATTGACGATGGAAGACTAATTGCTTTAAATAATAAATCTTTTTATACATCTAAGCCTACAACCAGGAAAACTGTCTGCCTGGTGGTATGGAGTACCGGTGTTTATGAGCACTCACAATAATAGTGGCGTCTTTTGTGCGTTGGCAGCTCTAATCCCTCCCACGGACATAACTATATCAGAAATCTGATTTATCCTAAATATTTTTCTATTTTTATTTTATATTAAAAACATTAAAAAAATATCGTTTGTCCATTTATTCGTTAAAAGTGGACATAAAAAGTGTTGGATATGATAATTTCATGAAAATGTTAATCTGAACAAATCTTATATATATATATATGGTAAACGCAAGTTAGTGCTCCTAATATTTTAAAATCTTTTAATAATATTTGAAATACAAATCTTATTTAAAATGAATATACTATATCTGAAGATTTTAAAATACATTGGTGATAATTTCACCCTTAGAAAATCTGAATGAAAAATTAATCTCTAAAATTTTATATTCTCTATCAAAAAGATTTCTCAGTTGGATTATACATTTCAATGACTTCCAAACTTTATTTAATTGTATTTTTCACAGAGAAATACACTTACATCACAAGTGTTTATCTAAATACGTAATAATTATTCATATTCTATTTAAAAAAATATTGAATTTTAAATGCATATAATTATACTCGTATTCCCACAATGTGTAACTTACTAAAAAGTAAGTTGTAATAATTTTAAAGAATTCATCAATAATGCGAAACTCTAAGCATTGATGATAATTATCATCAACTTACTTTTTAGTTAGTTAACCTATAAACATCATTTTGAGGTTTTAGCGCCAAGTTCCAAAACCATGTACCCGGTCTCATACACGCTTACACAGACTAAGTAAAACAGTAAACCGTCAAAATAAAGGCCAGAATCGCTTCTAGCTACCTGGAAACACTGTACACCTTTTGTAAGAGACCCTTCTCACAATCAACTCTTATCATTTACTCGTGTATGCGTAAGTGACATATCTTAATGGATTAAACAAAAGTAACCAATTTTAATAACGGTCCTCTCACAGTTTTCCGATATTATTTCGTATATTTTAATTGCTTTTTCAGGCCTTTGATTACAGAACAAGAATGGAAAAATTAATTAATCTATATACTTATAATAAAACTCTAACAGGTCCATGTACAGTGTACAGAACGTTGAAGATATTTTGAAATTTCTTTTTGGGTCTCTCTCTATAATCGATACTGCCAGAACTATTTTTTTTTTCATTTTTGTCTGTCATTTTGTCTGTTTGTATCATGGCCGCTCATCACGCTGAAACTATCGAACAGATTCAAATGAAACTTGGTATCATTTAAGTTCATACTACGAGGTAGGACGGATACTTTTTATCCCGAAATTCAGGACCGTTTCCTTGAAAGATGTCCTTGTCCTTTCCTTTGGGGATGAAAGTCAAAGTGTGTACTTAGTTGTAATTCATTAACACGTGGTCCGATTGCAACCATTCTTTTATTCTTGGAAAGGAGGTACTTTAAAGATTGTCGCGTAATCTTCTTTCTTCTATATCTAGGTATAGGTATAATAAATCTGTGGACGTGGAGTTTGTCTGTTTGGTTGCTTCGCGTAAAAAGTACAAAATAATTCCGGAAACGTATTATGCACAAGTATTGTGTGTAATTCGGTGTAACATTTAGTATTTGATTGATCACAATTGGTTCTCTCTATCCATAAAAAAAAAGAATTGAAAATTCTCAAAAAAAATGTATACAACAATACTTATAACGTTAAATGGTAAATTTTTTTTTTTGATATTTATTTTTAGTATAGAACACACTATATAACTGTGTCACGTGGGGTTTCACAAACATTAAAACAACGGACCCAATTAATTGATTTGAACCCGCAACATTTGGCGTGGCGTTGTGGCTAGGCGACCACTTAAACCATTTCGCCATCCGTGCACAATATAAACAAATATAATATATTATAGCTTTAAGTGAATATTTGTAGTTATTCATTATAATTTAATAGTAACTAATACAACTAACATATACATAATCATGTATATTCTACTAGTCCTATTCTACTAATATTATAAACGTGAAAGTTTGTAAGGATGTATGGATGTATGTATGTATGGATGTTTGTCACTCTTTCACGCCAAAACTACTGAACCGATTGCGATGAAACTTGGTATGTAGATAGCTGGAGACCTGGATTAACATATAGGCTACTTTTTATCCCGATATTCCCACAGGATCGGGACTTACGCGGGTGAAACCGCAGGGCGCTGCTATTTATTAATAAATCTGTAAAGACTGCGTTTCTGTAGATACCTACGCTAAAAATATTTTCAAATAAATTGTAGTAGTGTTAGAGGACAACCAACTGAAACCATTTATAACATTTTTGGGATTTGTGACGTTTAGTTGTGCATTCAACATGTAAAAACTACAAAACAAACGTGGCAACCTTTTCCGCAAAACAAACATATTGTATGTAGTTCACTCTACCCATAGAAATAAACATTTAAAATATTCCAGAAAAAACATATAAGTAACATCTCAATGCAGTTAGTATTACTTTAGATTAGACAAATAGATGCCTTATAACATTTCGTTATTAATATGAACGAATACACGTGACTGTTTTTTTTTTCTTCATGAAACAAGAATGTTAAATATTTGTTTATTTTATAAAATATGTCAGTTCTTGAATTCAATAATAAATATTTTTAAAAAAAGTAAGTAACTATTAAATTTAATAATTTATAAAAGTGCATCTAACTACAAAGGTGTATGTGTGCTTAATAGATGGCTTTGGGGAAATTGTTTGAACTGCAGTGTTAAGATTCTCAGTGAAATAATAACCTTTGCGCATTTATTGAGGTACTTGTGTTTTCTCTATGCCATCACAAAATTAAATAGTGTACCGGAACGCAAAGCGCGGTTATCTACTGACCGTGAACGTCACGCGCTGTCACGTGAGTCCGAGACTTTAAAAAGAAAGTCACACCTAAGTATGTACATATGTATTCTAAGTATGTATTCGGATAGGGACTTTGCGCTCTCAAGAAAGTGTTGTGAAACGCGAAGTGAGGTTAGGCTAACTGAGATTACCACGCACCATCACGTCTAAAACAAGTCTAAAACATGATGGCACACAGGACAATAAGACTGACCGTTGGGATGCGTTATGGTGCTTTTCTGTGGTGATTGTTGAAACAGCAAAGTTTTTTTTATTGTTTGGCGATCTCAGAGTAAACGGTAGCCGGTTCTTGGCTATGCCAACTATCTATTTTGCCCCTACGCAGCAACCGAACGCCAGCAATAAATTCACAAATATATTTCATGTAAGGAATATACATAAATTTATAAATATATTATAGAACGGTTATAAAACAAGTAGCTCTCAGACGAACCACTATCTCCAACAAAATTACATCTAAGTTGAGATATTGACAGATAGCCAGTGAAGTTCTTTTACATTTCTAGACCACTCTCTTCTTTCTTCTTCCATTGAGTACCTTACGCAAATTTGTGAAAGGTTCTCTAGATTGTCAACTTATTGATAAGTTGAACTTTAAGACGCCAACGCGATCTGTGTGCACACCACAAATGTTTACTATACCATCTAGCAACAACAATGTTTCACGCAACAATCCAGTTTCACGAATGTATAGTCGTTATACATATAACGATATATGTTCTCGAGTAGATATTTTCAATGATAGTATTAATATGTATTCAAATGCTCTTTGTATAAAGCTGAAATGTATAAACCTATCAAGACTTAAATGTAAAATTATAGTAACGCATTGTAGATATTAACTAATTAGTTAATTTACTGTATCTCGTTATCCTTCTTATTTTTTTTTTGCATCTGTTTAATACCTAACTGAAGCGCTATTACCGCTATTGTAAATGATGTGTATAGTTTTAATTGGACTTCAGATTTTAAAATTGTACGTTGTTACTTGTTATTGTGTGAGATATGATCTGTTGTCTGTAACTGTACCTACAAAAATAAAATAAAATTCATTTTCCGTTTGGTTACATTAGTGTGAAATCTTATGTTACCCCGTGATTATAAGAGCCAAACAGTTATTTATTGCTGGAGTAATCTGTTAGGTATACCGATCATATGTTGGTGTCGGCCCTAGGAGCCCATAGTTTCTGGGAAGCGGCACTGACTTACTACTCTCCCAATTAGTCAGACGAATCGAGGCGTTAGGTCGCCACAGTTGTTTTATCTCCATCGCGATGTACTGCGCGGAGAACTTCTGACGCAAGGAGGTAGCGGATTGGATCCGGTAAGAAGACCTCCACATATATACATTATAAGAAATCCTGCCTGGAGGATTCCCCGGTCAGGAAGAGGTGCTACGCCTATTACAAGGGACATACTGTTGTTTTCCGACATAGACGCGAACGAAGTCACGGGCAGAGCTAGGATTGATGATTATGTAAGTTTTTTAAATTAGAGTTGCTAATAGACCTAGCGAGCCAGAAGTCTTGTCTCTGGTAAAGCTTCTAATAGTTTACTTTGATATTTTAAGTATAATATCAATAAAAACTATTCACTGTAGAAAATGGTATATCTTGTACTAAGTAAATGTTATTCATAAATCATTAAGACGACCACGTCTGTATTATCTAGCAGTAAAAGTGTTTCTTGCGAACAACCGAAATCCGTAGGAATGCTTTGAAAGCCTTACCCATTGAGAGAATGAAAAGCCATTACTCTTATTACTCTAGAAACGGTATCCGTAACACTACTCCTACGGAGGAACTTACCGGCATCTTGAAGCCTTGGGGAAGGAAATCTTAGGTGAAAAGTGAATAATGGGCGTGGGCCATACTTATACGGCGGCAAATGATGTCTAATATATGTAATATGCATAAAGATAACTGTTTGCCTTATAATTGCTACTAAAATACTATAAGCTTCTCCAAATAAAAGTTTCGGTCAACTTTGTCTATCAATGATTTCGGCACAAATTAAGTAATCGCATAACTAAAGCTGTCTTTTAAATTATCAAACTCACATATACTTGCCTCCTCCTGTTAAAAATGTAGGTTTTGTGCAATTAATAATTCAATCCGAACCTTGTCACATTATCATATCATTATGAATGTAAATATTAAAATATGGGTGGTAAGGTTAGGTTTCAACTGTAGAGATATCAGTTTTACAGTAAGTTACGAAAGAGCAAAACCCTGTGTTCCGAAAGAAATTAAATCTTAAATTTATGCTACAAAAAGGAAAAAAATGCATAATAGCTTTGGAGAATAACCCAATATACTGACTACTTTGAAGAGAGACGTGGAAACAGGAAAAGTAGCGTAAGCACTATCTTACCAAAAAGGTTAAAAAGTATTGCGAATTTCTTAAAATATATTTGTGCGTTCATGCTTGACTAGCAGCGCCCCGCGGTTTCATTCGCGTAAGTCCCGATCCCGTGGGAATATCGGGATAAAAAGTAACCCATGCGTTAATCCAGGTCACCAGCTATCTACATACCAAGTTTCATCGTAATCGGTTCAGTGGTTTTTGCGTGAAAGAGTAAGAAACATCCATCCATCCATCAATCCAAACTTTCACATTTATAATATTAGTGGGATGATCATATGCATTCGTTGAAGACGTAATGCAATGCAAGACGTTGGAATAATTCATCTAGTTGTTCACGTATTGTTATGAAATTGGGAAAAAAGTCAACCGATTTTGAATGTACTATTTTTGATTATTGATTTAGAAGTTGTAAACGAATGTCTAACTGTCGATTACCAATACAATATATTACAAAACTTAGGCAATCACCTATACAAACATTTAATTAATTTTCAATTGAATCCCTAATCTTGACTTTATTATCTCATTTCAAATCTTGAATACCTACACAAATCAATGCTACATTTGTGTCTACATTTTATGCCACCGCGAATTATCTAATGTCAGTAAATTCTGATTTATGTGTATGTTTACTGAGTTGTTATTGACAAAATCTGTTTTATTACTCCATATTACTTAGATATGAGCAAGGGCTGGTGAGGTTAAACAGTAGTGGCTAAATATAATTAATCAAGTTTATTTATACCAAAAATCGACCTGTTTAGCAAGTTTTGAATAATGAGTTAGGCAGATAATGTTGAAACAGTTTAAGCACATGCTTTTTATTATTGATACTCACTGGCTTCATCATCAAGCTCCAAATGCTTTGAATCGATATACTAAAGTATGTCCATTCAAAGCAAATTCCGCTAGCACACCGTGTGATGGAATCTCTAACATTAGCCCTGTTGTCGAAAGAGAGTTTAGTATATACGCAATATATCAACTAAGCCACTAACCCTAGACAAATCTTTACCACATTATTTTATTTTTCGTCCACTGGTGGCAGAGCCAACCTCTTGTTCGACTCGACAAATGCGTGCAAAAGTCAAGCGCTTCGCGATGCGCTAGTGATGAATTAACAGCTGCTTTTTCCGGGACTACCAATCAATGTGGTACTCTTCCTCGCAGCTAAAAGGTTACGTTTTGGTAGAGCAAGATAGCAAGACTAGACTGCCCACTGCTTGTCAAATAATCTAGAGACGGCGAACCCACTCGCCTCTTGCTTTTTTTCTACCGCTAGTAAGCCAACACATATATAGCTAGAACAAAATGGGAAATTGATTGATTAAAGGAGTTTGACTTCCTTCATCTAATCAGCTCATTCGTTTTATATTTCGTATCACTAGTACTAAGTTTAATTGTGTGGAAGTGTACAAAATCATTTGTTACATTTCACTACTTCATAGGTTGATTAACATTTCTCATAAGCCACACTAACAAGTGAAGCAGAGACAACCCAGCTTGCAAAAAAACAAGTTGAACTCACTTTTGTATCACTTTTAATGATGTCATAAATAAATTGGGTAAGAATAAATCTGTTTTTACAAGCAATTTACATCGTTTAATGTTAAGCTATAAAAAAAAACCATTTAAACGTCAATTACCTTCTTTTCTTACTTCATTTCTCAAAGACATTGCTTTAAAAATTGTTAGCAAACAATGGCAACACATAAAAACAAATATTCAACTCCAAAATATGTTCAAACTTAGTGTCAATAATCTAATTAAATAAATAAAGTTTTTGATCAGTAAAACTGAGCCTACACCTGCCTCTAACCAGAGAAAAACTCTTGGTATGGTCATAGTAGAATAATAGAAGTGTTTTATATACTCACGCCAGTACATCTCTTAAAGGATAGGTATCCACCTATCCTTTAAGAGATGCACTGGCGTGAGTATATAAAGGCGTGATGAAAATATAGGCGTGAGTGTATAACCATGTCTTACCTTTCAAAGAAATTTAAAATTAATAGCACTTTGTACACACTTATATTTCGTTACTTCTCTTATATTAAACTAAAAAAAACAATTCGCAATGACTCGAACGTTGCCATCGATCGAATCGATCCGAAAACGTAAGTAACGGTTACGAGTAACCAAAGAAAAGCAGTTTTTGTAAGAAACCTATAAATATTATTATATCAATTGAACAGGTTAAAAAAGTTGTACATAATAATGAGAGCAGGTGTAGAAGGCGACAAACCATCATGACGCCGGACGTCTCACGCTCCGCTTTCCACTATTACTCGACTTTCTGTTTGCAAAACACTATTTACATGTTAAGATTCGCATGGTCATTTATTTTAAATATTCCGCGGATGTATGACCACTTTAGGAGCCAGACAATGCATCCGTATCGTCTAAAAATGTAAAAATAATATAAAAATCTAAATAATAAATATTGTCATACATTTTGCCAAGTTGCGCAGTTACCTAATTACTTTCATTTTACCACTTAATAAAGTATTAATATAACGCGGTAACGTTATACTTAAGGAATCGAACTTGCGATAGAAAAGTTTTTCTGTTGCTGTGATGTTACTGTTGTCTGAAATAGTACCTACCTACACTTGCTATTAGAGCATTCTTATAACACAAGCGTGGGATGCCTGTCATCAAATGTAACAAACAGTTCATTGGTAGATATTTATAAAAGTAGTTTGTTTTTATAGAAATATAGTAATAAGTATTTTTTTAGTTTTTTACTATATTTTTTTTATAGTCTGTTGGCCCGTCACCGCTTGATGGGTTCCTATAAACACCACCAACGGCTGCACTTATGCATAGTCAACTTCATTCGCTTACTCCTTTCCAGCTCCAGAGCTGCAATACTTTCAAACAAAAAAATAATTTTCAAATAAAAATAATTTTACAAATCGATCCCGCCATCTTCGAGTAATCGGGTAACACCCATAAAACTATATTAATGTCTTAATGTAACTGATTTAATTGTTATATATAATATAATTATTTTGAATATAAGATTGTAGATAAAGGAATTGCCCATGTGTGGATAAGAATAACTAATAAAAGAATAAATAAAAATAATAACGGTAGGTAGTAACGTAAATATTCGTAAGCGAATGAAAAAGCGTTTTTTTCCTGCCAGTCGTGCCTGGAAACCACTAAAAACGCTTTTATTCCCATTTGGGTGACTCCAATTTGAGACGAAATATGGTAGTTACTAGTGCCAACTCGAAAATCCTTCCAACGATTAGAAAAGAGCTGATGATCTTCGAACGGCTGAACAGATTTTCTTGGATTATATCTAAGACCACTCTTGAGCAAGTCACTTAACAAACAAAAAAAAAACGCACTACAATCGGTCCCTTTGTTTGGAAGCTACGATGCAACAGACACATAGACACGTCAAACTTATAACACCCCTCTTTTTGCGTCGGGGGTTAAAAAGGAACATCGCACTGACCACATAAGTATTTACTTTGTTCGAGAAGGAAGAACAAGGGTTGTTTTCATACACCACTAAGGTGGTAAAAAAATCTCGTGTGGTGTAACTTCTTATCCTAACTCTATGACATATATGTAACAATCTTTAACAATCAATTTTGAATGATATATACTTTGCCTACCGTTTTCTTCTTAATAAATTAAGAGGCGAAAAAACCAATAAGTACCAACTTATATGGATTTTCAACCTTAAAATATCCCGAAAATACTTCAATAGCCTCTAACGCCTGTTTAAAATCATACCCAGAAGAAATGCGATGAAGATAGATACTGTTACCTACAAATTTTGAGCTAGTGCGCTTTTAGCGCTAACTTAATTTCACTCGATTTCTTGCAACACTCTATATGTATACGTAGTCGGCACTCTTAGTCCTCTGTGCACCCCCAAGAGTCATTTATTATGTACTATTTATTACCTCAGTCAAACTTTTCACCCTTCAAAGACAAAGCCTTTGTCGTCAAAAAAAAAACTGTTTCTAGAAATAGTCTAGATATTTACGCATAATCTTTTTTCCAGCTGTAACTAATGTATTAATCATATTATAGTTTAAAAGGTTATCTCAAATAATATAATATTGTTATAGACGACGCACAGAAAATAATAATATAATTCTCAGACATGTTACACAGCGCTGTCTAGACCCAAGCTATATTTTGGTTGCTTTGTACGTCTATCTAGAATTCGAATAAACGTAATGAATGCGAATAAACATGCGTAGAACCTCCTAGACCAATAGCAATACATATATTAAGACGAACTAATATTGATCTAGAATCGTACCCGCGACCCTTACGCCACGCCAAATATTTTTATTAGGTGCAATATCAAGTGTTTGCCTATAGCATGTATCTATGGAAGAGCGATGTAAATATCTGGGAGTAATATAGAATAGATATAACAAATGTAATAAATGTGAAAAAAAAATCCCTTTCAATGTACTCGTACTCCTACCAATTTTCCCATATTTAATCCCCCAAGAACCCGGTTGGCGGCAATACGTTTGCCCCTTATTACGTGAGGGGGCTAAATTATATTGTGATAATGTAAGTGAAATATGTGGGTGTTTAATACGCCTTTGCCTACCCCTTGGGGGATACAGACACTTTAGGAAAATCGGGATTACATTGAAAGGATTGCAAAATAAACACCATTGTTCGACGTCGGATTACGTGGTAGATGCTAACCTGACAGATAACTGATTACATAAAACTGATTAGGTGAGAACATCATGACGTGTAGGTAAACGATCACAGTTAGTAATAATAAACGACCTAAATAATGAGCAAGGAGCGAGTATTTAAAACGTACAAGGGCGATTATACATGCTAACGGCCTTCCGCACGCTAACCGAACAGACCCAAAGGCTAAATATTGACTTACTATAAGTTCTACTTCACTATTTAGGTATCTGAAATAAAATTTAGGAAACCGCCAATCATTTATTACGAAAGTTCTAGCATTTTCAATTTTGAGGACGATATTTATTTTCATTTTAAAGGACGATTACAACACTTCTAGCCATGTTACCTACTTCGGTTTTAAAACCGTTGGTTAAAAGAATAATATTAAAAAAATCTCCTTGGACATGTTTGAATGTTTCTAATGTAAATGCGGGCAGCGCGGGAGTTGTCTGTAAAAAATGAGTTCATTGTATGTTTATAAATTCTCCCGACAAAGGAATATTTCCCTAGTACATAAGTTTTTTTAAATAATAACCTATACGAATGAAGATGAGCTTATGTTCCGCCATCCACCATTTAGGAAGCCGTTATCTTGTGGACCATAATGGGCGTTTATAAGAAATAAGGACATCTCTACTGCCCATAATGGAAAAAGAAGCGTGATATTTGGTTGTTAAACTAGACCCGGTGAGCTTTTAAACATATGTTTCACAGTAGTAAACACGTTCTAAATGCGGTCATTAATCAACGTTGCAGACAATAACTACTTAAACTTAATCTACTCAAGCACAGTTAGTGGAGAGCGTCCTTCAGTACTTAAGGGTTAATGTTATCATTAAATCATTGATGTACCTATTCATTATTACTGAATTTAGATAAAAGCTGAGCATTAAACCTTTATAAAATTTAATGGTTAACTAGTGTTTTTTTATATGTCTCAAAAGGTTTAATTTTTGTTTTATTATCATTAAGTTGTTGATACACAAGTTCACGAAACTAATATATCATTACATTACAAGAACTTTTACGAAAAACATCAAATCTGTTTAATAAAAATATTGGTTGTATGTAAAGTCAGTAGTACGGACGATAATTTTACGTGATAACGTCATAAGAAAACAATATTTTTAAAACTCTGGTAAAAAACACTAATTTTTAATTTTCAAATGCTTTTTACAGTATTTTCTAATTTAATTTAAATAATTTATTTAAATATAATCACGAACAATTAGTTATAGAAATAAACTGAAATCAAATCAATTTCAATAAACGAACGATCGTGCCTCTCTATCGCTTGTTCCGTGCCCTCGCTTGCACGCTCGGCTCAAGTGGAACGTGACAATTTTTCGTGCGTGCAGCCGGCGTTCATCGATTTATAAGACGTTATCACGTCAAAAAAGGTAACACTTTCACGAGCTTGTGGATCAGCTCACAGGATCACTATTAGTTACCAAACATAAAAATTTTGAAAACCTCAGGTATACAAGTTCCTTTACGATGTTTTCTTTCACCTTTAAGGTAAGTTATCACTATTTTCTGATACCTACATGATCTTCGTCAAGTCATGGATACCGCAATGATTACTGAACTGGAACCGCCCCTTAATAATTTTTGAACCACTAGACTATCACAGCTTTTGACTTAACTTACAAGCTATTATGTATTATCAGATTAAAGCACCAAGTAACTTCTTCTCGATTCTCGATCTAGAGGAATCGAATCTTTAGCATGATGAGACAACATACCCACAAGACATGTATAGCCGCAATTATTATCATTAGGTACTTTTGTTTACCAATAATTTATGTTTACGATTTAGTTGAAGTATAAAACCAATAATCAAAACAAGTCTATAATTATCAGAATAGCGGCACTTAAACCATGTATCAAAATTGAAGTGAACTGTAGTATAACCTCGTAACACATTGTATTGTTAGTGAACAATAAAAAATATCTAGGGGATAAAATATGCCTTCTAAAAAAACGCTTAAATCTGTGTCGGTCCCAGATTGATATATGTATTTCATCTTTTAACTTGCTAGATCCATTTATTTTATATAACAATCCTTTAAAATATTCAGGATAAGGGAACATATCTCACAAAAAAACATGTCATCTCTAGAACAAAAAGACATAATCAGCGAAATGTTTTTGTTATATCCTTTTGTTCGTTTTATAAGGACTGTTCAAGATGCTTGAGCGCTCCTTAAATATAAATTATATCTTACCATAAAGAATTTCATCTGGCAAAGAGCTAAAGTCATATGAGATCATTTTAAGCACTGTTATTTTAACATCTTAGTGCATGTTTAGTTCTCTACGTAGGCGAAAACTGTCACGACTGAAAGATAAAGAGATAAAAGGCGTATTGTCAAAACAAAAGCGGCTCAGTTAAGATAGTTAAGTCCAAGACACAGTGCTAATTGATGTTAAGGCGGCGGCCAAGCTGACCACGGGCAAACGGGATAAGGAAATCCCGGTATTAGCCTTAAGGTGGCTAAGCTTAGCTCCGGTCTTAGCGGTAAATACAACAAAACCAAAAGGTCGGGCCAATGTATGTGTAGTGAGTACACTTCGTAAGAGTAGCTATTAGTTTTTCAGCGCCATTGACTTTTAGTGTAAGTGCTGAACGCGAACAAGATAGTAACATAACGATAGCTAAGGATTAGATCAAAACCTCTGAATTTTACCCTTTGTATAAAAATATCTGGTTGCCATTGTCTTTATGCAATACAGTCACATTATGGTTTCAGTTTTCTGGTTGAAAATCTTCTATTTCTCTTTACTTATAAGTGACATTTGGGATAAAACTAGACTTTCATAAACTGAATGATTAATTACAAAAATTTAATTACTTAGTGATAATACTAGGTTACGAACTCACGATGACAGAGAGTATTATTACGTTCCTAAACGATGATATATGAGTACATTATAGAGAAGTATAAATTGTAGATATTCTAGTAAATGGGGTGTTCATAGAACTGTTTAGTTTCACAATACTACAACGGACATCACCGTACTAAATACAAAGGCACAGCATATCTCGGTTCAGATTAGATCCCTCCCCTCCAACTAGTCCAGTTGCCTTTAGTCCATCCAACACCACCTTGCAAAAGACCGTAGTTATATGGCTCTCCAAATGTACTACTGTACCTATGTTTAGGCTGGTGAGTAGGATCACCAGAGCTTTGCGAAAAATGTTTATAGAGTCGGCAAAGTACACGTGACACCATTAGTGTTGCCATTACTTCTAAGCACCGGTACGGTAACTGCTAACATTCAGGTGAACCATGTGTGATGGTATGTCTATGTATGTTTTAGGGTTCCGTTCATTAAAGCTTCTTTGTCCGTCTGTCTGGCTGTCTAGACCGTTTTTCTCAGGATCTCGTGGACGCATCAAGTGGAAATTTACACCAATTACTAATGTCTACAATCCCTTGAAGCTGTTAAAAATCAAGCTTCTTAGTCAACACAATCAAAAGATACGGCCATTAAGCCTTAGATATTAACAAAGTTGAACATTTCGCAGGTAAATCAAAACCTATATCCCATTGACATAGAATCATGAAATTTGGTAAGAAGCAAGATCGTTAATTTGTTGTTATATCACATAAAAATTGTTTTTGTGATTACTAACTTATATTTTACGGTTGGAAAGTTGATTTTGTTGTAAATAGATGTGGGAGAGTATTTTTAGAACTGCAAAGTTATGTTTGTTTTTCGAAAAAAACAAAAAACGGGCAAACCTTCGAGAATCGATTCCCGAGATGGACGTACTATCTACATACATGTTCGTTTGCTGACAGAACCCTCGGTGTCAGACTCGCACTTGTCCGGTTTTTTTTTTTATTTTTTAGATTATTTTTAGGTCCAAATATTATTATAATTATGGGGTATTATTTTCCTCCTTTTAGTCCTCGTATAGTTTTCTTTTTAAAATATTTAAGTTTAGTTAAAAATTGTATTGTGTTCACTCGTGTTCAATTAGTTGAAAATTTATATTTTATAGTTGTATTATAATATGTAAATAACGCTGGGAGTTATATATAATTATATTCTGTATGTACTTCCCAAAATAAATAAACATCTACAGCTCTGACAGAAGCTGAACACGGCAAAGCTGGATCGCTGAGTTGCGGTTTCTCTACTGAAACCTTCAGCTATCGAGAAGAACACATAAGGAATTGGGTTTAGAGTTAAATGTAGACCATCCCCGTCACGGCACATGAGCTGGAAGTGGCAATAGCTTCGCCCAAGAAATTAAAAAGATGAATAGTTATTATTGTAACTAATTACGAATAACGATTTACTAAAATAGCGCGCGCCTGGTGGACGGGGATGAGCCTTGCATAGCCCTCACCTCTAAAGTAAAAAGATGAAGAACCACGTCCAGGTTTTCTAGGAGAGCAGGTGCCATTTTCTATCATTTAGCTAAGCAAATTACATTTATAATTGTTAGAAATTAAAAAAGTACTTAGTCTAGTCCTATCAGTCGGTTTAAGTACATGATAATTACAGTAAATAAAAGCTTTAATTTACAATAAGTACCTTTGAAACAATGTTCAGTATTTCACCCCTTGAAACGGGCTTGAGTAGGTAATTGACTTACTCAAAACTATTCAAGGTTGCGTTTGTCATTAAATTGTAATTATTTATTTTTAAGCATATCGCTAATGCTCGTAAGGGACAAACATTAAAGTTTTCAAATAGTATTTGTTGAGATATAGTGTGTTATAAAATTTCAAGATTTGGTAACGAATCTATCTTAAAGCATATGCCAACCCTGTACCGCGATTCAATGGTCGTAAATTATTTTAGAAAAGGTAATTAAGACCGTTGTAATAGGTGCGGGGCGATAAGTAATACTAGGTATCTACTTAGTGAAATAAGTTTCATAAGGTAGGCCGGGGTATGTAGTTATTTGAGTGTTGTGAAATAGCCACATGGTTGAGGTGGAAGGTTATTGCCGGTCAATACCGGTTCTTAAAAACATTTGCAATAGCAGAAGTACCACCTCAGACGTTGCCCACGTGTCCCCTTAATGTAAACTTTGGCAATGAATGAGCATGAATATTACGTTAACCAAGTTTAATCCTAGCCGGTCAGTGTAAAGCTTGCACATGAATTTATTATATACTGTAGTGACCGCACATATCGTTGATTTCAGTACAAACCAGAATACATGCCGAACTAATTTATGAGTGTGCAAGAACATTCATTGGCATGGACCGGTCGGTTGCGCGCCAACCCGCCGATTTACCAAATTGCTTTGGGATCCAATTGGTAACCGATGGAATTAGCCATTAATTCAATTATCAATCACACACCCAATAACAACACCATGTTTGAATTAATGACGCTATCCAGCCGACTCCAATACATCGACGTGATAAAGTTGAACCTCAATACTTTGACGGGAAAAAAAATTACGAAATAAGTTGAAGATCTAATCACATCATTTCAGTTCATTGATATTTTTTTTGCATTTGATCAGCTGGATTTACGTGTATACTAAATAATATATTATATACTATATTACATACACACAAACTGATATAGTGTACTTGACCTTACCCAGGAGTGGCGTAACTAAACGAAGGACTTCTGAGTGAATTGGAGCCTCCCAATAGATGAAGTACCTTTACCCTTAACTATCACTCCTAGTGTAGGCAGTCTTGGTCTATTACTGTTGAGTAGGGACGAACGAGCTCTAAGTATAGTATAGTATAGTAGGACCGGATAGTATTGTTATTCTAACTAATATTATAAATGCGAATGTAAGTTTATTTGTTTATTACGCTTTCACAGTTAAACTACACAACCGATCATCATAAATATTGCATACACCTTGTCACGGCTATAGAAAAGACGAGTACCTTTCATCCAGTATCTTTATCGATATTATTAATCTTGGTTATTGATAGGTAACAAACCATAAAAAGGATATGCATTTCATTACATTTTCTGCCTAAAAATGATTTTAAAATGTTCTGAAAATCGGCATCGTTTCGGACGAAATACTTCCACAATATATTAAGATAGTCTATCGTCTTTTTACTACCACATAACAAATAAACTTAAATTGCTTTAGTTGAAAATTCTGTGAATAATTATATACTTACTTTATATATTATTGTCCGCATCGCAATCATGGAATAAATTTACAGTAGTGGTTTAGCAAGCAAAACATCAGCCAAGATGAAAAAATTCACACTTTAACGCTATCTTATGACCTAAGTTTAATTCCAAGAAATATTTTTCTACAGATCAACATAGTGACGATCGTAACATGATTTGACTTTTACTTGGCCAGCCCAAGTGTGGTGGCTTTCATGTATAAATTGTTAGGTATAGGTAGGAATCACTTAAACAAAGCATAATATCTACTTCGGTGGCAGATGCAGATTTACCACCTCTGCCAGAGAAAAGCGGCAATGTGACTTCCAATGCCCCGCCCCATAGGAACCAGAGGTTTGTTTTTTTTTTTCAAAGCAACAAACAAAAATATTTCGTTAGGTTTGAGAATTTAAAAAAATCTCTAAATCTCTATACAAAGTCGATGGAGACATCGACTAATACAATTAGAACATAGTAGGCAGATTTATTAGAATAAATATATTGTTTTGTCGTAAGCACAACCCTGTATTTAACTGTCGGTCACTACTGTCTGTGACCTTGTTCTAAACCAGTGAGTGACCCATATGGTAATCAGGGTGAGAACTTTCATAGCGCGAATCAAGCTTATTTATGCAAAGTAGTTCAATTTGTTTTTGCAAGATATCGTGGTACAGAACCAATTTAGCATACCCGAAATCTGATAGCAGTTTAAAACAGCCAGTTATCAAATCGAATACATAAATGCTAAAATGATGACTTTGATATGTTAACTTCGTTTTGTATTCAAAACTTTTAATAATTGAGTTAGACACACATCTACGACGAACGTTAACATAACATTAAGAGGCACGTTTCGATTTTAAGGACAAAGTCAGTAACATTTACAATTTTAAAAACTTTACCTGCATACTTAATATGCAAAGACTATAAGTACTTACCTTACTTTCTACTACATTTATCGTCAATCATTACTTTTCAATTACATTTCTAAGCTGCACCTAAGAAAAGCTATTAACTGAAAATTTTCAGACGTTGCCAGTTGTAGTATAAGAAAACTAGGAATATATAATATTGAACAAAGAAAAGTTTGAGTAGAACTTATAAATTAAACTTAAAGTAAGTTCAAAAGCTATTAAGTTGTTCATATAAAGCATAGAAAGTAGACACAAAAAAAAACGTAAAAATGTTGTTTTATTACAACTGGAAATCGTGTGTTAGTCGATATTCAACCATGATTTATTAAGTTTTGAATGTTTTGTATTCTATCATTGACCAGTATAACTTGAACTGTCATTGTATAGACATATATATACTGGACGCCTTTAGCTTTTTATAGACCTTTTCACATAATTTAAATAGAAAAAAATATCTGATCCAATATTTTTTTATTGATATCATTAAAACTCTTCAACATTACAAAACAAAACAAAAATAAAGAGAATCGGTTGACCACCAGGAGAAAATGGTTCATAACTGTTTTGTCTTGCCTATTTTATATAATAAAATAATAATGATCGACTGGCCTGTTGGTCTAGGGGTTAGTGGCCCCGACCTCTATGCTTATAGGTCGTGGGTTCGATTCCCACCTGAGTCTGGGTGTTCTCTGTGTCCGTTGTTTCTATGTTTGTAAAGTTCCCCGCGACACAGGAGTAAACCTAATGCGGGAGATGTCTTTAAAAAAAAAAAAAAATGATACCGACTGAAATAAATAAAAAATGCCGTTTAAGAGGCCGTTTACGAATTTTTGGCATTTTCGCTGATTTACGTGATTTTGCAGAAGTGATTTTATAGTTAAAATACTATATTACTATAATTTTTTATGAACAACATAAAAGATTATTTCAATTTAGATATAATGAATGAGCCACTTTTTTACTTTTATTATTTAATGTTGATTAATCGACCTCAAACCGGTGACTGTTTTGTGCATTTTTGCTGTAAGAGGTATCACATATTTACGAACTGTTTTGAAGTATACTGATAACTTTTAAGCAAAAAAATAAAAATAAGATATGAATTTTCCTGCAGAAATTTCCAATGATTTTCCACTCAGAATTATGGTATACACTATTTCAGGATTCAGTACAGTGTCACTTACACCCTGTATAAACAGTTTTAAACTATATTTTAATTATGCTACTGGCATCGAGTCTATAAATGTCTAAAAATCTGAAACTGGATGAAACTTGCTTTATCAAAACAAAAAAAAAACGTTATTACCACGAAAAAAGGAAAAAGAATAAAAGTAATTAAAAAGAATACTACTGAAAAAGTAAACTAAAATGGCGGACAGTTTTCTTAGATTCTTGGTTAATGACTGGAAGATCATCAATTATTTTCTTAAATGAGTTCATGTTTATGGTTTACATCCTGATTTTGAAATAGTTAATTATTTTTATGGATTTTTAGGGTGCCGTTTCGCAAAAGGAATCATTATAGAATCACTTAACCATCCGACTGTCAAACCCCTTTTTCTCAGAAATGCATAGAAGTATCAAGTTGAAATGAACATCAAATGTTTGCGTGTTATGTCTGCGGCCTCTTGCAGCTGTAGAAAATCAAGCTTCTAAGTCAATGCAATGAAAAGATACGACCATTTAAGCCTTATATTTCAACCAATTTTAACCTTTCGCAGGTAAATCAAAATCTATAGGGTACTTTCTATTGACCTGGAATTATTAAATTTGGCGAGAAGCAAGGTAACACAAAAAGGAAAAATTACGAAAATAGTTCATTTGTTTTAATATCACATATTTTTTTACATACTTATATTTGGGGCGTATTTTTAGAACGGCAAAGATAAATCGGTATTTCAATAAAACGGGCAAAAATCTTCAAAAATCGTTTCCGGAGATGGACAAACTATCTACATTAAAGTTTGTACGAAACCCTAGGTGCGCTACTCAGGTTCGCACGGTTTTTTATTCCTGTTTATATCCAGCCGTATGAAGAATACACAAAAAGTACCTTAAACTCATAACCTTTTATTTCAATAAGGTAAAAAACGAATGGGAAAGGAGATCAATAATTACCTACTGGTGACGACTCGATCTCACCTACAAAGTGGAAAGAAGGTCACTACTTTACAATGCACTAAAAAAACCAAACCGCCTGATTTATTTACAGCATCATAAACGTAAATACGTCAGAACAAGTATCCTTTACGGCTTCAAGCCTCATTTCCCGTGAAAGCGCAACGTTGGCGGTTCACTAAAGACAAAAGTTGTAAACTTCTTTTAGTTTTTTCTGATTAAGTTTGTTGTGGGTTTCCGACAGTTCCGCACTTAGCCAGGATACTTGGAGCGCACATTGCACTGTACTCAACTGGTGACCTCTTTTAAAGAAACTATATGTGTAACAACTATTAATTATATACATATGTGCACATCGGTGGACCTAGCCGATCTATCAAATATCTATTTAGCTTGACACTGACTTCAAACAGACCAGTAGATACCTGGTGCCTTTATGATGTTACCTATTATTTTAAAAGTGTCACATGTATGTCGTCTTTTCAATTAAGTTTGATATCGATTATTTTTCACTTTTCACTTTCTTAGTGCTTTTTCAAGTCGGTTTAACTTTTTTTAAAGTCTTTATTTTTACATTTTTAGTGTAAAGTACTGCGTAGATACGGTATTTAGAACATTACTTACTGTAATGTAAATTACCGAACTGCAGTTCATTACATTAATCTTTAGTTTAATAAGCCCGATACTTTATTGAGATAAGGTGGTAAGATTTCTAGTTTGTCTAGCAACTTAATGCACTTGATTGAATAAGTTATAAAAAAACATACAAACAGCCAAACGTAGAATCGCATCCTTTTTAAGTCGGTTAATAACAATAACGTTCATCATTTTAAACGTCAAAGTTTTTTAATTTCAAGAAAAATCCACAAACACACTACATCTGTCCTTAATTTCTGAGGGTTTCCCTCAGATACCATCATCATATCCGGACTTGGTGACAATGGGCCCACCTGGAGACTCACACTTTCAAACACAAAAAAATATTTTTGATATCGGTGTATAAGATGACGGAAATATCGGTGAACATACATAAAAAAAAAATACATACAGCCGAACATAGAACCTCCTCCTTTTTCTGAAGCATGTTAAAAAGGAGGGATGTTATAAGTTTAACGTGTGTATCTGTGCGTCTGTCTGTCACATTGGGGCTCCTAAACAGATGGACCGATTTTGATTGAGTATTTTTTGTTATAATTTAAGAAAATCTTTTCATCCACTCGAAGATCATCAGCTCTTCTCCAATCGTTGAAGGAATTTTTGAGTCGGGTGTATTTTTAATTTCTGCTTGTTATTACTAAAGGGATATATTTGATAAAGAGCTTTTGGCCCAATGGCGCCCATGAATGAAATAAATTGTGGGCATTTGGATTGAAATCATAGATATAGGAACCGCTAATATTTTTGATATAGCGCTAGGACATAATTAAAAAATTAAAAAACTCACTATTTGCTTTGATAGCCAAAGCGATATGGCCCTTGACTGGCAAATGAGAAGTCCTAAATTCAAAACCAAGTATTTCTTCAGACTTTTTGTAAGTTATATAATTTTTTTATGTTATGTTATATTCGCTCATGGGTAAGGCAACGAACCCGTGAAGCGCACAACGGTCGCTGGGCTGATACGCCCGGCTGTAGGCAATCTAGACTGGTGCTGACGGAGGTCTCACCACGTTTAACCTGCAGACTGCTCAGTCTTAACCGACTTGAGATCAGAATAGTTGTAGGTACCATTACGGGCCACTTGGCTCTAAACTGGCACCTATTCACCATCAATGCGACAAACAGTCCTCTATGTAGAGGCTGTCTTAATGCGGAGGAAACGGCCGCCCACGTCGTCCTGGAGTGCGAGGGAGTGGCCACACAACGGGCAAATATCCTCGCAGGAGCGAGGTCGCTCCTAGAAGCCTGTGAACGCCCCAGGAGGCTTCTGTGCTTCTGGAAGGAGCTAGGCTGGCGCAACTAGCCAGCCTATCTGAACGCATAATGGACCGCCTATGAGTCTAAATGCGGAAACAGAGCCCTTTACCAATACCAATACCAATATGTTATGTTATATGAATGTATTATTTAAAAAAAGACTTAAAAAAAGAGAAAACCAAAAATACATTTTTAGTTTTCGATTCTTTATTCGTCCTCATTTAAATATATAATTAACACGTCATCTAGAAACTGGGCTGGGAGATTTATCTTAGATTGAAACCTTGCCCAGCCCAAGAACCAAACAACGGTCATAGCATGGGCACAACACCTCACTGTCCTGCGACCAGCTAAGCAGTTACAACAGTATTGTCGTATGGCTTCTATACCACTTTATACAAAATACATTTTTCGAGCTACATGACTGCTCTTGATTCGCCTTCTAATTAAAATACCTACAGTTATTTGTTGAAGGAAACCCTTCCAGAATATTAATTTTTTCCCGACACACTTCAACGGCATATGAACCTTGCGCTCTCATATATGTTCTCCATAATAAGAGCGTGCCTGTTTGAATTGATAAATACCAGATGAAAATAATATTAACTCATTGTAGGTGAGTTGGGGATACTTTCTGCACTTACATTTATATTGACAAGTTGTGCACGCCTTCGATTTAATTGCTAAGTTGACTGCAAAGGCAGGTCGTGGGTTCGATTCCCACCCTGGACAAATATTAATTAATTAATTAATTATTTCTCTTTATTGTACACCTTTAATTAGTAAATAGTGCAAATATAAGTTACAATGTTAAGGTATAACAATCGGCGGTCTTATCACACACGGCGATTTCTTCCAGACAACCTTTGTACGGATATTGTCAAATATAATTGAGGGTAGTCTGTGGTGTACAATATAAGGTTATGTTAATATACTGTAAACTGAATACTATATATAACCATAAACGTATCACATACATATACCAATATTAATATTACTTACACATACACTAAAATATATATACATATGTATAATAATATAATTAAAAAGTATTTATAATGACAAATAATAATCCTTCACTTGTTTTTTAAATGACTGCAAGGTTTTGGCTTGTCGAATTGTTTCAGGCAAGTTGTTCCATAACCTGACCGCTTGCACTGAAAAGGACTTGTCTGTGAACTGAGTGGAATGTCTCGGCATTTTCAGCTTTAAATTCTCTGATGATCTCAGGTCCCTGCAATGTGTGTTGTGTAGGAACTCAAAACGTTCCTTAAGATAAGAGGGAGTGTGAGGATGGAACAGAGTACTGTACAAAAGAGAAAGAATGTGAACATTCCGGCGAAAGCGTATAGGTAGCCACTTGAGCTTAGAACGATACTCTGAGACATGATCATATTTGCGTAATCCAAATATGAATCTAATGCAGACGTTTTGGAGCCGCTCAAGTTTGTTCAGCTGGTCTTCGGTGAGATTGAGATAGCTGACATCACCATAGTCAAGGATAGGAAGAAGAAGAGACTGTGCGAGCGCAATTTTCGTGTTGGTAGGAAGGAAATTCCGAAGCCTTCGCAGAGATCCCGCTGTTGCAAATAATTTACGACTGATTTCTCCAATTTGAGGGCGCCAGGATAGGCACTGGTCCATATATATTCCTAAGTTTTTAACCTTCTCGCTATATGGAATAACCGAACCATTGCAATAAATAGCTGGCATTTGCTGAAGGTTTATTCTGCAGTTCAGCCTAGGACTACCCACTACAATGACCTGTGTCTTTGACGGATTTAAAATCAGTCCATAATCTTTACTCCAGGTACATATTTGCCTTAGATCTTTGTTGATAACATCAACTGCTTGTGTTATATTATCAGGATCAGCTTTTGAATAAATTTGAAGATCATCTGCAAAAAGATGGTAGGAAGAAAGTAATCGGTTTGTGATTGAGTTTATAAAAACTGCAAAAAGTAATGGGGATAACACGCCGCCCTGAGGTACGCCCGCAGATGTAGTGCACCAAGAGGAGTAAACATTGTCAATACGAGCACGCTGCTGGCGACCATACAGGTAACTATGAAACCAGTCAATTGCTGATGGAGATATGTTAAGAGAGCATAATATACTTAGCAAGACATCAAAGTCAACGGTGTTGAAAGCATTACTAAAATCTAGTAAAGCAAGGACTGTCAGCTTTCCTTCCTCCATGCCCAACCTGATATCCTCCGTAATATGGACTAAAGCTGTGGTAGTACTGTGGCCCGGACGAAAGCCTGATTGGAGAGGATTTAGGAGACAATTCTTTGAGAGAAACAAGCTTAATTGATTGTGGATGAGGCGTTCAAGGACTTTGGATAGAAAAGGAAGAATTGATATGGGACGGTAATCTGAAAAAGAGGATGGATTACATTTTTTAGGGAGAGGAGTGATTTGAGCCATTTTCCACGCAGATGGAAAAACATTGGTGGATACGGAATAATTAAGGATGTGGCAAATCACAGGTAGGATTTCATCTAGGATAGGAAGTACCATATTACGGCTGATGTTGTCGCTTCCTACTGCATTAGAAGTTATTGACACTATACTCTTCTTAACATCACAAGCAGAAAATTGACTGAAAACGAATGGGGAACAGTCCGGGGTCGGAAGAGAAGAAAGATAATTTAGCGTTGCAGTCTTAGTAGTTCCTCCAAAATTGGAGGAAGCAGAAAAATGTGAGTTCAAGGAATCGAGATCAACGTCTTTTGAAGGAAAATTTGGACCTGATTTACCGACCCCTAATGACTTAAGAAACTTCCAGACTTTGACTGGATCACCATTTTCAACAGATTTGTGGATATTTCGGCGTTGAGCATTCCTACACATCTTATTGCAGTGATTTCTAATAAGCACAAATTTTTCCCAATTTGCTGTAGTAGGGTGACTCTTATATCTTGAATGTGCCCTTGCTTTCCTTCTCTGTGTCGCCTTTATTTCTTCGGTAATCCAAGGTGCGGGCAGATGTCTTACCTTTATTTGACGAATTGGGGCATGTTTGTCATATAAACATATAAGGTGATTTGTAAAATAGTCAATTTTTTCATCAACACATTGAGAGTTGAAAAGTGCACTCCAGTCTATGTTGTCTACATCTCTGCGAAGATCCTCAAGATTCATGTCACGAAAATTACGGTGTAGGAGTAATTTAGGTTTAGGTTTAGGAGTACGGATTTGATAGGAAAGAAAGAGAAGATCATGATAGGAAAACGAATCTGCAGAGCATTGCCCATATTTAGCGACATGCTCTGCTGAGGAAATAAGGATGAGATCAAGGAGGGAGGAGTTACGGTTTGGCATATTGTGTGTAGGATTAAGTGAAAGAATAGAAAGATTATTGGATTCCAGGACAGATCGAAGAGAAGCAGAACGAGAATCGTTTTTTAGTAAACAGGTGTTGAAATCACCCATGACTATGATATGACTGTACGAAAGGGTTAAGTTTTCTAAGAGCACTTCAAGTGAAGAAAAGTAGTCTACTCGTAGGGAGGGACTGTAATATACACCAAATATTTGTGTGATTAGCACGAGTATTTGTTCTGTGTCTGGGTGTAATTTATCTATAATATGTATGTATTTAGAAATATATAAGTATGTTTATATTACCATAATACATTAAGCTATGCTTAGTTTGGGATCAAACGGCCGTGTGTGAGATGTGTGAAGTTATTATTATTATTAGTGGTTAGTGGACGCAAATTGGTTTGGGACAATAACTTCTGACTTAACATACTATAATTATTTTACACTAGTCAAGGAGAAGAGTCAATTTGAACTTATGTTATGTACTCGTCTATGTGTCCGTGGTAACACGGAGGTGTCGTATAAATCGGGTTCCTTAGCCGTGGCAGGTTTTTCTGATACAGATACAATATCCATGAGTAAGCCGGTGTCGTCGTGTGAGGTGGGTGGGTCCAATGTATAGCCAAGGTCGTTATCGGGTAAGGTTTCGGAGTTCATTATAGTAATCAAAGACATCGGATATATATATACATATATATATATATATATATATATATATATATATCAGTTAGAAAATAATGTAGAAAAGATCACGAGTCGTAAGCGCACAGCTAGAAAGGAAATGCGATTGCGAAATGTCATAGTTGAACATTTAGACGTAGAGATGGCGGAATTACAACGATTTAATTATTTAAAAAACAGAAATGTTTATTTTTTAGTATATGTAGTAGATTGTGGTAGCTCATAAATAGTCGTTTTTTTATTGTTAATTCTGAACAAAATAACGATAACAAAAGGACACCAAGACAAGTATTAAAAAAAAATAGGTTTTCATGACCGCATTTCCTACCAATTTTTAGGGCGAAATACCCTCACTTTCTCAACAGATTTACATTAGGCTAGCGGAAATGCCAAATAATGCATTGATTGATTGAGGATTCTATTTTTATTGACTTCGTAGTTTTACTTAGTAGTTTTTTTTCTTAGTAATAGCATAATTTAGTTACAAAATGGGTATTTTTTTTTATTCACCACATTGCTGGGCAAACAAAAGCCATAAGTGGGCATATCCCTTTGTTAAGCGATCCAGGACAATTTAACTTACTTGTGTCTCGCCGAAAATTGTGCTCAGTATTTTTGTTGTTCGTACGGTACAGCAGTCATAGAAGAGAGAGTGTAGGTGAATTTTGTCCATCTACAGAATTCAAAATGCCAAAATAAATCAGTTACAACCCAATCAAAAATCCAGTTTCATCTTAATAATTCCTGGGCATCAGGATACCTTTTTTATTATTTTGACTTTTCGAAAAAGTGTTTTTTTAACGTTTAAAAAGAGGCTGTGAAAACGGTATCATAAATTCTGTAGATCGTTTATAACGTTTTTTACCTACCTAACATGGTGCTTTGATATTTAAACTGCAAAATAAATTTTGATATCTACAAGATCGCTCGCTAACAAAGCGATTGATTGATGCTTTACGTGACCAGAAAGTTGACCTTTTCGACACAAAATGACTAAGCTGCACGTGTGGTTATGGAACCAGTGAACTGTAAGTGTAAACAGTCTCTGTGAGATTCTCGTTTTAAAGTTAATAAAATGTATCTTTTTACAAGATATTATTATGATGTAAACTATAGTAACGCAAAAAAACACGCTGATCTGCTACTATGTACCGATAAACCAAAAAACACGCTTCCTCAAACAATTATACCAATTGTGTATTTGGATGTTGAATTAATAAATAATTACATACTGCACATAGTACAGTATTACTGTAAAACACTGGTTTTACAGTAATACCTAAGATTTCATCATGTATAGTCACACAGTGAAGTGGTTCGGCGTGTTTTAGTATAATTCTGAATTGTAACCATATCAAAGATGTTAATGTAAAACATTGAGTCCTCGCTTTTAATTAAGCCAAAACTACTGTTATAGAAAATCAATTCATATTAGTAGTCGCAACATCATGCGCCGTCCGGTAGTATTATCTACTATTGACAGTTCTATATAATAGATTTTTTTGTGTCGCTTCGCAAACGTTCGTTGACACTGATATTAAACGGTCACGATTTTATCAAAGCTTTTTTGTACTGGACTGTCGGAATACAAACTTAAGCTAATCTCCTTAAAATTATGTATAGTTTTAGAAACATTTTTTTTTGTAACAATAAAGTCAAACAGCCATGATGCCAATAACAAAAATACCTCACTGAAGGAAGAGAAGATTGACGACTGTGTTCAATCAATTCATTTTAATTTAAGTAAATTATTATAAAATCTACTTACTACACTAGAATTGAAACCAAACAATACATTTTTTTTTTTTTGATAAGCGAGTGTTCCCAGTAACCTTAAAAAAAGAAAAAAAAAAGAATTACTCCACCCGGATCGCATCCCCAGTTCTTTATGTCCCAGCATGTCTTAAAGACGGTTGCAATGAAGAGTAATCAAATGCAATGCAATATGCTGTCGCGAGGTCTCCATTTCGATCCCGGGTTGCTGAAATCGTTATTGAGTGAAGATCTGTAGAGGTACTAGGTTGACATCATCATGATTATATATGATTAGCACAACCTTCCTGCGCATGTTCTAATTAAATGGAGTCGGCGAAATACAGTTTATTGTTTATTTTTATTTCTTTTAATTGTGACAATTAATAATCTGACATCTAAACATTGGACTGCGATGTCTACGAGAAAATTCCTAGGTTCATCCGTGTTTTAATTGAAATATTTTTTTAGATAATTATTAATAATGGGACGTCCCCCCACTTGAAGTACAGACAACGTAATGATTTGCTTTTGCGTCATCCTCCTAACTAATACAATAAATGCGAATGTGAGCTTGTTTATTTTATGTTAATTTGAAATAAAATTTTGCATAAACGTCAGGGGTCCAGAAAAGGACATATTTATGTCCCAGTACCTTCCATCAGGAAAATAAGTTCCTACTGTTATCAATCGGTAGAAAAATAAAATAATAAAAGCTCGTTTTTTTATAAAACAGATAAGTATATCTGTTTTAACTACGTCACCAAAGTCTTTTAATCCTTCATGATGTTTAAATAATAATATCAAGGAAAAGATAAGAAAAAGAAAAAAAAAGAAGAAAAAGATACTTGTTGGAGGAACAATTGGTTTTGTATTTTGTATCCATGTACTTTGCATTAGACAAATGATACAAAACAATATTTTCACAAACCAATTCGATCATTCGCTCATCCTTCATTTTGGTTGTGATGCAGCGGCGTCCGTGATCCGTGATCCGACAAAAAATATCGTCGTTGACGATTACGTCCGTGATTGTCGGCGCCGGCACTGTCACTGAGAGCACTGTGCCGACACTGACACTGACAGGTATGGACACGTTCATAGAGAATGTATGAAAGAATAATTATCACGGTTGCGGTACTGTGCCGGAACTGTGACTTCACTGATATGTATGAATCGGCCATTATTCGGTTCTGAATCTAAATGCTGCAGAATCTAAGACGACTGGTCAAAGTGACAGAAACCCGTTGGATTGATGCGGTTTGATAAAAGATCTATGTTTAGCAGTGAACGTTCTTTCGACGAAATGGTGATGGTTTATAATCGAATACATTTATACAGGGTCGTCTATCAAAATATAGTTACAAATACTTGTTTATAAAAAGGTTTACGGATACACGGACACGCGTAGAGACTTCAGTTTGACGTCATTATATATTGTTGGTTCTATTCCCACTCAGTGCAAATATTTACCAAGAAAGGAATATAATTCTAATGAAATATGTGAATATTTTGTTAATTAATAAAGACCAACCGATAAATTTACTAGTACTAACATATGTGCCACCGCGATGGACCTAGCCTATCTTTCAAGTACCTGTTTAGCTTGGCACCGACTTCAAACAGACCAGTAGGTGCCTAGTGCCTTTATAATGTTACGTATTATTTTAAAAGTGTTACATTTATGTATTATTTCCAATTAAGTTTGAAATTGATTATTTTTCGCTCTTTAGTGGCCTTTCTTAGTGCTTTTTGAAGTCGGTTAAACTTTTTTTCTAAGGTGTTTATTTTTCCATTTTTAGTGTAAGGTACGTACGTACTGAGTAGATGCAGTATTTAGAACATTACTTTTTGTAATGTAAATTACCGAACAGTTCGTTAGATTATATAAACTTTAGATAAGGTGGTAAGATTTGTGTGTGGGTGACGCTGGAGATCGGCTTGCTCACCTCAAAACAAAAGCCTACGATCAGTGCGTCCTACCAGTTATAATCTACGGTGCCGAGACGTGGACATTAACGGTGAGGCTAGTCCACAAACTAAAAGTCACTCAGTGGGCTATGGAGCGAGCTTTGTTTGGAGTTTATTTATGAATAAAGTTCGTAACGAGATCACCCGTCAACGAAGTAAAGTTCCTCATAGCTCGCAGAATAACCACGATGAAGTAAGTGGCAATGAAATCGCCACGTCTGCCGATAGCTGTTGGAGTGAATGGGTCCTAGAGTGGAGACCGTAAATCGATAAACGGAAAGTACACCATTCCAGATGGACGCCATCCAGTTGGACTAATGATGTGAAGAAAGTAGCTGGGATAGACTGGATACGGAAGGTGGAGGACCGGGTGCTATACTGCTATGGCGCAAATTGGGAGAGGCGTATGTCCAGAAGTGGACCGCCATAGGCTGAATGATTGAGTGAATATTTAAAATAAGCTTTTCTGTCCTGTTCAATAATAATAAATAGGTCCCATAACTTTTATTTTCATAAATCATACGAAACTGACTCTAATTTTTTTTTTATTGTAGTAATTCATATTTTGTATGTTATTTTTTTGTAATGTCACCGGCGGTATTAGATACACTTTAAATTTATATACTTTTTACAGTAGTTAAGAAAAAATAAAGTATTGGAATAGCAAATGTTCTTATTTTATAAGGAAAATAAGCTACAAGAAGATTAAGGAATATGGAGAGAAAATTAAGGGTATCTTAAGTATTTAAATAAGTTACAAAATAATAACATGACTTTGAAATGTTCTTTTGCCGGTATTAGACGTTGCTTATTTACGATTTTCCGTACTTCCCTAACAATAATTCTAATTTAATGACAATAAGTAATTTAATATTTGTTTATTTTTTAAATAAAAATCTCACACAGCTGTCTGATCCCAAACTAGGCAGAGCCTGTACTATGGTAACCAGACCGCTGATAAACATACTTATATATTTCTAAATACTTACATATTATAGATAAATTACACCCAGACACAGAAGAAATGTTCATGCTCATCACACAAATATTGGTCCTCGGTGGGAATTGAACCCACGACCTACTATAACCGACCACGTAAAATGGAATAGGCGTTTGTCTTCCAATTCACTTGATGGAAAGTAACGAAGATAATCAAATCAGATCTTTATTTTAGTACAGTTGGATTGATTTATAATACAAAAAAACATTGTAATATCGCTGTTCAAAAACAGATGGTGTACATTACATGCTGGTTGTTTTTTTTTACATGTTACATAATATAAAAACTGTATTACATTTATAATTTATAAATTGATTAATTAGTATGCAGCTTGTGTATTATCAATTTGTATTTTTAGGGTTCCATACATCCGAATAAAAAATGGAACCTTTAGGATCATGCGTGCGTCTGTCTGTTCGGATGTCACATCCTATTTGCTCCGAATCTACTGAAGTTTAGTACACATATCAAGTTCTGTGACCCAAACATAAAGTGCAATGTAAATAAGTAATTTTGAACAAAGAAGGCACTTTTGGGAGCCATATTAGATAATAAAAAAATATTGCAAACTATATCGTGTGCCATTTGAAATGTCACACGGCACAGTTTGCATTTTTTTTTAATGGAATGGCTTGTTGTTAGTGTCTTAAATTTATACATATTTTTATAATTTTAAGATTGATCGTTTGTAAGTTATTTAAGAAAATAGTTGAAAATTTTCCACATTATCTCCGAAACTACTGTGGCTAAAATTTTGAAATGAAGAAAATGGTTCTTTACTTATAGATTACAGGGGGGAGAGCTATAAAAAAATGTATGGTCATAAAAATATGTTTAAAAAAAACTTGGTAGATACATACACACGGAACCATGCGAGTTGTACTTTCATTTGGCCGGGTTTGTTTTACTCATATTTTACATACGTACGTTATACACGCAGCTGGACCCAATCGTTATTAGACCTCAATTTGGAAAAAGATTACTAACATTGACGGAGCACACGGCTTCGATTACTGTATAGACCTGGGCAAACTAGGTCGTATTCACTCATGATTATTACCTATGAAAGAAAATCTAGTTACGGTTCTTGAGGTGATTCTCAATCATGGAAAGACCTTTGTAATGAATTATTACATTACTTTTGCTTATGGACGTCAGTGGAAGTACCTACTTTGTTCGTAATGTATTTGCTTTTTATATATAGAAAGCTATTATTTAGGATTTTTCGTCCTTGTATATTTTTCAGCCAGAACTTAGTATTGGGAGCTCAAATTGGTGACGTAACTTTTACCACCACTAATGCTATATAATTATTTTGTTCTCGGATCTAGCAATGTGCAATGAATTTCAAGTACGGTTCGTAAAAAAGTAAGTAGTGATGAAAATAAATAAACGTATGTAGATAAATAACTATTTGTGTAACATTGAGATGTATTTTAAAAAAATCACATATTAGCACATTCTTATTTTTCAAGTACAATAGCTGATACCTACTTTAAAAGTCCATAAACAATATTTTTTTTTTTTTTATGGTATAGGGGGCAAACGAGCAGACGGGTCATCTGGTGGTAAATGACTACCGCCGTCCATGGGCAACTGTAACTCAAGATTCAAGAGTCACAAGTACGTTGCCGCCCTTTAAGGTGGGAGTAGGGGAAGAGAGGGGAAAAGCGAGAAGACTGGAGAGGAGGATTAGAGGGGAGGAGAGGGGGAGAGGGGAAGGACGCGAATAGGGGAAAGGAAAGGGTTAGGGCCTCCGGTAACCTCACTCACGCGGCGAAAAGCAATGCAAGCATTGTTTCACTGGCGGTTTTCTGTGAGGCCGTGGTATCGAGCGGAGTCGAGCCGGCCCATACGTGCCGAAGCATGGCTCTCCCACGTAAAAAAATATTATTTAATTATCTCTTAATTTTAATGAAGTAAATATTTATAAGTGAGTCTACCATAGAGTAAATAAAGGTCAGGGTTAAAATAGGTACTAGATCTACTTATAATTTTATTAGATAACTATATAAAATAAAATAACGTTAATATAAAAACATATCTTCCACTTGATGCTATTGTCTTTACTAATATTATATTATAACTATGTCTGTCTGTCTGTTACGCTTTCACACCTAAACGGCTGACCCAGTTTTGGTATAGAGATAGGACGGGACTAAAACTGAAATGCTTTGAAATAGGGGATGAAATTAGCGTGGGCGAACAATATTACAGAAGCTTAGGGATATAAAAAATGATCATTTCTATTCTTTTAGAAAAAATACAAAGAATGTTTTTGCGCAGACGAAGTCGCGAGCACCAAAGAGAGTATGTTTTATTATCATAAAGTCCACTAGGACTTTATGACAATATAACATACTCTCAGATAATATATTAAATGTATTTAATGGCTTTCCGAACGATCCTATAGACAAGTCTCAATATAGACTTGTCTATAGGTACCTTGTCTATAGTCTCAATAGAGTTCTATTCTGTTTGAAAAAAATGAACTACAGAAATGAAGTAAAGTGAACCAAGACACTAAATTAAAGCAACTAAGACGAAAGCTAACAAACGATAAAATAACAAACGTTACACGACAAAATATGATAGGAATGAATATACAAAGAGCGAGTCTCGAAAGCAGTACACAATTGAAATATTCAGCCGAACAATCAAGATCGCTTCTGCCTGAGTTCCCATTGTTACCAGGACCGAAACATCATTATTGTCAGTGAAAGTCTCCGCTTTTACGAGAAGAAAGCGCAAAGCCATTGAAGGTAGGTAAATAAGGTTGCTGTTATACAAAATTTTGCTTATTTCATTACCATTGTCTCGTTTATCACAGTTTGCAACTACAATCCATCTAACAGTATTTGAATATTAATAGTAAAGAAAGTTGTGACTTTAATAATATAATTAATTGCGCAAGATTTGCGCCTGGTTTTGCAATTATTTCTAATAGTTAGTACTATTTTATTTTTTGTACTGACAATACCAACTTATTCGGAATGAAGTGAATAATAAGTTGGTTATGTGCCTATTTTATCAGACACGACAAGTGAAAGAGTAAAGATAAATGTGAGTAAAACCGTATGGTGACCTGTTGAGGTATTTAAAATATTACTATTTGATCTAAGTATCGATTATATACCTAAGAGTCTATTCAAGAGTCGCAGCTAACGACTCTTTGTGTCAGGCGTTAATTATTGAGTGATTACAGTGGCTTCCCTCGGCCACGCATGAGTAGTTGTTAGAGGGGCTACAGTGCGAATAATCTTTCTTTCAAAACGCAATTGATGATAGATACAAAAATATCAAACGCCTTTGAGACCTGAATCTAACAAAGTAAATATGTTATTAGGGTGCCGTAACCAAATAGCAAAAAAGAGCCTGTTATAATTTCGGACGGTGACTGTCCGAATGATGTCCAGATATATTATTGCCGTTTTATTCGGAGATTTTTGGCACTATGTCCACAAAATTTGAAAGTTGTCTTCTAGGAACCGGTACACAAAAATGTAATAAAGTAATGAAAAAATAATGGATAGTATTTTCCCTTCCTTTTTTATAATTTTATGTACATTCTTTAGTATTTGTTGTGTAGTTTTAATTACTTTAATTAGGTCTTAAAAATGATTAAGTTAATAGGAACTTTTACATTTATGGGAAGTTGCTAAATGAGCCTTTTAAGATGTAGAAGTTTGTTTCTCTTTTGTTTCCGATCATGAAGCATCAAATTCTACAAAAAAAAGTGGTAAAACTACTAAAACAGTTCTTTTGAAAATAAGTTTCAGTATGCTATTATATCGTTCATATGTTAAGTAGATAGTTTATGAAACAGCAGATACCACCTAATTACGTATAATACATAATTTTAGAACCATTTACATAATTTATTATTTTCTTGTGAGCGGTCGAAGATGTACTATTTATGATGGAATTACTAGATGGAAGTGACAGAACTTTGGATTTAAGAAAACTTACAGAAAATCCTGGTCATAAATAGCTAACTAGCTAAATTTAGATCACACATCTTCCTGTAGATACTTGTCTAAGAGTAAACCAGGTTGACCTTTATCGGTAGACTGTGCTACACTCCAATGGGAAACATAACGTGTTGTATTATTTATGGAAATAATCATCTTGAATACACAAGATATGAAACTCAAAGATTTCACGGCAACAAAGAATTACATGAATATGGCTACACCTTTGTCTAAAACTATATATTCATGCACAAAGAATTTATTTACTGTTTCAGTACATAATTAATGTTATTTCTGCAAATCAACGTCTTAAAATATTCTGTTAAAATTGTATAATACTTAGTTGAACTAGTTATCGAGGCCACGCGGTTTACGATGGTCAGTAAGTGGTAACGCCTACTTTCAAACTTTAGAGAAATGCTCTACACAAAAGTTAATTAAGAATCCAATAGGACCGCTTTTTAATATGCAGGCGAATACTCATTACTCATTTTAGTTTCGGAAAGTTCGTAAGAAATTAGTTATTTGTATTCATCGAATGAAGTCGAAACAGTATCTTAATTATGATTTACTTAAGAAATTCGAAATTAAATACTACTTACATTACAAGACTTTTAATGAGGTTTGATAAAGGTTATTTTTAGGGTTCCGTACCTCGAAAGGAAAAAACGGAACCCTTATAGGATCACTTTGTTGTCCGTCCGTCCGTGGGTCTGTCTGTCTGTCAAGACCCTTTTTCTCAGGAACGCGTGGAATTTATATCAAATACTCAAGTCTACTGTCCCTTAAAGCTGTGAAAAAGTCAAACTTCTAAGCCTACGCAATCAAAAGACACAGCCGTTTATGCCGCAACTTTTCGCAAATTTTCGACACTCGCAAGGGAATCAAAACCTACAGGGTACTTCCCGTGAACTCAGAATCTTGAAATTTAAATCATATAATAAACATATTTTACGGAACCCTTGGTGCGCGAGTCCGACTCGCACTTGGCCGGTTTTTTATAAATGTCTAAGAATAGGTGTAGCAACAAAACATTAATAATGACAGCGCACTGAAAGCTGCAGGTCTATAAACAGATGTTCCGTGCCGACTCTGGGTGTAAGATACTTACTCTATATTTGTATTGTTTTTCTATGTAGTCTTATGCAAAGCAGGCATTATTTCAAGTCCAGGGAATATCTTATTTGAGTTGAAATATTATTTCATTCACAACAGAACTATAATTATGTAAAAATATAGTAATTATTAAACCAGTTTTGATGTCTACGTCAGAGTGTAAAAAAAATATAATGTACTTTTAGGCAGGGCGAAGCAAGTTTAATTAGTAGCTTTTATTGCCATACAAAAAAGTAACTATTTAGCTAGGTACGGTATACTCTGTGTTAGGAATATATAATAATAGGAATCACTGACGTCAGTCGTCAAATAAAATAGGATTTGTAAGCTCAATCCTGTACCTATTATAAAATCCTCTGTATATTTTTTTATAAAACACCACAAAAGGCTGTGGATATATTTCAGGATCACTTTCACACTTAGCAATAATGTTTTTTTTAAAGTATGTTTAATAGTTAAATTAGATTTTTATTACACAAGCTGTAACTCAGTGGGGAAAGTGGAAGTGAAATCTATACCAGAATAGAACCATTGACCGTTATTACTATTCTATCACTATAATCGTAATACAGTGGCAGCAAATTTTTCATAAAATATATATTACTTTCCAAGGAGCTACTAAAAATACAGCATGATGCGAACAATGCTACTTTTACAACATCGCCAATTTCATATTAGCTTACACCTACGATCTCTGTTAACAATAGACAATTTCCTCCTCGTGGGTGTCCGAGAGACGACTCCTCATATTTATAACATAAATAGACATACCAAGCTCGAAATTACGTACGAGAATACCATTTAAAGAAAAGGTTATGTTAAACATATAATATAGCCTCTTTTAAAATTTTATGTTATATTAATTTGTAGCCAATTTTCGGAAAGACATTTTTTTAAATAAATGTATGTTATGTTTATGTCTTGTTTAATCCAAAGAATAACGAACTACTATAATTATGAATTAGTATTAAGTGTAAGGATTTTATAACCATAATAAAAATATTCGTATTCATCTTTTAAGACGAGTACCTACGTTTATATCTCGGAACCCAGCAATATAGACCAGGCCCAAGCCGATTTTGAAAATCCGAATTGAAGAAAAGTTCTTAGTAGTATGTGGTTAGTCGCAATGCTTGTGCTCCTCCTTTTTTTGAAGTCGGCTAAAAAGAAGATTGGGCACTTTGAAACAAGCTTCCGAGAAGAAAAACGATGGATTATTACAATACTCAAATACACGTGAGGTCGAATACGCTCGTACATCATTTCGGCAGAAAGATATTAATAAAAAATACATTGAAGCTCATAAAAATATTCAAAATAATGTTCTACGTATACACGATACTAAACTGTTTTCGAAGCAGAGAAACAGCTGCTACTCATGATCTCTATTATTCCTCCCCTCCATACTCCCTTTTATCTTTACCTGCAATACCTACTTTTCAAGGTTGTTCGCTGTTCTATTGTGTACTTTATATCGTGTTAAATTATTCCTAACATTCAAAATGAATATTACTGAAAAAAATATAATGTATGGACGGTAAAAAAACATTAGCGGTAAGTTTCAGTGAATAAACTTTTTAGTTTATGGCATTAGAAATTCAACAAAGAAATATTCATTACATCCATTTATTATATTTATCACTGAGTTATTATTACTAGCTTACTCGATGATATTTATAGGTTCCATAATTTTTCATTAACATCGCTGAATTGCACTCGACTATTCTGAGTGTCAAGCTCAGCATTTTTAAGAGTCAATATTTATATTGACTCTTAAAAAATGCTGATCAAATACGCGGTGTAGCGTAATGGATAAGGCGTCGGACTTGCGATCGAGTGGTTTCGGGTTCGAACCCCACCCAATGCACTACCGATGTGAACCCACTCCTAACACAAGCATTTAGCTTAGCTGGAGGGGTTAACAAGAATACTAGTAATTTTAATCAAATAAGTAACATTAAAATGTAAAAATATTAAAATTATTAAAAACATTTCATAATTATGTAAAAACTGCTTTTATCGTGTTAAAACCTCATTATTTTTTAAAAAGTATACTTTTGTTTAAAAACTATTGCTCTATCTATTGGTAAGAATACCATTTAACTGACCAAAATCAAAATATCGGTACATTTTTTTTATATTCTGCCACATTTTACTAAATAAAATGAATTACATAATATTATTAAGTATATTTTTTTTTGTTTTTCTAGGTAATCTATTTAGTTATTTCAGTAAAACGCACACTTAAGTAAAAGGAAAACTCAGTAGCCGACAAGATTTCAAATCACCATTTAACATTTAACATTTTATGCATTAAACTACCAATTCCCAATTTACATCTTTTAAGTACCTACCCTAGTTACCAGAAAGGTACCGTAACATCATTCACTGTAAAATGTGGTGTAAAATCTTGAACTATATACCAAAATTCACTTTTGATATTATCGTTAGACTTGATGTCCTAGGCGATGAAATAAGTAACACTCAATTTACATACATTATGAAATCTACATACATACTGTAGTGTGTACGTACGTACATGCATATCGAAGGTAAGAGAGTCCAGAAATCCTTGACTGTAAGTAATTTGTAATATTAACAAAATGGAGAGAGCAAAGTAAGGATAGTGCTTTATTTTTGGACCTTTGGGTTGTGTTTGGATGGGTGATTTTGTTCGTAGAGCCTTTTGTAGGATTTTATCGTAGGTGTGGTTGAATGGCGCACTGGGGTTTGGTCACTTCCTCTTGCGAGTCGTTCTTTTAAGTAGATTTTTTTCTTTCTTTTTATGTTGCCCAAAGCAGTTAACGTGCCTGATTTATTGGTTGCTGGTGCTTTTAATTTTAAATAAAGATAAAATTGGTTTAACATTCTTAAATCTGAGACACTGTTTTTGAATTCTTTTTATTTTGTATAAAAGGGTCTCTTTTTCGGTTCATAATTAACAGCGTGTAAGTTGAATGTGTACTGCGAGTTTGTCCGAAGTTTTGTTTTGTTTTTCGTTAGTTGTGTTTTTCTGCCGAAATTAATATTCTTTTGACCGTTAATTTTGTCGGCATTCGCCGCTGAGAAGTCTTGATTTTATACTTGTTTTCATTTAATACTTTTTTTTTCTTACTCTAGGTAGTAATGTGGGTCACACATTACTAGTATTACCCCTCCAGCTAAGCTAATGCTTGTGTTAGGAGGGGGTTCATGTCGGTAGTGCACTGGGTGGTGTTCGAACCTGAAACCACTCGATCGCAAGTCCGACGCCTTATAAATATATTATGTACCTACAAATGAAAAAAATATACTTAACAATATTATGTCATTTATTTTAAATAGTAAAATGTGGCAGAATATAGGAAATGTTCAGATATTTTGATTTTGGTCAGTTAAATGGTATTCTTACTGATTATATTATCTCTCATGACTAATCATGAGCAATAGTTTTTAAACTAAACTTTACTTTTAAAAAATAATGAGGTTTTAACAGGATAAAAGCAGTTTTTACATAATTATGAAATGTTTTTAATAATTTTATTACATTTTATTTATTTCTCTTTATTGTACACCTTTAAGTAGTAAATAGTGCAAAACAAGTTACAAATGTTAAGGTATAACAATCGGCGGTCTTATCACACACGGCGATATCTTCCAGACAACCTTTGTACGGATATTGTCAAATATAATTGAGGGTAGTCTGTGGTGTACTAATATAAGGTTATGTTAAGGTAACATTATATACTTAATACTATATTTACCTATATTAACTATAAAAATATTACATACATTTATTAATATTATAATGTTACTGTATAATATTTTAATGTTACTTATTTGTTTAAAAATTCAATTCAAAAAGTAAGTAAAATTTTATGAGCACTCCCTTAAATATCAAATTTAAATACAACCTACTGACGTCTGTTTCAGAACCACATCCTTAATCCGAATCGTGACAAAAAATAAAAACGAAACGCTCTTGACTGCCTCATTTGTGTCATTCCGTATTTTGTTGTAATATAATACTTCGTCTTAAAATCTTGCTCCAAAATTCTCGCCATCATTGGAACCATTTAGAGTTTGGTTCTAATAAAAAACTGAATTGAACGGAAATGAAATAACGCTAACCGGTTTTTCTCCGGTGGGCTTGAAGGTGAGCTTAAAACTTTTTTTACCTTTTTTGTCGCCATGACACTGACTCTCTATAAGAAATTTTATGTCGATTTCGTTCTTCAACTTACTTTGAAATAGTACGCAAAGAAACCAACCAAATAAACTTATTCAAACTTAAACTCGTTTCGATCTTATGAATGAGCGAGTTAGTTCTAACCGGTTCGTCCGGATACAAGATAGCTATAAAATATGCATAACCTTGTCTTCATGACGGAAATAGACAGCTGTCTGCTAAATGCAATTAAATCATAGAACTAACAAGCTTGGCCCCGTATTCACTTTAAGAAGATTGATATTTTGTAATTATTTTATTAAAATATATTCAAAAGATTGCATAACCTTATAAAATCTTTAAGATTCCGAATATTGAATGCCGGTTTACAGTTTTTTTACAGTCAGGCAACTAACTTCATTTTCATTCTCATCTCATTCATTATCAATTCAAGGTGTACATCATATATATATATATATATATATATATATATATATATATATATGATGCACACCTTCATTAGTTTTAGCTATTAAAAATAATAAATAAATATATATAAACCTCAAGTACGTCTACGTATTTTTATTACCTTTTATGACTTATGCGCCTGTCATTTTAATTGTTTATTACAATTTATTATGAAACTCCTTTTTCTTATTTAGTTAATTTTTCGTTTAGATTACCTGGCACATCCTCACCCATCAATAAATCCATAGTTCCTATCAATACAATCTTGTACCTATATTTTATCAAACATTTGTACGATTTGCATATTCTTACCATCTTTTCACAGTTTTTACACCTTTGAACTTATTTTTTATATTGACATTAATTTGTTTTTATGGAATAAAGAACACTTGCCTTTGACACTTGCTTTAAAAATATATTTTTATGTCGTTACTGTTTTATCACATTCACAAATGAAAATGATATTACTAATATTTGAAACATTGTTTCTTTAAACCTAAGATATGCGTCGTTTTCCTGGAATGCAAAAGAACTTACGTTGATATTTTTATAACACGTTTTGACACGTTGAGACACAGACGTCACTTACCTAATAGGCATTACTATTGTTCTTACCTACATGATATAGTACTAAGAACGTGCTGCCTACGCCTTCCTTTATGCGAGTTGTGAAATATACACTCATAGACACTTTATGAGACAAAGATTAGCATCACGATATAACATCCTGTCTCACATACCTATATTATTATAAAAACACATACCTTTGTATCCGTTAGTACGTTTCTTTCTCAGGAAGCACATATTAGTTTATATAAATGATTTCCGGCAAGATACAGCTCACATAAACTTTATAAGACCATCATCATAATTATTTTATTTTTAGAGAAAATGTACTAAACAATTATTAATGAGTTTCTTAGAGTGCACTCACAAGTTTTTTACTAGCAAAATATGTAGATAATAATTGATTTTATTTTGATAAAAGCCTAATCTATACTAATATAATAAAGCTAGAGATTTTTTGTTTGTTTAAACGCGCTAATCTCTGGAACTACAACTCTAACTTAAACCAATATTTTTATTCGGAAGGCTATATGCTATGTAATACCGCGGAGCGAAGCAGTGACTATAAATGCAGGTGAAACTGCGGTGAACGTGTAGTCATATATATTTTTTTTAAAGTAGACGTATGCATTTAGATATAGGAATTGATGACTGACTTGAGGTTTGACAATCTGTAAGAAGTAATTATATTTAATTCAGATTAACTCATTCGTGGGAAAATATTTTGAAATCTTTTTCTATTAGTCCGACCTGAACCATAACCGTATAACGGAACTAAAAACCACCTTTTACTGTTGCATGTGGATAGAGCAACGTGGATAGAGGTAGATGTTTTTACTACATTTAAATAACTTACAATTTATTTTTGTAGTTTAATCAACAACTGAATGAGAATGCACCTTGAGAAATCTATGTTCGATGAACATATTGATGCTGCTATCCGTTGACATTTAATATTGTTAGAATGTCATATTTTTTATCATAATGATTTGGCATTCATTTATATTTAATATGTGTTATAGGTTCCTACTGTTTATTTGATTGTTTTATTCCAAATGATAATGATTTAATTGTATTAAATTGGTGTGCATATGCATATGAAGACCAATTCAATTCATTTCAAAACATGGAGAACTTTAATTATCTACGTTGTGAATTAATTAATTGTAATTATTTTTTCTACATATATGTTAAAGAACTAGACTACACTTATAAAAATATTGCAAATATATAAATTTTAAAATTATTAGTAGAAACCTTTTGAACAACGCAACAAACACCTTCACAGTAGGTGTTGATTTGACAGATAAAAGATCATTATATTAATACGTGAAAATTCTTTGTACCGCTTTTTAAGAAAATTTTGCGAACGTAGTAATGTCAATTTGGAATATTTACAGTTTATATATAGAAGAAATACAAAAAACTAAAATTTTTCTTCTAAATCTTACAACTTTAAAAATTACGTGGCTTAATGAAATTATAATGTCCAGTAAATATGATTCCCTGTCATGGTAAGTAAGTCTATACAGTGACAACTCAAGTTATACTGGCCAATGAAAAAACCATGGTCGAAATTCGACCACCACGCGATCTGTAGTAATTATTATCGCATCATCTTACTAATATTACAAAGGTGAAAGTTTGTGAGGATGGATGGATGGACGGATGGATGATCTCGGAACGGAATGAACTCGCGGGCAACAGCTAGATCTCTTATTATAAGACATATTCTGTAGGTCTGTCTCAAATGGGTTCTTCAGTGGAAATCCTATAGCATGATTATGATGATATTCAAATAATATCTATTTGTATATGTATTAATACCTGAACATAATTCTTTGTACTCCTTTTTTATTGAAATGAACAAAACATTCAAAATTTAATGTACCTACTCGATTCACAATTCACATTCGCACCCAATGATCTTTAGTACATATACCTAAATAGGTAATAACAGGATCTTATCTTTCTCTGTTTGACAACTAAATTTACTTTTTCAACAGCTGTTGGCAACCTTTAGTTATCAAAACGATATTTTGGCTATGTTATTGTTTTGTTTGGCTATTATTTTCAATAAATTAATATATTATAATAACTTATCTCGTGTTAGTGGGTGCTCACCAGTTGATAGATTAAAAATTGGCGTTTATAGACAAAACCAAATGCAAAGTTTGTAATGGTTTTAACGATTTGTTACAACGTTGATTGAAATTTTGAACAGTTCCTACAACTTAGTTAAGTAGGTACATGTAATTTCTAAGAACACTTTTAGGTCGTAGAAATGTTTGTTTGAACTATAAATATCCTTATAGACACTTTTATTTTTATCGTCACTTAGAAATTTATAGTAACTAGTTACTGATGTAATAAATGCTATACTTGTAAATAGATAACAATAATACTGACATAAAATACGCCAGATTATATTATGAGATTATGGGTTTGGCAACATTTTCAAATGAGCGTGTGCTACTTACTTACTTTATTAACCACAAAATAGCTAGCTAAATAAAATATTTTCAATACAATAATATCAAACTAATCACCCGTTATTAAGTTTTTATCACATAAAATCAATTATAGCCTATTTTTTAAGCCCATTAGCATCGTCTGCAAACACATTGTTATAACTTGTGTTTTAAAAATACCAATTCATATACCAAACTCAACCAAAACTTTAAGTTCACATTGTGCTTGTGCTACATGCTTGTGTGTATTTGTGTGTACATATGTGTTAGGCGCTAATGAGGTGAAACGAATTCAAACAAAGAGTACATTTTATAATCGCCTGTTTTATTTTTTCCCATTTTACTGCTAAAACTCTTATTCCATTTCAACATAAAATTTACACATTCATTATCATACATCGATTAACATTCACAGTGAATTACATAATAAGTAATATATTTCAGTTATATTACTTTCAGGGGGAAATTCAATATCTTTGGATAGGTCGTGTATATCTTACACTGTATAAGTTACTATTATTATATCCATGTAACATCTTATTTGAGTTTCAACAATCGAGATATATTTATATTCAGTATTTAATTATTTGGCGATCATAGACGATACCACTCCATATCACGTTATAATTTATACTTACATTCTTCAACTAATCAGTCGTGGACCCTACGCATACGGATCCAATGTAACTTTCCATTATTTATCTAAATAAATTATATGATACAAAAAATATTACACTAACAACCTGTTTAAGTATAAATTACACATACCTTACGTATAAGATGATTTCTAGATTAAGATACAAATTTACAATTTTGACATGTCATCTAAGTATGTAAACAACGCGTTTTCATATCAGATTAAACATCAGTAGCACAGCCATCCTGAAAATTGTCATCGGCCGAAGGCCTGGTGATGGTGAGGACTCGCTTGATGGCGGCCACGGGTGGCAGCACTGGGGGCGCCCGCTGCCACACGCGGAGAGTGCGCGCGCCGCCCACAGGCAGTCCATAGTCGGGAGGGTACGGCGCGTCTGCCGTTGGTGGGCCGGCGGCATTCGTCGAAGAAATCGCATGTGAACGGGGGAAAGTACGACTCATATACCCTAGTTCTTCCTGTGACCCATCCACGCTGCAGTTCTCTATTATCGGCGTTCTGTCATTGTAATATGTCGGTATAGCAGTACTAACAGCCCGGGCCAAATTACTTGCTTGATTCATTCTCGTTTGGTCCCAGAGGCCCGATGGATATAATGAATCGGAAGCCTCTCGGGCATATTCTCCACTTCCTGGTCGTACTACACTATCCGGTCTTGTATCATTGATTAAATCCGGATCTATAGTACCCGAAACTGTCGGAGATACAACCACGGGCCCATTAGCTGTTACCACGCTCCCTCTTCCCTCATAATGGTTTGTGGTATAAGGGATCTCGTTAGCTCTTGGCGGTTTTGTGACAGGGTTACATTTGGGGTCATTATGTGAGTCCTGTCTGTTAGCCAGTACAGCAACATGAGGTCGATCAGTAGTCGTCGGATGTACTTCATTACCAGATACAACTCTGTCTATTGTATTTGGTGTTTTACTCTCACAAGTTGTTGTCGGACGAAACCGAACGAAGGTAATAAGAAGGGCTAAGGAAATGACGACAACGACTAAGAATAATGCTGCTCCCAGGCTTGCTATCTGTGCGCTTCCTAAGGCCATTCCAACAGGCTGCTGAGTCACATGTACAGTGAAGTTAGCTTCAGCATTGCCGCCTTTATTTTCAGCCACACAATAAAACTCGCTAGAGTCAGATTCCTGTGTATTTGTCAATATCAACGATGACTTTTTCTTCGAGTCTCCTTCTTCAAAAATGTATATTTTCTGATGAGAATTAAAATGACTTCCATTTTGAAGTAGTCTCCCGTTCCAATACCAATTTATAGTTGCACTCGGCATAGCTTCAGTTCTGCAAGCGATGGTAGCATTTTCCCCCACAGCAGCTTCAACGTGCCGACTAACATGTAAAATTTCTGGTTTACATGCAAACTCTTCAATTGGTAATTCTGAAAATGGTCGATTGGCTAGTCGTGGAGGTGCATAGCAACTGGGTGTTGATAGTAATTTACGTTTAGCTAGCCACAGTTTGAGGTCCCGTAGACGACAGTCACATGTCCAAGGATTGTCGGATAAATCTATTGCTCGCAGCTTGTCTACTTTCTCCAATGAACTTAGAGGTAACTCACGTAATTTGTTATGATTTAATTTTAAAGATTCCAGTGAGCGCAAATTCCTAAACGCGTCTGGGGCTATGTCTCTAATATCGCATTTGGACAAGTCAAGTTTGACAACGCTTCCGAGATTGCTCAAAGCATCAGAATGTACTTTTAAAATTGGATTTGTTGCCAATGTGAGATCTCTAAGGAAAGGTGCATCCTTGAAGCTGTTTGAAGGTATCTGTGTAAGTAAGTTATGAGACAGATCTAATTCAACTAAATTAGTTAAGCCTTTAAAAGCTCTATCATGTATTTGGCCAATATTACAGTTTCGTAAATAAACCCTTTGTAGATTAACTAGTCCTGTTCTGGCGAAAGCTTCCTGTGGGAGTATTTGAAGATTATTCCCGGATAAGTCCAATACTTGCGTGGCGGGGTCAACTGGCTCTGGCACTGTAATCAGAGCTCTGTCCATGCACTCTACAGTCTGCTTACCCCCCTTCCACTTACACGCACACACTGCGGGACAAGAGCCGGGGGGCGCTATACCGGCTAATATTGTTTCCCACACCATCACACTCATTGTCACTATAAACCACCTCATTTTGTTTCCAATCCAATTTATTTTCAGTCACTATAACATTTCTTTCACTAAACGTCGCACTTAGTTTTTGAGTCAAAATAAACATATAGTTACAAATAATATTTAATGATTTGTCACGTTAATACGTCGGTATCGTATCACATCACTACTCGAGAAAGTTGGCAAGCGGTACATGACGGCACGGCGTGCACGCGCGACGGCTCTACATCAACTGAGAGGGAGGGATCCTCTGATCGTCTCGGTAAAAAGAGCTCGACGCATGCGCTATGGCGACCCCCTTCGCCCCGCTCTGCGGCTCTCCTCGACCACCGAGTTGAGTAGCCCTACTCGACGCGAACTGTGGAAAGAATTCCAAAAGAGTAATTTTCTACCTGGCTCTGGTTGCGGCCGATCATCCCACTCGCTAGCCCGTCACGTTCATTCATAAATACCTGAGTCACTAGCGCGGCGGGCTTAACTTTCAATGCCGGCCGGAGATGCAACTAACAATACCAACCCGCTCGACTGCGACGCGTGAACCGCTCCGATTGTTATACAATACGCATCTTTTTGTTAAGACCACGTCGGGCTCGGCGTCAGGTAGACGACTAATTATAAATAACAGTCCCAAGGGTTGGCAGGTACACAACAACAATTGCACAGGATGTTGCGTACAATGAACGCGACATATTCATTCATAATTTTGTAAGAAACCGATTTTAAGGCGATTTTAGATTTTTTGCGTAAATTAAGCATCTATGCAGGTATTAGGTACAATCTACAGTGACGGATATTAAGATAATTGACTATTATTTGCAAGAATAAACCATTCATTATTGATATACAATCAACTGAAAATATATTTTTTAATCATCTAAATTTGCAAATGTAAGAAAATGAAAAAAAAGATAAATCAAAACAAAATCTTTGTTGTGACATAATTTTGGCAATATGTGAACACATGAGTTCAAATGTAGGAACCTACACATGTAGAAGTTCGATAAAGGATCAAAGGAAGCTAATAAAATGTAATTAGTGATAAGGGCGGAGCTATATGTGGCACGCGGCTGGCACGCTCCGACATGTGCGCCTGCGCAGTCAGCATTCGTCAGCTGTGCCGACACCTGGTGACGCATACCGAAGATGCCGCGTCGCAACGCGTGTGCCACACCACCCTGCACATATGCTTCCTTTATAAGGCTTCCACTCACAGCTTTCTAATACAATTAAGAGAGCCACTTAGTCGCCAATTTACCTATTATATTTCCTTTAGTATAATGTAATATGCGACATTTAGAAGCTTCCGTTAATAACTCACCGAGTACATGTTTCATTTTTGACAGATTTATGGATGTTTAGCTTTGTTCTAACTAGAAATGTGTTGCTTATCACAAGTCTTATATCAGCGCTATAATGAACTCATTTAACCTTAATAAGCTCATTTAAGAGTCTAAACGAGGACTAACAATTATGTTGTCTTTTAAATTAATTATATACATATTTGCAAACACAACAAGCTTATGATACATATTTATTTACTGCGCATTATATTTATACTTACGTCTAGTTTATTAAATATATCCGGCAACTTATCCATATATATAAAAATGAATCCCTATTTCCCTTGGTTCATGGCATCACGCGTGAACGGCAGGACCGATTTCACAAATTCTTTTTTTTTGTGTTTGTTATTGTCAGGAGAAGGTTCTTATAAAATAAAAAATTAAGAAAGTTGCGAGGAAAATTAGCAAATTCAAGAAAACTTAACGAGGGACTTACGCGGGTGAAACCGCGGGGCGCAGCTAGTTTATAATAGAAATGTGAAATTGCTAATTGATTCCACTACCAGGGCGGCAAAGTGGTTTTAGTATCATTTTGTGTACCGTATCGATATTGTGGGTTCGAATTCGTTTTTGTACAGGCTTTGGTACAGGTTTTAGTATAATTTCCTATCAATAATTCCCTATAAAAGATGTATACTATATATATATATAATGTACACTTTCATAGTAGGTACATGCGTAGCTATTTTGAAAGTCTTGTCAATCTATAATTGGCGAATGTATTTGTAAACGGCGATTTACATTATTCTATGTTTCAGTAGTATTAAGTCAATTTACGAAATGTGAATGAAAAAATATTTATTATTAATTATTATATTATTTATAAAAAACTTCTAAATTATATTATTAGCTATAGCATGCAACGAAGTCAACAACCAAGTAAATAGTTCTAATAGCTTCCAAATGACATAATATATAGTATATGTAGCATATTGAAGTTATGGCTCAAAATAAAGTTAACAAATAGTGTACGAGTATGTACTCGCATCATTGATCTCACCAGTTATCATAAGGAATAAAGTTTTTGAACTCAAGCATCATTCCAGGACTGGAAATGCGTTCAATAAATGACGATAAAATGGCATAGAGGCCGACCCTATCATATTGGAATCCAATACTGTCAACGACGAATTGTAAGCGTGTTAGCGCACCTTTGCTACGCCCCTCGGGGTTCCTACCAAAAACCAAACGCTGTGAATATTCCTCTTATTACAAAAACATTTGTGAATAAAAATATAACGGAAAATAATGTTCAAGCTGTGTTTACTTGAGCGGTGGATTTGTTTGCCTAGGGACATGTTTGCAGACGTTATTGCTGTTTTGAGTTAAACGATATTCAATAAATGATATTAATTTTATAAAAGCCTAATTAACTAGATTTTAATACTTAATTAAATTGTATATAATACAATTTATTTATTAAATTCTAGTTTTGTAATTAAAGGATTTCTGTAAGTATCTGTAGGTATCTATTACATATTATTATTTAACTAATATTTATTTTTTATAATATTACATCGACAAACATGCACGTAGACTGGCATGAAATGCGTCTGTCGTGTCTTGCTAAACCGAAGTGGAAATCTGGCGACCGTCCACACAGTGAATAATATAATACTGCCCTACTGTTGTTGGTTGATCGCAGTCTATTCTATAAAAAGTCTACTACCATTCCTTCAGACCTTCTACAAAAAACTCCCAAATAACCGACTGGATTGACTAACATTTACATTTAGGGCCTGGTGCACAAAGATAGGTAGAACCGTAACGTAGGCAAAATCTGTTAGAAAGAGCCTGTTAATAAAAAAATACAAATAGTCGCTTCTAAAATCACTATGAAAATTTTAACACACTATGAAATTTTTTGTGGTCTCTTAATTTTTATTTTTGCAACGTAGTAACTTTTTCTACACACAAGTAATACTGGTGTCTAAGTGTTATAGGCTACGGTACCCGGTTATCATATCATTTATTTGTTTACATAATTAGTGGTATAAAGAAAACTACACCAGAAAAACAGAACATGGAAGATAGTTTTACTTGGTGTCGGGCACAAACATGAAATGGTAGTTTCATAATAATCATTCCGTTCACACTGATTTATGTTAAACATAAAACATTGAATGGTCATTTAACATCGGATATTGAATGTATATTTGACAAACAAATCTTCTTGCACTGCAGCTGTTACAAAAAAAAAACGATCCCATTGAAGAAACGGAACATGTTTAAAACAATAATTTTACATTCGACAGCCGAACAACTTCCAAACATTTTTGAAAGTTATTATGATAACATGTGAACAAAAGTAAAATAAACGGAAGTTAAAAATAATATAAACCTTAATAACAGAATTCTTTAAAAAAGTAAACAGTTAAATTATTTGATTTCATACAGACTTCCGGCTTATAAGTATTACGAGTTAATTATGGTCCAAAGCATGGTGAGTTTAACCGTGAGAATATACATACGTACAGTTATATTCGTATGTTATCTTTAGGGGTTATAGACCCCAAAATTTCACTTCCTATTTCCCACTTTAACGTTCTATCTTGGAATCAGGGATTTAAAGTTCGGTTTTTGTATTCAGTGCTGTGTTAAAATCAAATATTGTTCCTACAACAACAAAATAATAAAATCCTACAACAAATTAATTATTAGTTTCAGACCGTCGCGGATAGTCAATAATACTACAGTAATGAATTTTTGTTCCTGGATATGATCGCCAGGGTTACATGGAGGAGAGATAGGATTGGCGGGACAAGTGAAACCACTAGTATTATGTATTTTACATATAAACTAGGCTTTCAACGGGTATTCGGCAACGATTTGGTATTCGGCCTATTTAACTACTAGGTATCTAGGTACTATTCGGCCGAATACCGAGTAGTCCGGTTTGTTTGTTAGTGGCTCCTGTAAGTGGGTGAGACGGTGCGGCTAGGCCTCGAATGACGTATACTGTCCAGATCGGCAGAATACTGAAGAAGGCCTATGAAAGGTCTGATGACAGCAATAATACGTGAGAGTATATATATAAATATATAATTTGTTATACTTTGGTAGGTAATTGGTAAAAGAAAACGATTAATTTTATTTTATTTTCATGTACTCTTCTTTTTTATTTTCGTTAAAACAGTGGAAAGTAGAATTGAGAAACAAAAATGTCGATAAAAGTTTCCTGCCACACATCAGCCGAATACTTTTACAGAATAATCAGCTATTTGGCCAGGAAGCCTGCAGAATATTCGGTATTCGGAATGTGGCCGAATACACTATTCGTTGCAAGTCTAATATAAACATATCCACTAACTATCGCTTACTATCTGAAGGCCCGTGTGCTTGTCAAATCCTAATTTTAGTTTCTTAATTCGTACGTACAAGTTAATACATGAATTGTGCAATTTTTTCTATGAATATATATATATATATATCATTTTTTCTATGAATATACCTAAATCATATTTCATATTGTGTGCTGGAATAATCCCACGCTATTCATTCTTGTAGTCTAGTTTAGCTTTCAAACGTTATTATAGTTTATAAAAGCTATTTTATAAGAAAAAACCTGTAATTTAAATAGTAATATAAAGCAGTGTTTTAGTAATACTTTTTATTCGTACAACTTTATTATTAGTTACTATGGAGAAAATTTACAATAACAATCGCAGTTGCTATAAAAATACAATGGAACAAAATATGTATCTATAATACTTTTGTTATTCAGATTATTTCTGTTGATCTTCATTGTTTTTCTTATTCAAGTAAGTAGGTATAATTAAAAGCATGTGTCGAACAGACTGATATGTATAAAGGGCGGGGTTAGGATTGAACAAAATTATTTTAAGAGACAGGGGTAATTAGTGTTACAAGGCCGTACATTGGGAAAGTAGGTCTCTCGCTAATAACCGACATAACGCTGTATAATTAGAAAATCATATGAGAATTGGATCGCCGTACAAACCAAAATATAATGACGCTAAAGTTATACTTTTGTTTTAATATACAACACAGTCATAAAAATAACACAATGCAGAGCGACTGTCTCATCCAACGACAACGAAAACTTGTAAAGGGGTTTTAGAGGTGAGTATGTACTGTTGAATTAAATGTACCTAAACTGTTTTCCTTCATACTTCGTATTGCAATAAGTTTATTGTCAATGTCATAAATAGGAGAAGGTTCTCCGTAGTCGTGTTATTATAATAATATTAGGTTGAGCGACCACTTGTTACCGCGCTGTCTGATTTTAGCCATTATTTTTAGCTGGTAAAATCCTTATAGAAATTGAATATAAAACATCTTAATAACGCAAAAAAGCTAATAATAATTACAGTGGGGTGGTTTTAGTGCATTGAGTTGGTTATGGATTAATAATTATATAATATGTAGCTACCCAGCCACGCGTTGCTGTGGCTAGAGAAATTGCAATAAAAAAAATAAAAAAACTATCCTATCTATCAAGTTCGACCAAACTGCACACAGTGTGCAAAATTTCATTAAAATCGGTTTATTAGTTTAGGATTTCATCTCGAACAAACTACGTGACACGAATTTTTTATATCATCAATACAAATAAATAAAATTGAAGTGTCTGTTTATAATGTCAAAATATTCGTACAATTATTTGCACGATACCTATGGCTAAAAATCAGTTTTTTTTTGTCTGTCTGTCTGTATGTTTGTTCCGGTTAATCTCCGGAACGGGTGGACCGATTTAGACAGGACTTTCACTGCCAGATAGCTGATGTCATAAGGAGTAAATTAAGCTACTTTTATTTTGGAAAAAGAATTAGGGTTCTACGCATAATATATAAACACTAGCTTTTGCCCGCGGCTTCGCTCGCGTTACTATAGAATTTGTCAATGAATTAACTATCCCTGGGATTTTTTTTTTAATAAAAGAAACCCTGTGTTACTCCATATACAGATGGTTTTGACTGATAATGTAGCTTTCTAACAGTGAAGGAAACTTTGTACAAAATTTCATGTTTCTAGACCCTGCGGTTTCACCTGTGCGTTGATCGATCAGTCAGCCAGTCAGTTTCTTGTTTTATATATAGAGGTCAGATATATAGACAGAAGAAGAAGACGACTACTAAAATATTTCTAACGTCAAATGTGAAGAAGTTTTATACAATTTTTCATCCCATATTTAACCTCTTAAATTTCCAAAACTTTTGTTTGTAAGCATGAGTTAATACATTAATTTTTACATTACTAACTTCAAAAATTTCGAAGTTTCACATAAAAGTATATGCTCTATCTTTAACTCTCAAGAAATAATTTAAAAAAAATCGACTCTTTAAACTTTTGTTTTTAATCATGAGTTCAAATATCAATTTTTACATTACTAACTTCGAAAATTAGAAAATTTCGTAGAAACTTTCATCCCCTATTAATCCCTTAAGGGTTGAAATTCTAACTTTAAATTTCAAACTTTAAAAAATGACGAAGTTTTATACAAACTTCCATGCCTTGTTTTGACCCCTTAGGTGATGAATTTCCAAAAATCTCTTCTTAGTGCTCACTTACGTCATTTAAGGAAGCTGTGCAAAATTTCATGTTTCCAGACCCAGCGGTTTCGCCTGTGCGTTGATCGATCAGCCAGTCAGTTTTTTGTTTTATATAGATGTTAGTGAAGATGTACATGCGAGTGAAGCCGCGCGGGAACTGCTAGTATATAGATATAATTATATACCATACTACGTTATTGGTATCATTGGGTTCTTATGTTACCACAGCGTGGGTCATTTTACTTTACCCAAGTTCGCCATACCTCCTATCATCAAATTAAACTGTAAACAAGCATGCAAGCAAGCATGTTTACATTAAAGTTACTTCAATACATCCCCTTTATGTTCAAGGGCTTTTGAAATAAAGAAGCCTCAAATACGTAAACCTACGCTTTCAACTTGTAAAGGCTCAAGGCATCTCATACGAGTGATTTTGAGCCACGGAATAATGTGAAATGATCAAAGCGCCTCTTTGGCAATGCTCCGAGTCACTGATCTGCATTCGTGAATGAAGTTTCAGGGTCCAATCCTAGATCGGAGAAATAGTATATAGATATGTATTGGTTATATATGTATATATTTCACTTATTTGTAACAATTGTAGTAATTAATAAAGTAGTTGTAAATGTATATAATTAATAAGTATTATTATACGTATACATAACTTACTTATAGGTTTTACTTGTTTTTTAAGACAACTTGCGCAATAGGAATATTCCTGTGTTGCGGGGGGCTTCACAAACATTCAAACAACGGATAGAAAGAACACCCAGGCAACTATTTGTGGATCACTCAAACTTTTGACCTGTGTGGGATTTGAACCCACTTTGTGGGGTGATCACTTTGCGCCATCCGTTACTGTTTAGGTATAGTAGTTAATTTTAATTACTTCACTTCTTAAATAGAAGTAGGTATTTTTTTTCCAGAAGTAAGCGGTTATGCTTTGGCTATGAATCGACATTTACACTGAAACTACTATAATTGTAAGTTCATGCGGTATAATGATTGCAATACTTCAGTGGTACTATTGGCATTCATTGCAATTGAAGAAGAATGGAGGTCAGGTTCTAGTGAAAAAGTTCTTTTTCAAAGTTTCTCCGTACTTACTGCATTTCACATCTGGTAGTAACTGCAGATAAACACATTTTATACTTTTACTTCTAGCCTACATTTTATATTCCTCTGACCAAATGTTTGAATATTGAATCTTTTAGAAAACAGTACTATCTCTCTCTGTAAAATAGGTCTAATATGCTGTGGGTGATGTTTCTCAAATAACTGTGAACAAAATTTATCAAAATAAATGACGATCGTAAACTAGTTGAAAATGAAATTTTGATGAACGTTATAATATGTTTGAAAAATATACATATATGTGTTCGCTCATAACATTATAATTTTGTTATTAAGTGTTAAAACGAGATGTGTACACACCCATTCAATCTGACGTTTTTCACACTTTATTTTTCTACTCGTTAACATAAAGTTGGAATCGGCCAACATGAGATTCCAACTTAGGGAATAAGGTATTTAGTTCTATAATAAAAATCATTGTAGATTCTATGAGCTCTACGGTAAGTAGCTTGGACCGACAAGCTAATATCATCATCTATATCTCTCGATGGCTAAAGTAGAACACAAAATCTCACCGTGTTCAAGTGGTGAGTGAAATGGTATCTTTTACGCAAAATATGCACTCTGCCGTTGATCACATCAGCACCCTACAGGCCAGTTTGGAATTTTTTTATCCCACTAAAGTAGCATCGCAGTACACTAGGTAGAATACCACGGTGTGGAAGTCATTTCAGAATTTTAGCATTCGTGAATGAGAGTTTAAAGCCGCTTAGTATGCAACCTTTCTCTTTTTAAAGTATGAGGATTAACTCCCCTGGGGGAAGCGAGCGGTGAGATATTAAAATGTGTCGCGATCACCATTTCAAATAAATCCTCAAAACATATATTTGAAGGCAAATCTCTCCTTAGGCAAGGGTCGTACGCTCTAGTTGGTTACCTTGTGCTCCTGCTCTGAGGTGACCGCATGTGACCCCGAATGCTTGTGTATAAGTCGCAAGGACTTATACACAAGCAGTCTTTGCTATCTATGGAAGTGTTACTTCGTTGCTTTTTAAGTATTTTATGAAACACACCGAGCTTTTTGAATATCAGCTTTATCTTAGTTCCTACTTACTTCTAAGCGACTACAGGATTCAACATCACTTAAGATTGCAGATACTTGTGTCTTGATGGTGTGAAATTAGACTAAGTTTACACTTTTCTACAGAGAGACTTCTCCGTCTCCTTGCGAATTTGCTTTAATTTTAATTCCACCGTAGGCCTCCTGTGGCCTGTGGGGAGACCCGTATAGTAATTATCCCGATACTGTCAATGAAAAAATAGCAACAGACACCGTCGTCGGACATCATGCCATTGATATTCAGTAGAAATAGCTCAGAGCCAGAGTATTGATGCCTGTCTACCTCGGCTTTAATGCTTATGATGGACAAAAAGTCATTTGCAATGCCTCTTGGCCACCTCTGTGCCAAATCTGGTGAAAAACGTATATTAAAGTTGTATGCCTCAACATGACAATCAATGACTTGCGCTCAACGGTGTGTGAGATACACATGAAAAGGTCACTTAAGCGACTGTGATGGACACTGTACTATCAATCACTCAATAAGTTGGCCCTAAATCACTAAAACAATTCAGGAACACACTTCTAGAGAACCTGTGCATTCTATCAAATCAGTTTTAACTTCAAAGGTATTTATTATTTCATAAGTTTTCTAAACATATGGTACTTATGAATACTTCTATGAAAACACTAGTTTTCATAGAAGTATTCATAAGGATTTTTAAACAGTAGTACTTACTAAAGTACTACTGTTTAAAAATCCTTAAAACCCTAAGATTGAAAACTCGTTGGCAACCTCCTGCGACAAGCTTTAAAAAAGAAAAAAGAACATTAGATATGGATAATATTTCCTTTATCTTTACTGATTAAAAAATTGTTCGAAGCAGGGGGTAGCGTAAGTAAACTCCCCTGATTGTAAATGGCTACTGATATTTACACTTGTGTGTTACCAGCCAGAAAATAAAATCTGCCGATATATTCTCTAGAAAATTAACATTTTTGATAGTTATTTCACCATTTTCCACAGAGTTATTTATTCTCTTAAGAACTCAGATACCAACTAACACTAGAAATCCAGTAACTGCAATAGAAAACATTAGTGCATTTGAAACAAATTTAAAATTCTCTGCTTTAACCCTCCATCTAAATACCTAATTGCATTTAAAATGTCGCTCACATTTACGTTTATTTTTTTCTCTGGCTCCTTAATGACCACAGCGTCGGCAATAATTAACAGTTAAACGAGCGTCCCAATTTAATGATTATGAGATAGTTCCGGTGGTTAGTTGCCGGAGCAACACTCCTCTGTGCGAAAACTACGAACAGACAGTTTGGTACTCTTGAAGGATAAAATAATTAAACATCTGGGCCATAATTCTTTATGACTCGCATACAACGCGTTCCCAATGGAATTTCCTCTAATTTATCCTTGAATTGTGAAATGCCCTACCCTACTGCGAATACAGGGTCTATTTCTAAAATATTCCTTATGATACTCTGTATATTATTTAAATCAGTAAAAAATTACTCTAAATAATTAAAGGCTAGATAAGACGAATATTTATTCGGTAAAGCTAAAGACCTTTACCGAATAAATATTCGTTCTTATCTTTTATCTATGAAAAGTCATAGCAGACTATTGCCCTTGACACAACAACAACAAACTATTGATTACCACGTGGCTAAAGTGTAAGACAGAAAAAGAACACCTCAAGCACAAACCATACAATGAAAACCGAATTAAAAAAGAAAAAAGCGGCGGTAACGTAATGGTTAAGGCGTCGGACTTGCGATCAAATGGTTGCGGGTTCAAACCCCACCCAGTGCACTACCGACATGAACCCACTCCTAACACAAGCGTTTAGCTTAGCTGGAGGGGTTAACAAGAATACTAGTAATGTGTGACCCACGTTACTAGTATTCTTTAAAAAACATTGTTATTTTCAAAAAATCCATCCACTCTGTTTCAGGTCAAAGCCAGAGATATTTATACGTTTTATACTCTATTGTTTTCGTATAAATACGACATAAGTAAATTAATAAAGTAAAATGATACAAGCTAGTTACGAATGCAGGCTTTATAGTTTATCTTACCGAGTCATACTCCAGTTTCAAACATGTTTAAAAAGTGTCATGAGCGTGACTCACATGAAATTCCATTAAACAATATATTATTTCATAGCACAAAATTTTCAAGATATTAAGAAACAAAAATGTGATAAATATTATAGCTTTCTTTTAATTTTAATGTATTCTATTAATTAGTCTATGTATAAGGGTCACGTTATGAGCTGAAAGCTAAAAGATTCTACAAAACTACTTACTGTGTAATATCTAATATACATTATTGGAATAGTTATACTTGATATTGCTTATTAAATTTAACATTAATGAAGCCCTCGAAGATTTCTATCATAACTAAATGAAAATTATTAAAGCAAAATAAATTATTAGGTATTTGGGGTTTTTGGCTTTGTTATAAGCTTTATTAAAATAATATTGTTCTATAAAGACGGCCGAGGGATATGAGGTGCTTCCAAAAGAGAGGTTAAGCTATCTTCCACGGCCACGGTCCTCATCCATGGACCGATGCGAGTACATACTTTGTAGTTATTTAATTTATTAATGTAGTTTTGTACTAAATCGTGAGTACACTTGATTAAAGTCTGCTCATCTTTTAATTATATAGTCCAGTCCTTCACTTACATAATAGACACAATACAACAATGTAGAAAGTACGAATAAGTATAAGCTTGTCAATTTAGTTCATTTTCCGCCATCCATTATGCTTAACTTAACCTACTTTAAGTCTAGAAGACATTTTTGCTCAGTACAAGTCAGGCTTGTTTAAGTGTTAAGAACAATTTTCATACAGACCAGGAACTTTGAAGAATCAAGTTCGAGTTTTAGACGACAAAATATTGAATATACCTTTGAATATATCACACTTTTGTCTGTCAGCTGCCGTTTCCATGTTTGATAATCGATTTTTATATTTCTACTTGTGTTACTTCTTTATGAAGAGATCAGTTAAACTCCCACAAACACCAAGGTTTATTGTCGAAAGGTCGCCAGAGCTCGTACCGTCTATTATGCTTCCAACTATTTATTAATGCATGCACCGCTAAGCTAGTTATATTGTTTAACTGCGGCTTTCTGAAGACACTTTGCCAATCCACTTCACTTCAGCGATATCCATTACCGAAGTCAGGCTATTTCAGCTTTACAGTTGAAAAGGTTAAAATTTATGGGCGTACCCTCTGAAAGTTTTCACCCGTCACTACTTCTAGGAGATTTAAGGTTGAACTTAAACCTTATAACCATATTCAATGTTTTATCAATCAAACTACTGTCTAGCTGGATTACTCTTGTAATATATATTTGTAATTATGCACAATTTTCGTAGATAACGAGTTAACAAAGTTACCATTTCTCGTCACAGAAACCACTTATGTCTCAATATAATAATATGTACCTAGTTTTACATAAATTATAAAGTATAATTTAAAAGACTTGTTTTTAAATGCACATCAAGAAACTTTTCACACGTCAATTTATTTACATTAATTACGTACGTAAGTAAGTACGAAAATATAATTTTCAAATCAAATATACGCGTACAAACGTAATACTCATACAATGACATATACCCTAGGTTTAGGTTAAGTTAGAACTGCGACCAGAACCGCATTCTAAATTTTTGAAACAAACATTCGAAATTTTGAACACTTGAACTATTGAGTTAGCTTCGTTTTAACAAAAATGAATTACAAAGTTTATTGTGCGCCAGTTATTATCAGATATGCGTTCATAAAAATGTTCCGCTTTTCAATTAATAGCGATGCGTTACGAACTCAAATTGTTGCTAAAACAATAATATTTGGAAGTAAATACAATTCTCAAAAAAAAGAAACAGTACTGCAGGTACTATTTAGGCAGCATTTTAAAAAAATCTTTTTAACAAAAAAATTATTATGAACCGATTTTGATGACTGTGATTTTAGTGACAGAAACCACTGAATATGTCTGAAGAAAATACATTTGGTATATTAAAGTACATATTTAGTATTAAATGTATATATTAGTAGTTGTCAGAGTATTAAAAGATGACGCGAGCCGCAAAAAATCAGAAAATAAAAATTTTAACAAAAAATTAAACCGATGAAAAGAACTAAAAAGCAACAAATAAATAAACCTTTTGTCTCGAGTATTGAGCTTATTTACATAAACTATCAAATTTTATAGTAACTTATTTTGAGTCTGCGCCAAATAATATGACAATGCCAGGGCTCATGCTGTAGGCATTGTAAATTAATATCTGAGCGAAGTCGATATTACGGTTATGGGCTGGCCAGTAAGAAGCCCGGATATGAATCCCATAGAACACTTATTGGATGAGTTGAAGAGACGAGTCAGAGTGAGAGATCCGAAGACGCTTGGCTAGCTGAAAACAGCTATACAAGAAGAGTGGAATTACATCCCACAACACAAGATTGTAACTCTCATCCATTCCATGAGGAACCGCATGGAATCAGTCATTAGAGCTCGGGAAGAAGAGACGAAATACTGAATAAACTTTTTCTTAATTTCTTTTGTTTTACGTTCTTGTTTCTAACATTTTACAAATTTTTCTTAAAGGGTAAAAACATACCTGTTGAACAAACCACGATAGCTGGAGAAATTTAATTTTAATTTGAAACATTAATATTCGTTAAACGATACCTTATAATATCCGCAATGAACTGGCACTATAAACTCATACAAAACCAAACTTCAGAATTGTTTCGATTTTTTTGATAAGAACTGTATTTTGCTGTGCTATCAGTATTGGGATTTTTTATATGAAAAAGGAAGATTTTTTGATTTATAGTTAAATACTAGCCAATTTAAAAGATGAGATATGTTTATATACCATCAAGATTAAATATATTCACAAAGAATCATAAGCTTTATATAGCTTTCTTTCTCAAGAGAAACAGCCGTTAAAATGCGTTTCGGCTTTAAAATTTCCCCACATTGCAAAACTGGATTCGGTACACAAGGAAAAAGATCATAAAAACAATTATAATTTTACCCAAATCCAACAGTTTGACGTACATCTTATCTCAGATTTATAAGATACAGAATTACAGTTTATACCACTATTAACTATTAAGGCTTCATAACAATACTCTATCAATACACTAAACAGAGACTGATAAGTCTTAAAGGAATCGCAATGGTTACTGGTAACCTTATTGACCATACAAAACACAAGGACCCAACAAAAGAATACCAGCCTCTCGCCGCTACCAACTTCATTGAGAAGAATCCACACCTATTATAGCAGACGCAGTCAGATGCCGTCGGATTGCATCGCATGCCTGAATTCTTTGCACTACATTTTCAGCCCCGATGACACGCTACGTCAGTTATGCAGCACTTCTATTACAAAGCCTTCTTTTCGATTTCGGTTAGTAACCAAAAGATGATATATCAGTATTACAAAAATTCACAGATCATCGTATCGCGCTTACCATTAGGTGAATGCCCAAAATATTTATACTACACACACACTACACTACACTAAACTTTCTACGTTATAAAAGTGCTGACTTAAAAACAGCTTCGTGGCGTTTTCAGGTTTGCCAAAGGGAGTAAACGAAATCGAAGTCAAAGCCACAACGAGTTTCAATCTTTAAATCTAACACAGAGGTATATATGTTTGTATGTCTATAAGCACACAAATCGAATTTCGATCGAGTTTATGTATGAGCCAAATCGGCTTAACAGTTTCGAAATGGAGTTGGCTTTAACTGCGCTAACTAAATGTTTAATGCCGAAAATATATATATAAAGTTAACTTGTACCACAGAGATACATTGTGTTGTCATATTTTGTTTTTATTTGTTATACGGAACGATTGCTTTTCCCACGGCGCAGCGGGTGTAAGCGTCGGGGATTTTGTTTTTCACTCTTGGGCCTCGACCTTTATCAAGGTTCCCTTAATACAATTGTACTAATATTCCTATTTCATTTTGATAATGACGTAACGAAATTCATTTCATTGTTTTTAACGACACGGACGCGAGCAAACAGCGGCTGATAGACCGTCCCGAGACCATTAAGGCTCAATAACTGCCATTCGACGCACAACGTTCTAAATTTCGACATCGGCGCATGCTGAGGATAATCTGAATAAGAAGGCAATTTTAGAGCACCCTATTTCAGATCTGAGGGCAACTGGCACGATAACGTCAGTAATAGCGGCACTCGGTAAATTAAAAAGCATGGTCTAACTTTGAACTCGTTGGAGAGAAATTGAGCCATGACCCATTTCTAGAATGATGATGAATGATAGAATTACGTATACGTATTTATAGCACAGAGACGACAAATATTTTTTGTCCATGGTCATTGGCACTTACTAGAGTTTTATTATACTATTACATTACATATAAACTGATTGGTAAGTACAGAAATTGTGTACAGTGTCTGGTACAGTATCCGTATCGGGCACGGTAAGGTGTTGTTAAGATATAAATTATGGTAATGAAATGTATAAATAACTTCAGCTCCTGTTGGTGACGCATTGAACAGCATTACTATAGATACTTGTTTAAATGATTTACATTATTTTATAAGGTGAGCCCAGACTGTTTAATGAAACTGAACTAAGAACTTCTGATTTACCATGGTAAATCTGAATTAGAAAGTTGTTTCAACTGTAAGTCAGTCTAACTCCTAAACGGAAGATTTAAGACCAAAAACTGGGTTGAGATTGCTTTAATGAGGTTATCAAATGAAAACAACAGTTCAATGGTCAACAACAACAGGCTCACGATCAAGAAAAAAACACAATTTCATGTGAAACTGATTTTTGCGTGGTGAATTGATCGCGATCGTTACCTTTATTTACAAAATACATATTATTATGTTGGTCAGCTAATGTTACGCAATAACCGAAAATACCCAAGTTTGTGAGAATTTGTATGAAAACTTCACCCTGTAGTAGTGTATAACGTGGACGACTTTTTTCTGAAGCCGGCCTTTTCTATAAAGACATGCGAAACCGTTTGTTTCCTCTTAATGCGGAGAAATTGGTATACGTTCACCATATTTTGCCCTAAGGGCAGTAAAAGTACCTACTATTAATTTTATTATAAATGGAAATATGGTGATAACTTTTGTTATCTATCGGTTGGATACCGGATAGTGACCGAATATCCGTTTCATTTCTAATTTAAACTGTAAGAAACACCAGCAATAGTATTGCAGCTTGCAGACGCCATATCGACAGTGAAAGTTTCAGCAGATGGAAGAAAACGAAACTAAATTTTAATGGCCTAGGCAAGTAGTAAAATTTTATTGTTTTAAGACATTTACTTTGCTGTTTAATTGAATAGCTGAATACCATTCAGGAAGCTAGGTGAACGGCACTGTTTACTTAAAAGGCTAGGCTAACTGACAGGCTAATTAAGCTATTTAGCTGCCACTTATATAAATACTAGCAGCGCCCCGCGATTTCACCTGCGTAAGTCCCGATTCCGTGGGAATATCGGGATAAAAGTAGCCTATGCGTTAATCCAAATCTCCAGCTATCTACATACCAAGTTTCATCGCAATCGGTTCCGTGGTTTTTGCGTGAAAGAGTAACAAACATCCATCCATCCATCCCTCCATCCGTCCATCCATCCAAACTTTCACATTTATAATATTAGTGGGATTAGTGGGATTACTATATTACCATTAGGTATACCATTTATTTTGTGTATCTTGGAAACGGCTCTAACGATTTGGATCAAATGTTGTATTTAAATAAGGTTTTGCTTATTAAGGGTATCTATATAGGTGTCTTTCCTGAAAAAACGTGATTTAACAAAAAATACGCCGACCAGAGCTGGATCGCCCAGGTACTAATAGCTAATTTTAATGTAGTGTTCCATTGGAGAGATTTTGATTTACCCACCTATTGAATAAAACCTGAATACTTCGCTTGAATATACCATTACGTTTCAAAATAAAACACACCCAAGCGTTTCCTAGAAACAATGAACCTTTTTCAGGGGTTGTGCGTGTGTAACGCAATCTCTAAGGTATTTTTAATTTGTAACACTGTATGCCGAGTGTGCTACAGTTATATAACCACTTTAGAGTGACGATTAACTACCACCATTCCTTTTATAATGTACTACTGCCCGCGGCTTCGTTTGCGTTAAATTTTTTTTCTTTTCCTCGAGAACAGTATTTTTTTCTGGATGTAAAGTACCCTACGTCCACTTTTGTTTGTTTTTTATTTAGAAATGGTATAGGCGTTTGTCTTTCAACTCACCTGATGGAAAGTGACTATGAAGACAAAGATATTACACGCCTATCCAAGAAAAACTCAACACTTAAACGCCCCAGGATTGATTGAAAAAATAGACGCAGGCAGTTCCTTACACACCTTATGGACTCGAACCAAAAAGAAGCTGTCAAAGCGTTTAGTTCGACTTTTTGGTGGTGGTTTCGACAACGAAAGGATGGGACCTCTGTCTACGCCTAGTAGTCCGATATAGGAATGGTGAAGGTTTAATTAATTAGAAGAGAATTTTCGCACACTCACCAAAGTGAACCCTATAAAAGGCTATGTTATTCCCTATTCGTGAACACATCGTCATTTATAAGCCAACGGGCTTTTTGGTCAAAAGAGTCCAGAGCTTCTAGTTGGTACTTAGCTGAGCCTTCACAGAGGTGACTGCAGTACTCCATGCAAGATCGAACTTGAGCTATATAAAGATGGAGCAGCTATTCAGAGTTGAAGTACTGCCGGACCTTCGAAATGACTCTCAATTTCTTAGAAGTTGTATGTGCCATGGACTCGATTTGTTGACCGAAGTTAACTTTGGACGTGACTGTAATGCCCAGAAACCCTACACGGTCGAGGTCGTTAAAATAAAGCAGGAACAAGGTTGCAGGAGGAAATAATTCCCTGAAGTACTCCAGCATTAATTGCCATTAGATCGGAAGAGCAACCATCTAAGACGACTCGAATCGACTGTTCCTTCAGTAAATAAGATATCCAGTTGCAGAGTTTGGTGTGGTTTGGTGGTATGCCATACGCTGGAAGCTTATTTAGAAAAGCCTCGTACCAGACCTGGTCAAAGGCCTTGGATATGTCTAAGGATGCGGCTATTGCCTCCCCATGACCCTCCAAGGCCTCGCTCCATAGGTGGGTGGCATATATGAAAAGGTCACCAGTAGACCGTCCTCTGCGAAAACCATATTGGCGGTCACTAAGGACCTCGTTGGTTTCCAGATATGCCAGGAGACGGTTGTTCAATACACGCTCCCTAATCTTGCATTCAATCATTGCATGCAATCTTGCTTGCCCTTTTGGGTACAGGTTGAACGTTGTTCCCTTAACAACGTGTATGTAGAATTCCATGATGATCGGTTGAGAAGTTGACGCGTGAAAGCTCATATTTGCCTTTATAATATCGGTTGGGATTCAAAATAATCTATGTGCTGCAATATAAAACTGACATTTTGTCAATACATTCACAATCAATACTGACCTGCGCTGTATATGACGACTTTACCAAGCACACACTTATGAAGCTTAAGCGTAGCCAGAACCTCTATTTTTATTTCAACTTTACAAAGTCAGTCCCTCATTACAAAGGAGCACTTATTGAACTTTTAAGTTCGAACAAATATTTCCTCTGTTTGCTTTTAACCTTTAGCAAGTGACTACATAGTGTAAGCCCATGTAGTTTGCATCTAAAATGTTTTAAGTAAATATTTTTACTACTTAAATAGATTTTTACAGCTTAATATAAAAATAAAGGACTTGCCATTAAAAAAAGAGAACTCCAACACATAAGATATCCATCTATCGCATCTATCGGCTGAGGTTAAACTATTTCAGCACAGTCAATTATAACGATGGTTCACCACTTGCAAAAGAAGGTTTTTTCGTAAAACTCATAGAGCACGTAAACCGGCTATCCGGGTTTCATTCAATGAACCCGGATAACCGATTTATTTGATATTAGACTACTTATTGTATCTTCTCCAGAGTTGTCTGTAGAAGATGCAATAAGTAGTACAATATAAAATATTGCTATCCTTTCATAATTAACGGTTCCCGAATAAACAATATTTCTGATAATATCTAGATAATAAACCTACTAGCACTGACACAAATACCAAATACGCTGATTATGATGTTGATACCACACTCAAATAATATTAAAATACTAAACTCATAACCAAGATTGTTTTATATGAATCACAATACGGCTCTATACTTGAAGTCTAACACTTTTACACGCCTAAATCAAAACAAAGCCTAATTCGCATGACTTTATTCTGATTTTGTGTTAGTTCGCAATTGGATGAAAACAGTTTACATGACATATTAAAAAAACTGTCTTCGGTTTACGATGATGATTTTAGAGAACATTCATATCTAACGTACATTCTAGAGAAATGATATCCAATAAGCACCTAAATAACAATTACAGTCTTAAGGGTAATTCAGAGATCAATAAATAGTATATAAGACGGATAACTAACTTTTACAAGCAATTGAAAGAAATACAAAAGTGTTTCGTTTATTTATTCTTGCGCTCTCACAAGAAATCATCATCAATACAAATAAATGGTATCTGGTATCTGGTATCAATAACCTTATTTAATAAAATTGAAGTGTCTGTTCGTAATGTCAAAATGACAGTTTTTTTCTAAACTCATACAGTTATTAGCACGACACCTATTACTAAAAATCAGTCTTTTTAATTTTTGTCTGTCTGTCTGTTTGTTCCGGTTAATCTCCGGCACGGGTGGACCTATTTCCACGGGAATTTCACTGGCAGATAGCTGGTGTTACAAGGAGTAACTTAGGCTACTTTTATTTCGGAAAAAGAATTAGCAAAATATATAAATATGCACACGTGAGCGAAGCGGGAACTGCTAGTGAATAAATAAAGTAAATACTGAAAGCGCGTCAACACGTCCTCACAAGATAAATATACCTAAAGGTCGCACGTACAACCGGATATACATATGTCTAATCACCAAGCACAAGAGTTCTTTTTACGGCAATTTTCGTTTCATTTGGCGTACCACGACGTAAGCTGGGCATACTGCTTTCATCAAAGTTAGCTCCATCAGCATTAACAAGGCCGCAGGCAACTGAATTTTTCAAAAATACCCAGAGATTTCATTGTAGGTAAGCTAAAGTTGCCGAAATTTCAAACACCGAAGACCATGGTTTACGATTGTTTCTATCTAAGATACTTTGCTTAAACATAGCAGTTAAATTCCAGTTATCTGTGGAAAGCTTTTAAATAATATGGCCAGATAGAAATGTTGCGAAGCGAAAGAGGCAAAAAATAAAAAAGGCGTATTGTTGTTGTTACGATAATTGAATGAGATGCCTGTCTGTGACAGATTTGACAACCGTTTTACGCCTTACTTTTATTTCCCTTTTCCCGTTTTCGAATCCAGTGACGGTTGAAATAACTCTTTGTATTAAATTTCCAGCATTCCACTGCTTATTTGTCATATACATATAATATTCATACCTGAAGGATAAATAATTTCTATTTGAGTTTCGGACTCTTCTTTACGTGCTTTCAAAACCAGGGAATTGTTTCTGTAATAATATTGAGAGAATTTCTTGATTTATCGAGCTTTGAATAATTAAGTAATTTTATTACGATACAGAACTAACTAAGATACACTTTTACGTTTATAAGAAAAGTCTAAGATGAGCTCTTGCAGGGAGTAATCAGCGGTCTCCGCTTACCCTCTAAAGGAAGTCACTAGTTACAACAGTTGCGATACATCTACTGAAACTAAAGTTAGAAACAAAGTGAAGGAAAAAACAGAACTTACATTTTTATTTGATGCACAATCGAGAAGAAAACTTAGGGCTACGGTTTTATATGAATACTAGCTGTCCCGCGCAACTTCATCTGCATTTGTAAATTTTACAACTGCAGACAATTAAAAAACTAATCAATAATATTAATGGCTTAAAAGGTATATCCATAAACATTTATGTCATTAATTATGGATACGTTTTAAACAAATATTCGTGTTTTAGGATCAAGTTATGTCTTTTAAATATAAGAATTTGATCAGATTTTATCTCCTCTTCCTTTATTAGATGTGTGATATTAGATGTGATATTCATATTATCGCGATTAAGTCCCGAATTACACATCTTCTTCATTTATATCAAATGTTGCTAGTAGTGATTTATATTCATTAACTGATTACAAATCGATTGTTAAATAAAACAATATTGATTTTTAGGGATACCAGTATTTTTAATTAAGAAGTATTTTATGTTTTAACAACAAATAAAAATTTCGTATCACGCTGTTTGTTCACGATGAACTCCTTAACTAATGAATCGATTTTAATGAAATTTTGCACTATGTGTTCTGTTATTTATATTTGTTTTAATTACAAATTACCTAGTCACAGCAACGTGTGGCCGGGTAGCTAGTCTAGCTAGCTAGCTACTTTTAAAAAAAATTGTTCATTTGCGAGTCTTTGAAATAAACATAACAATTACCGATTTTTTACTAACGATTAGTTTTAATAGATCCAGAATTATTTATTTTGATATGCCTAAGGCCACCATCTCGTCCTGTCGTTCACTTTGTTTGTTTTGAAATTGTGAATATACATCGCTTTTTAACCGACTTCAAAAAAGGAGGAGGTTCTCAATTCTTGTATACTGTATGTTTTTTTTATGTTTGTTACCTCAGAACTTTTGACTGGGTGAACCGATTTTGATGATTCTTTGTTTATTTGAAAGCTGGTGCTTCCCGTGTGGTCCCATTTTAATTTGGTCCAATTCTGACAATGGCATCCATGAGAAAACCATATATAAGTCTTTTATGGAATAGTTTTCTTTTTGTTGAAGTCGGTTTTTTTTTAAAGAATTATTGGTGTTATTAAGAGTTCAAGTTTTTAACTAGAAAATGAACCCTAATAATATTTGATTACAGATTGACAAGTCGCAAACGAAAGTGTCATATTATGTCACTCTTGCTGAACTTTGGCTTTAAATGAATCAAACAAATGTTCAAGTGTTGCATGCAGAACTAAGCTTTCATTCATCCAAGCATCCATTTTTAAATATTTGTACGCCTAATTGGCAGATCATAGAGAACATAAAAATGTAATAATATTTGACCATCAATTGTACCTATGTATCACAAATAAATTTCTGATTTCTGATTTCCACTAGTAGCTGACACCGTCGACAATTTTGTGTTAACTGTTGTGGGTCCATCTTGCGAACAAGATCTTACTTTGCGCACCGGCACATTAAGAGAATTCCGCAAATGAAATGTTATAAAATAAAGGATTATGCTTTGACAAGTAAGTTTTTAACAGGTATGGACAGAGTTCCTCGACCTCAAAGTTTTTGTTTGCTTGATTGTAATCTACCTAGAGTTCATATATACCTAATAACCTTGTCAGTAAAATGATTAAAGTAATAACATTTACACACTGCAATAGTAAATGAAGTTTAGTGTAATTGGAAATGTATTATTCATCTAGATGACGATGTAACAAAAAGTAAAAATACTCAGAAGCTACAGTTAGATTTAGTGCCTTATTCACAATAGCTTAGCTGCCTGCGAGAAGAGAACCAGTCAATAAAAACTTATGGTCACTGTCTAGTATCTACTCGGCTAGTAGGATAATATGCAGAAAAATATTTTTTTCACATGATTAACTTTATTACAGTTATGAAGATGAATTAAACGGTATTGAAATGTTGTCTATTTAATTTTTTGTTAAAATAAAAACATAAATATTGAAAGTCGTTAACAATACCCATTCTGAAAGAAGTATAACAAACGATATCTTAAATTTCGCTGACCTCATTTACAAACCAGCACACCAAAACCCAACCCAATTACCAAATCAAAATGTTCTCTCAATTCGATGTTTTGATGGACGTCATCGTTTTCAACGCGTTGGGAATGATTTTTCGTTCACTGAGTCATTTCACTTTTTATCCGATTACTGAAATGGCTTGTTACGTTGCGTCGAGCGTGTGCATGTTTATATCCGTTTTACCTTTATAGGTGTATGTGGATTTTTTTTCTCATAATGTTGCATACTTAAGCCTGTATTTAAATATGTATATCCATTTGGACGCTAATGCGCCTGTATTTTAGAAAATAACGAGACAAATAAGATATAACGCTTAATCTAGGAATGTTTAACACCAAATAGTTGATTTATAACAGTTTTCAGTGGTGTTTCAAAGTAATTGGAGTGCACAGTCTTAACAACAAGCCCTTTAATATACCTATATTTAATTTTTTAGACGCATATATTTGTTAGAAAATAGCCTACTTCTTCGTCTCGTTTTCACTCACGGAACATTACCAGACTACTGTTGCAACCTTGCCCAAGCTGGGCCAAAGCACAACCGGAGCTCGTTTGAGAGCAGGTACAAGTAATACAGGCACATCATGAAGCAGCTGAATCTGGTTCGTACATTGAAAAGAGATACCATGATATATTAGAAACAGATTAGGAAATTAACTATTATTTTTGTTCTATTAAATACCTTGAAAATCATTCAAGCCTGAAAAATCATCGGATTTTGTTAAAACTTTGTTCAGTAGTTATTGGGGCCTTAAAAAGCTTCGTGTTAACAGTAAGCACCCAGTTCTATTGCATAGGATATACTTTAGCATAGGATCTCCTAGCAGTAGAACACACATAAAGAAGTAAAATAACATTGTATAATTACTTATCCGTGTTCAAAAAGAACCTCCGTAAACATTCGAAAAAAAGTCTAGTCAACAAGTTGATGAACGTGTTAATTCTTGATACTGCGAATTAAAATACGTGAGATGGCTCGTTGGATTCGTAATGATGTCTAGAAAAATGTGCATAAATTTCAAACCCGCACATGCAAAGTTATAAGCAATTAAAGGATCCAAATAAAGGGGTTTTACTTTTTCGGGAATAACTCAAAAGCTATTGGTGCTAGAGAATCAATAAGATTATGGAAGAGGAGGAAATTTCCGAAAACAAATATCCACTTCCGGAACTTGACCTTTATTGTTAATAGTTTTTATTTAATAAATAGGGCTCCGGGTGGCTGGCGATCTATCTGTATCTGCTCCGTGATCGTAACGCTGCCTAGAATCCGGCCGTTAATTACACAAAATATTTTTTTTCAAGAAATATTTTCTAGAAAAAATCCCGCATAATTTTTTTTTCGATTATTTGTTATTAAATTTCACTATTACTAATAAATGCATTTTTGAAACTCTTATTAACACTGTAACTTCGATAATTGTTAAACTAAAGATCTTAAAATTATATCGCTTCTTGTAGACCTTGTAAACTAAATAAAATTGTCGATATACGGCATTTTTTATTGTAATTATCAATTAGTTATGAATAATTTAAGCAATACAAATCTAATAAAGGCAAAAAAGGGGCACAGTTTTAAAAAAATCTGATTGTTATCACTGTTTTTAGGTAATAAAGAACAATTACACAACTATTGATTTTAATTTTTTCATCCATTTGTTTAAACATTCTTTTAAAACAAATGGAGTAATTAAATATTTTCGAAAATAAAATTTGTCATATACGTACCTAGTTAGTTGAAATGTATTCTCTCTCTCTCTCTCTCTCTCTCTCTCTCTCTCTCTCTCTCTCTCTCTCTCTCTCTCTCTCTCTCTCTCCCCCCACTCTCCCCACTCTCTCTAGTCTCCCCACTCTCCCCACTCTCCCCACCCTCCCCACTCTCACACACACATACACATTTTCTATACATTGTCGATCAGGGTCCACGAGACCCTGAAATTTGACTCGAGTTTAACATTTTTTACCCATCTTCGAAAGTGCCCAGCGCCGCTAAAGGAGTTTTCACTTCAAAAAGAACGGTATACAATTTTATTCATATTATTATGTAATAATTATAATCATAATTGTATACCGTTGTTTGTTGTAAACGAACGATTGTAATCTACAATATTCTTGATGAACCTCTGTGATTAATGAGTTTTGATCTCCACTACGAAAAGATCATAAGCTTCGTATTTTTTAACCAAATAGTGTTTTAATAAAAATAATTATTACTTATATTGCCGTACTGCGTATATTTGAATTTGATTCAATTGTCGCTTACGCAAGTGTGGAGCAGATCTTTACGCGGGTCTCTGACAAAGGTGTAGTCATTCCTCCACTGCCTAACATGTCCCATGCCGGTTTTTAAATCTGGAAAGAAACGGCCATTGGTGTCAACGGTATCTTCTTAATGATGCCGGCGATTCCCAAGAGGACGCCTTCAGCAGTAAGCCCGTGGCCTGATCGCAGGTAGGCGGCTAGAATTAGTCCACAAGCGAAACCACCAGCAAAATAATTCCAGCGGTCATCCGCCTCTCTAAGACGCAGTAATCCGTTGGAGACCAGTGAGAACCTCCTTCTTTTTTACGTCGGTTAAAAAGGAATAAGATGTGTACTGTTCTCACACCGCACTAAATTAACATTAATATAATTTATCACGGGTACACTACATAAATACGAAAAACTTTATTCCGAAAGTCACAAACACGAATTTCAAAATACCGATATTCATAATTCCGAATGGTTCAAAATTCCGAATATAAGAACTCCGACTTATCATTACTCCTATTTTTATAAATCCTACATTTTAATATTCCTAACGTTTATAATTACTATTTTAAAAATACCGAATTTCAATAGATCGAATAATAAAAAGTCCGACTTAATGATAATTCGAAACATCAAAAATACCATGCAAGCAGGCATGCAGCATTCAAGCAGGCATGCATGCAGCAAGCATTGTTTCTGTCACGGCTCCGGCGCTGCGGGGTTTGGGCGGCCCCACGCGAGCTTATCGTCGCAGATGGTTTCAAGGCTCACCACCGCACCTTCAGCTTACTGGCCGGCTTCGCCGGCCAGCCTCAGCCGCGGCGGCGGGCCTTGAAACCACCTGCTCCTCAGCTCGCGGGCCGCCCCACCCCTCCGCGCCTACGCGGGCTTAAATTACACTCTAGGGTAGGGCAGACAAGACTGCGTGAAGTCGGTTTTGCAGCGATTCGTTTCTGTTACTAAATTTTTTTGCACAACATGTTGACGGTTTAGTTTATTCGAAGTATTGAAAATCGGAATGTAGTTTTTCGGACCGAGAACCTTCCGAGAATTTGATTCTTCGAACGTATGAAAATCGGAAAACTAACAAATCGCAATATCGACTTTCGGTAAAATAAAATTCGTGATTTTTAATAATAGACATTATGATTCTTAGGTGTTATGAAATTCGGACATTTGAAAATCGGAACATCGAAATTCGGAATTAAATATTTCGGAGTATTTGGGTGTTCCCATTTATCACAGCACTTCGTTTGCCTATTCTGCGTATATACATACATAGCTCGGCCATCGTTATCGAGTGCCCAGTTCCAATCTCTCGCCCCAATTACCACGCTCCTTTCGTACCCAATTCATCCATTCCTTTCCCATTAACTTGGGTCACATACTCACCTTTTTCTATCTGATTATGTCCGAGTATTATGTGCAAAATATATTATTATCAGTCAGTATATTACTTAAACAGTCTATCAGATTACTGGATTATAAGTAACCAGCTTTTGAAAGCGGCTCGGCCCGCGTAGACCTCTGTTTTGGTGTGTCGATGTGTTAATCCAGGGTATAATCTACATAATTATGTAAATATTATATTTCAAGCCTGCCTGATCGACGAACAAACATCCCACATAAACTTTTACATTTAGATAAAACAATATTCTAACAACAGGTTAATAATTAGTTCGTGTGTGAAATAATAATAATAATAACTATACACATCTCACACACGGCCGTCTGATCCCAAACTAGGCAGAGCCTGTACTATGGTAACCAGACTGCTGATAAACATACTTATATATTTGTCAAGATATTTTTCTTTTAGTTATAAAATATAATCATTGTTAGATAGTTTTGTTCTTAATTTGTAATCGCCTACTTACACCATGACACATTTTCGTTACTTAGGAAAAGAACTAATGAAAATTATGTATGTACTTATTATACTACAACACAATCCTTAGAGTAATAAAAACATACTTCTGAGCATAGGCTCATGGAAGTATGTTTTTTATTACTCTTAATAAAGAAAACTAAAGTTTTTTTACGTTTTATTAGAACTCCTTCAGTGGTTAAAGCACGATTGAATAAAAAGGTATCCAAACGTCTAAGCAATATTGTTACTAAGTACTAATGATGTAACAAATATTACGCGCTGCGCATATTTGGCGAATGTAGAAATGTAAATGAATTAACAATGTGACAAACGAAAACGAAATTATGTATGGCTATAATGATAATACAACTAAAAAGATTTATATTTTTCGAAAATAGTTATATTAGAAATAAATTAAAATAAAAGAATTTAATAATAGAACGGTCTTGGGGTAGGGTTACTAAATTGAAAATATTTTCTTTCATATTAGTTGGTTTTTACTAATGTAGCAGAGATATATTTTTTTAAACTTTATTTTATAGAAAAAAAGTCAGTCAATTAAACCTAAAAGAGGATCAACCTCAGAATGAAAGGTGATAGGCTGGAAACTCGTATGAACGGTTATTTTGCCATTCTAAATGTTGTCTCAAAAGTATCATAAAGCTCTGCTCGCGTGTTCAGATATTCAATGTCATCGCCTTGTTTGAAAAAAACACCTATAAGATAAACTTAAAAAGCTAAACCTCATCTAAATACACAATTTAATCCAAATCGTTGGATACGTAACGTACGTATACATACGAGAGATACGCCAAATAAATATATTTACAAGAAATGCTCGAAATTATTTGATAATGCCAACTATTCAGAATTATGGACATTTTAGTGATTTAGTAACTTTATACGACGTATTATTCGCCGGGACCCCCGGTTGATCCTGCATGAAATCATGTTCAAAACAAAATTTGATAACAATTTTATGTTCTACGATTTCATAATAGATTTCAACATTCTTTGTCATGGAAAACGAGATATTTGCAAAAAAAATATGACATATATATTATATGATGTATGTTGTTTGCCACCGATGGAAATACAAATATTATGCATATTAAAATCCAATTATTTTGCTAAAATTATATATTCTTCAACTACTTATGACATTATATATTATGTTTACCAATTAAGGATAAAGAAACATAAAATCAAAAAGAAACTGAGGTATGTAAAGAAGTTCAGCTTTAAGAAGTTAAACTCTTTCAATAGGCACACTTGTTGGTGAAATTACCAAATATCCTCTGGCTATACCATCCATGTTCATCACAGAAGTCTTCATCGTTTTCAATACAATTTTCTTTTTATAATCATATCTTTTAATATTAATTTGTACCTCGGATCAATAAAAGACGATGCGAAATGTCAACCCATTCGTACATTTTATAGCGCTTTATTAGAAAAGTCAATAAATATTCGCATTTGCATTCGCGAATTTGAAAAATCAACATTCGTTACATCACTACTAAGTACATATTTTAATAGAAACACCAATTTTAAAAGAAAGAACTAGACCGAAGTGATAAAAGCATGCCATCAAAAGCATTACAGGGTTTTTAAAAACGCGTCAATAAGTGCATAACGGTCCTGGTGTTGTAAATAAATAGGCAGTAATAGCTCTTCATCAGGCATTCTTGTATATTAAAAAGTAACACTTACGAAAAATAAAAGTGATCAGAAGTGACATTTACATTTAGCACCGTATTCGCATTGCGCCGCCAAACAATAAGGCTTGCGAGAAAAATCAAGACAATAAAAAATCACGGCCACTCTGTTTCTATGCAAACTTACATTATTGTATTTCCAGTGGTTTAAGAGTGTGAAATGCTGGGGCTAACACACCCTGTGATACAACACCCCAGAATTAAAGCAATAATTAAGATTTTGTCTTGAATGTTTGTCCCCCTAGTCTTCTTGTTATAATAATAATAATTGTTTTGTTACTGAAAGGCAATTACAATAACACTCTTGATAGTAAAAGGTACAATACAATTATATTTCTTACTAGTACTATAAAAATCTATCCATGTGGAAAATAGGGTCAACCATGTATCGTTTGCAACCGAATCTGTCTAATGCGAGCTGTGATGACAACAAAAATAAATGTATTTATGAAATCTTGACGTAAAGGTGGTTCCCGATTGCGAAGCATTTCTATACATTGTCAGTCACCAAATACGAAGCGACTGTTTGCCATTCCCATTGTGAACAAAAGCGGCGGTGCACACCCAACCAGTGGGATAAAACCAACATCCTTCACATCACGTCACGTATTTATAATCCCACATTCGCTTCCTGCTTTTTGTTCAATGTTATTCTAAGGAACTTAAAATTTGCAAAAGGAATCATTTCAACATGGCTGTACATAATTTAAAAGAATTGCCTACCTGCGTTTCATGGCTCCTCGTACATACGGCTTAATTATTTAATTTATAAACTGAGTTGTGTGTTGTTGCTAATTTAATGTTTACTTTCTGCGCAACTTTGTATTATTGTTTAAATTAGGTAATCTTAATTAGTGGAGCAGAGAGAAGGAAATATATGTATATATATATTATTATTCTCTAGGTTTTGCCTGCGGCGTCGCCCGCTTAATGTAGATTTTGTCAATAAATACAGGTATCCCTCGGGGACAGTACTTTTTCTCGGGATAAAAGTTATCTTATTTTCTTATATTACCCTTGACAACGTGTCATGAAAATCGGTTGAAAAGTAATTTCGTCAAAACATTTTCGAAATTACAACAATCAGACAAAGTAATATCGGAAATATGATTAGTAGGTATTATATATATTATGTAACCCTTTAATTAATAATATAATCAAAGATGAAACCCACAAGTTGTCGTAAAAACTTACGATCACATTTTTAGGGTTCGGTACCTCAAAAGGTAAAAAAAGGAACCCTTATTATTATTACACGGACAGACAGACGGACAAGAGAGTGATCTTTCACTCTCTTGTCCCTCTGTCTGTCCGTGTGTCACCACCGATTTTCTCAGGAATGGGTGGACCTAGCAAGTTGAAATTTATACCAGATAGTGAGGTCTATAGTCCCTATTAGGTGTATAAAAATCAAGGTCCTGAGGCAACACGATAAAAAGATATGGGCAAATTTAGATTTTCGCGAAAACTTGTAAGTACCAAAACTTACCTTAATTTTCATTTTTTTTTATTTTCCGGAATTTTCCATTTACTTGTACTATAAGACCAAAATTGACAATTCTAAGTCAACGGGAAGTACCCTATAGGTTTTGGGTCGAAAACCTATTTGGTAGTTCCCGTTGACATACAATAACGAAATTTGGCAAAAAAGCAAGGTCTTACAGCACAAATAAAGGAAAATTCCTAAAAATAAAAAAGTTGTATTTTTGTGATTACAAACTTATATTTTGTGGTTAGATTGTTGACTTTGCCATACATCGCAACCGCAAAGTTAAGTTTGTCTTTCGAAAAAGACGGGCAAAAGTCTTAGAGAATTGATTCCCGAGTTGGACGTACTTTCTACCTACATACAAGTTTGTTTGCTTACGGAACCCTCGGTGCGCGAGTCAGACTCGCACTTGTCCAGTTTTTTTTTTTGTGGGATAGGAGGCAAACGAGCAGACGGGTCACCTGATGGTAAGTGACTACCGACGCATATGGGCACTTGCCACTCAAGAGTCACAAGTACGTTGCCGGCCTTCGAGATAGGAGTACGCTCTTTTCTTGAAGGTTTGAAGGTCGTATCGGTCCGGAAATACCGCAGGCGACAATTATGTAAATAAGCTCAATACTCAAGACCTAAAAGGTTTATTTATTTTTTGCTTTTTAGTTCTTTTTTGTCGGTGTAATTTTTTAAGTATTTATTACATTTGGGAATAGTGCAATGCGCATAACACTAAATCCGGACTATAAGGAGAGTGTCCAAGCAATTTGATTCATCCTTGTTCATCCAATGTGCTGGGGCGTTATCTTGATGCAAAATCTAAGCATCGAGTCTAGAACTTGGTTGTTAGTTTTTTAAGGCTTCTAATGCTTGAGGTAAACATTCCTCTGTATACCATGCAGCATTAACCAATATTCCTCTTTTAGTAAAAAATACACTAACCATTATTTTCTTCACGGTTCGGGAAATTTTCACAGATGTTGGTTCATCTTCCCATACCCACACTTTAATGTGCGACTTAGTAGGAACGTCGAAATAATACAGACAGGTTTCAGCATATGTAACAATCGAGTTTAAGTAGTTAGATCGGCCGTCTTAAATGTTTTTTATATATTACGAGATCAAGTCATACTTTGCTCCCTCAGCGCATCAGTTATCAAATCAAAGATTCCGATGAACAGTTAGTGCACTTAACTTGAGGTTTTCCTCTATCTGTCGGTATGTCACACGTCGATCTTTTTCCAATGATTAGTAGTCTTAATATTCTTATTAGTAGCTACTTCTATCGGACTACCGGACCTTGCATAATCTTGAAAGTTAAAATTGCCGCAATTGATGTGAATATATCACCGTTCTATGGTCCATAGAGAAAACTAACATAACTTATAAGAGATCTAAGCTAGCTGTTTACACCACCATTTTTTATATACTACCAAAGTGCTAAACAAGGTGACGACAAGCGGAAAGCGGGAGATAGGAAGATAAGACTGAGGAAGTACTTCATCATCACTAGAAGATTTACAGAAGACCACAGTATTGCCAGCATAGGGCATTTTTTGCAAATGCGTAGGGTTGCCAGAGTTCTTTCCCGTGAGTTTATCTCCTTTTCAATATGAAGTTATGGCCAATCCAAACTTACCAACAGATACAGAATACCATCTAAATGGTGTTTTTCCATCACGTGTTTGCGCAACGTCACGCTGAGTAATAATAAATCTTTATTTGTAGTAGAGAGTACCCAATACCCAACACGGCTAATTGTGTGATCCTTATAAAATGGTAATTTCGTTTTAAAATAATTTAAATAGAATATGTAAAGTTTTCACAATTTTAATTTTTTTTTCCAAATCACAGTAGAAAAATCATTTAATCGTTCATTCCGCTGGCGCACTAACACAAAAGCCAACGTTCTCTGTAGACACATACTTAAAAAGACAATGTGCATATTTAACAGATAGTTCACGCGTGGTTAGTGTCGGATAGTTCACAAATTTCACATAAGTGAACTTCCAGGCGGGTCGCAACTGTCCCGCCACCGCCACCCGCCCCGCCTGCCCACCTGCCAGAGCGTCCCGGCTCACCGCCAACAAACAATGTGTCTCCGGGAAATACTAAACATTCCTACTTTTAAATATAAAAGGTTTTTATTGAGACCAATGTAATAAAAACTTTCCATTGTAACTACCTACAAATCCTACTTTATTACTACATATTATAAAACAAAGTCCCCCACCGCGTCTGTCTGTCTGTCTGTCTGTCTTTTCGCTATAAACTGAAAAACTACTGAACGGATTTTCATGCGGTTTTCACTAATAGACAGAGTGATTCGTGATGAAGGTTTTGGTGTATAATTTGTAGCCGTGCAAAGCCGGGGCGGGTTGCTAGTTATATTATAATTTTGTAATATCCTACTAATATTATAAACCGGACCTAAGTCCATGTGATATGCTATCGAAACCAACCTACGACCATTGCGCAACTGAAAATAATATTCCGACTGAAATGGCGGAAATTTCAAATTATCTCTGTATTGTGTCTGAAAATATTCATCCAAGATAGGAAGAGCATTTGCGTCAAGAAGGTCGGCACTTACATAGAAAACGATATACAGATAACGTTATCTTTAAAAAGTAAAACTCGCATTAGTGTACTTTTGATAAAAATAAAGATTTAAAACGTAACTTAATTATTTGTTTTATTATGTTTTTTTTTATGTGACCACCGGACAGCCTGTATTATGTCACGGTTATATTTTATTTTTTTAAATGTCAAACCAAGCTCTACAAGTAAATGACAAATAGTTTTTCTTGCAAGTTTCTACGGAACGTACCGTTTTGATATTCATAAAGAGAAACTGATTTGACTTGGCATTCATCTATCTTATTGTGTTCATATAACACTAGCTACCAGCTATGCGTGGATTGATACATGTTCGATGTCCCCAAAAAGCATTTTTTTGTATTCAACGCTTGTACATTTTCCCACGAGCATAGTAATTGTCTCTAGATACTCACTTACAATAGATATGCAAAGTTTAGAAAAAATGAGTATACAATTATTTATATTTACAACTTTATAAACCAATTTCTCTTTGTAAGTAAAATGGTGAAGGGGTGGTTCAAGCAAGTTCGTACATTTGGATTTGATTTCAGATTTTTTCAAGAAATCCTTTCTTTTAGATAAAACATCATCAAAGTAACTTTAGCTATTATATCAAAGTGCATGTGCAATGAATAAAACCTTTTTTTATACTGGTGTTGCATTGCAAGCCCTATCCTGTATCGTTCCATATGTAGATAATACTCACCACCAGAACAGGTAAAGCTGTCTAACTAGGGACTTCTGTAACATTTAGGTACTGGACCAGTTGGAGCAATTGGAGCAGAAATCTGCTGTGCTCTACCTCTTTGGGGTCACTACGGCACACTTTGGGGTCGCCAGTCACTACTGACGACCAATCATTTGCATACGAGAAATTTTTTTTTTATGTCTGTTCACCGTTTACTCGAAGACGCCTGAACCAATTTATAAAATTCTTTTTTTTTGTTTTAAAGGGTATACCTCCCAGGTAGTCCCTTTTAAATTTTATCGAAATCGGTCAAGCGGTTTTTGAAAAATCAACAAATATGTAAAAATTGTAAACATCGATGATACTTTCGTTTACTCCGAAACCTCCCTGTCTCATTGGAGCAGTGCTCTTAGTTGGCCTACCCATATTATATTTAAACAAAATACATTTACTTTCCACTAAAAATTTCAAAATAAAATTAATATTTAACAAACTTCAAAAAAGGAAAAGGTTCTCTCCCGGGGATTTCTCAATCGGTGCATTTCTGCTAATGCTCGTTCATTGTGCGGTTTACTTAACAGTTTAGAGGGTTCTAATTCAGATAGAGCTATTCCTACTAAAGTTTTAACTCTGCTGAGAGCCACGTATACTTGTCGCTTCGCAAAGTTTTAAAAATAATTTATACAAGACGTCTCACAGTGATGGGGGGGCGTTCCACAAATGTGACCACCTGTTACAAGGACGGGGAGTCCAAAATTCGTGTGACGTAATTTACTTAGGCAATATGATAGTTGTACATATTTGTAAGGTGCTCTTCAAGACCTTACTTTTGATACCAAACATGTTATGATTACATACCATATTAAATTTAAGTAGAATTTATATATATTATCCTAAGTCACCCGCACCATTATTACGAATCTATAGATACCTCATTAATCAAAATCGGTTCGGTAGGTAGTTTAGGCAATACGGTGGAACACACGCAAATAAAAACATACATACATAGACTGCTAAAATCATTACCCTTCCTTTTGGCTTCGCGATAGTCGGATAAAAAGGACAGCCAATCAAAGTTTGTTTTTACTTCATTAACTTACTTTAGAGATATTATTGTTGCGCAAAATTTTTGTTGCAGTCACGCACTTGGCCGGTTTGCAGATTTCAATAATTTTTTTAACTTTTAGTAATTTTTGTTAGTGGTTGTACTTATATGTCATAAAGATCATAAATTGCCTTTAGTAATTGAACATGTACTTAATTTTTGCATATCAATCTAATCTTAACTAAAACTGGCGGTAATATTGCGTTTACGTAAAGTGAACATTTCAAACATAGCTGAACAGAATAGGGTCCACAGAAATGCCAGAATCGTATAAAGAGTTTTTGAATGAGACTATTTTACAGAGAGGAAACAATGATTATTTTGTTAACTCTCTATTCGATAATAAAATACTGTTCAGTACGCTATACCACTCCAGAGACTCCTTATTTGTAGATTAACCATTAGAACGGTTGCTTACAAATAATGCCTGCCGTCTGCCTGATTTTCAGTTTTCTAGAAATGGTAATCACATTTTAGTTATAACATAATAATAATGCGTAAAATCAACTTCGAAAATCCTTGTTTCAGCAATGGGTTAATCAAATTAAATCATCGTTACGAGTCAGCAAGTTTCCACATAGCTTGCGGGGAGCGGCTAGTAGCTCTCTCACAAATTGGCTTGTGGCACAAGTTTCAGAGCATAAATGATACCCGTCTGGTTCAACATGATACCACCGTAGTCCCTGGTTAAGCACATTCAATGATGAAGTTCAGAAGCTATTTACCCATGTGAATGTGAGTAATCCGTCTACAGATTTTTGTTTGCGATTTAAAATAAATAATATAAATTACTGCACTACTACTAATTAATTTTTTCAGATACATTTTCATTTATATATATCTACAAAGTAATTACTTTATATGGAAGTATGTTCCGAGTACAAACAGGTATTTTGTAGTATTTATAATATATGTATGCTTTATATATATTTATTTAGAGCTTCCAGTTGAAAATCAGCGCCAGATTCTCATCTGGCATTAAGCTGAACTGGACACCTATATTTGGTGCAAACGCGACACATGTTATTCTTCTTCCACTGTTTCTTTTGATATACCTTATATTTTCTGTATGTCGATTTTTTATATTTCGTATTTTTTATAGACATGTAAGTACTTACATTATTAGAATAATTAATTTTTGTCTTGTGTCTTAGCACCAAAATAAATGCCTTTTTCTTTCTTTCTTTCTTTCTACATACATTTTCACGACGAATTTACCATATTTGTTATTTTATTACTGTTTAATAGGTATCAGTGTTAAATTTGTGTTACCTATAAAGTTCAATAATGGTTCATTTTTTGTTATTTTGTAATGCTTATTTACTATTGCGATGAGTAGAAGAAAAGGAACTGTGTTACATTCAAGAGCCCTGGAGATAGTGCATAACGCGGTCTTGTTTTTTTTTGGAGTGAAAACTTCTTTAGCGGCGTTGTGCACTTTTTGGGATGGGTTAAAAACGTTAAACTCGCGTCAGGACACGTGACCTGATCGAAAATTCGTAAGACGGAGCCGAGTTTCTTATATTTAAAAAATATAACATTCGAAATTCAAACATTTATGAGTGGCCAGGAGCGCAGAACTTCCAGTGTATCCTGTGTATACATTTAGATATGTTATTACCTACTTTTTATTTTTAACCTAATTATATATATATATATATATATATCCAGATGAGTGTGTATGTATATTCAAATACATTGTGAACTTATGTTTTCACTTCTGACGTGCAGTCCTACGACTGACTGTTTTTTTTAATGAAAATGTCGTACGAGCTTCTATGGCAGTTAAGGTATTCTAGTCCCACTGTAACTTCAGATGGAAATATATCCGTATCACAGGCGAAAGAAATAGGAGAAATAGACACAAGAGGTTCTATCATCTATTATTGCAAATGACGGAAACTGCAAAAGGATTCATGTGAAAAGATTACAGCGAGAATATGCGGCGAGAGCAATTAGAAGTCAGTGAATATGGACACTTCAGTTTTATAATAAATGAAGGGACATAAGCTATAAATAGCAATTAAAATTACGAACCTAACGGTAACTTCAAGAACTTTGCTTTATGCAGTACAAGCTTTATTCAGAGATTACTAATTTTCTACTTCCATGCGAAATTTCATCAAAATCTTGAATTATAAAAGTCAATACGCAAGAAGTAGCCAACAAGCATACACATTCGGATAAATTTAAAATAGACTCATCAGATTTATAAAATTAATTATTAACAAAGATACTTAACATATCTTTCTGAAAAAAGAATGAGAAACTTAATTTTGAAGGTACCTATTTAAAATTAAAAAAAAGGTTTCCTGTTTTATTTGAAGACGATGACGAATCGAGCGAGCTTTCTGTTGACTGAGGAAGATGAAGAAGAAATGGGAGAATTGACTCGAGTCGAAGTTTTACTACAATAAATTTTATAAAAAATATTATTTCTGGAACCCTATCGCAACGCCATCTACCGGGTCCTATTATAAATCTAAACCGTTCTCCAATCCACCTGAAGACACACAAAAAATTCATTAAAATCGGTCCAGCCGTTTAGGAGGAGCTCACGAACATACACATGCACATAAGAAATATACATATAAAGATTAATTTTATCCCTTACCACTTATAATAATAGATGCACAATCTTGCTAACAGACCTAACCATAAATAGCAATACCTACTCAATTTATTCCTTATAATTTATAAAGATGGTTTCATATTACACCTACATCACCGCACCAGTTTATTTTTTCTAACCGTACGGTTAGTAGTGAAGTTGCACGCCAATTCCGAAGCAATAATTGGCAGTTTGAGAATATCTTCTCATTTGAAACGTGCGTATGGTATGATAAATTATAAAGTTCAAGTATTGGGCGTTCGTGACTAATTATGGGATTCACTTTAATTTATTGAATGAACATATTCATGTATAGCACAACTAATATTATAAATATGAAAGTAACTGACGGTCTATCTAAAATCTTTACACGGCCAAACCGCTTATACTATATCAATGGGTTCTCATAAGATGTTAATGAATTCCTTTTGGTTAAAATTTATTTAGATATTAAAATCTAGCCACTTACCGGACTAAGCACAGAACGATAAAGCTGTCATTTTCCCAAGAATAATCTAAAGACTATGTTAATTTCCAAACATTTGTAGAGGAACGAATAATCGCTGCGTTTTTTGCCAATGTAATTACTTAGAAGTGGTTTGCTCAGTATTCAATTATGTATTTCACTTATAATTTCAGTTCTGGTATTCAAAGACGACCTTTTACGAACCTTTTGAGTCTACCCCTGAAATTTGAACTAAATTAAGTAGATTGTTAATAAATAAAATATTTCTATCAATGGTGTAGAAAAAACTTAAAGTGTGCTTACCTTGATTATTAAAAACCGTAGCCCATAGCTTCGGCTTGCAATGTCTGATGTCATCGTGCCATTGTCTAACCTATCTTGCGAAAAATTCTGCTGTTCTGTTTTACAACTATTAATATTTGTACACCAATAATGGTTAAACATGTTGTACCTCTATTAACTAAGACCTATATATAATAAGCATATATGCTATAGTAAAAAAGGTACTTGAAAAAAAAACTGAAATTAATTCCAAGATAAACCCAAAATACTAATGCTAGGTACGAGGACAGATAATGTCGACCCAAGAATTCATTGAGATAATATAAACATGTTTCTGTAGTACAACTCCTTAGATACATACACTACTATCGCTATCTAAACTAAATAAGAATACTTCCGCTACATCAGTACTGGTAAATGTTAGTTCTTGTTCACTTTTTGCATATATTTGTGTATACTATGAGTCACTGCTATCGCCACAATAGCTCGTTTGCTTTGCGATAAACCACAGCGACAAAGGAACAAGGTTGAATCGACAGGTTAATACGTGTCTTGCACTAAACCTGTGTGAGTTACGTTTCTATGCAGCGCACACATGTATCAGCGTTATACACGTTAAGACAGGATGTGTCGCACACAATAAAGCCCGTTCAGTTCGTGGATGTCTGATTGTTCACACCCATTCGAAAGGTGTAGGAGCTCCACGGCTTTACCAAATCTAGTTCATGCGTCGTTATTTGTTAAGTTCAAAGGGAGTAAGCGTTCAATAATCTGCCGAAACAGCAAACTGATTGTGTTTCAACGATTAGGTAACTTGCCTATTTTGCATTTTCAAATTATTTTACTCGTAAATATATTCAATTATTCCACTCCATCTGTCTTCCTCTAGTATATACAGCCATTACTTCCATTATTACTTAGTAATAATGTAGGAGGTAAATATAGAACAGTATCTATTATCACGACCTACCCGTGACCCAGATATGACTTATTCAAAAGTTAACCAGCAAAGCTTTGAAATCGTATCTGTAAACACATACTTATGGTATATACCATAATGAGGCTCATAATCAAAATATAAAACTATACGAAATAGTAAGTATATACCTATTCTGTTAGACTGCATATTTTTCAAACGTCCGCGATATTGTGAGAAGAAAAAAATATGTTAGGAATTTATAATTTATTTAATAGAAAATATGTGTCTTTAAATGTGCAAAATTCATAAACATTATAAAAAAGTTAAGGCTAGTATTTACTCAACTCATACAAGAAACTAACTTTAGCCATTTCCGCCAAATACGCGTTTTGTATAAACTGAACTCTAGAAAACTGTGTGTTTCATATTGAGAAGTGACGCTTCTCAATATTAAAACTGTATGTGTCAGAAACTCAGAATCCGTCACCCTCCTCAGTAACTTTCATTTCTAAATTGGCGTTTTATACTGTCATTGGCATTCGTCTCTTTATTCCGAATAACTGCACTAACTTGAAAACACCGTATTTGTCAAATATGACAGTTAACAGGAGGGTCAAATCAAAAATGTGAATCGACTCTGTAAATTCAAATTTAAAATAAATTCTTTTTACAAAAATGTAAAATAAGTTATACGTAAGTACACAAAACAGGAAAAAAATTCAAACCTAAATGAATGCCTGACGCTTACCTGTCGAATGAATACGCTAAATAAATAAACTACTTGTGTGAGCCCGACCCGTGAGATCATTCCATTGATAAATACTGGCCACAGAGTCCGAGTTAAAAGGGAAATTGTGTTGGAATGTCTGTTGCGGTTAGGGTTGCTCGATGCTCGCCCTCTATATCCCAGCCACGGACACGGGACGGCAGGCTGACGCGCTTTAAGGAAATGTATTTAAAAGGATGAGGGTTTTTTACTGTTCTATTTATAAATCTAGCCCAGATAGATTGGTCATCAGGCCAATTTCATGTGAAGCGGCGATACCTAATATGGTTTTTATTCTCAGCCAATATTTGTATTCATACCCCATTTTATAAAAAGCAATAGTTTTAAATGAGCTTAATAAGTTTAGGTTTTTTAAAACATCGTTTTTTGTTCTTACTACTAGGTGTAAACGGTATGTTACGGTTTACTATAACGTTTCAAAGGTGTAAGGTAATTTGCCGATGGATCTGATCTGACGGTAGTTACCGCCTGTTATCCTCCTAAAGCAGCTTTCTAGTAGAAGGAACTCAAGACTAGACAACGCAAAGTATTGCGGTTTCTAGTATGCGTTTGGTTCACACCGAAATTGTCCATTAGCAGATTACGATGTACAGTGTTTTAGGTTTGTGTCAAGTTGATTCGCAATGTGAAACTTAGCACTATTATAGGAAAAAAACTGAATGCGGTGGGTAATCTTACGAATATAGAATCTATCGATTACTGTTCTTGGAGTGCATAACTTGACTATAATCATTCCAAGATGAAATTCGTTAGTTATTCATCCATTCCTGTCCCGCTGAAAGCGGAACAGGAATGAATGGATGGTGACGTAGTCTCACACTTTGAATTCAAGCCGCGTGTCGGCATCGTACCAATGTTCGACTGTTTGACGGGCAACTTGCCGTGCCGTAGCATAAAATGCTCTACGTAAACAATGTTACCCAAAAATTTTACATGCTTATAACTAAGTAGATAAGTATGAGACGTAGCCGCAGATAGGACCATTATAATAATATTATGCCCCTACATAACGGATAAAATATTCCGACTTAGTTGGTTATCAAAACAAATAAATAAAATTGAAGTGTCTGTTTGTAATGTCGAAATAATAGTTTTTTAAGCTCATATCGTTATTTGCACGATACCTATGCCTAAAAAACAGTTGTTAAATTTTTTGTCTGTCTGTTTATTCCGGTTAATCTCCGGAACTGGTGGACCAATTTCCACGGGACTTTCGCTACCTGATATCTCGTGTTATAAGGAGTAACTTAGGCTACTTTACTAAAATATATAAATATGTACACGCGAGCGAAGCCGCGCGGGAACTGCTAGTATCAAAATAAATGTAAAATAGCAGTTTATTATTATTTATTTATTATTATTATTTAATTTTGTTGCATCAACTTTACTGTAATTACTTAGCAAAGTAATTATATATATAAAACAAAAAGTATGTTTTGCTGTAATCAATCTTTTTTTAGTTCTCCAAGTAATTTATGTTTGTGATTTATGTTTAAGTAATTCAAAAGTTAACCTATGAGTTAATAAAATAAAAATGTTATAATCGTTTGGCTATAGCAAGATTTATTCCGATTAAAAGGAGGTTTTAGTAGATATGATTAGATGATTAAATTTGCAACATTTTAAAGGAGTAGTTGCTTTTTCGGTGCATATTGCGAAAATAATAACTTCTATCGATTCCGATATAACGTTGAGATTTTTGAATTATTTCATTGAAAGTAGTAGGTCTGAACGACCTACTAATTTTAATGATATAATTTAGAATCCAAGAAAAGAAGCTAGATATTTGCTATTGTTTTTACAAATGGTTTATAAAAATATAAATACTTATTCAAACTGACAGACAGATAATTACTTTTAATTGATAATATTACTTCATATGTGAAATCGATACGTAGCGACAACCCTACATCTCGGTGTAAATATAAACTCCCACTCTTGCTTGAGTGTCGTCGGCGCCGGCTGGCAGGCTTTATAATAATGCCAGACTAGCCCCAATAGGTGACAATAAACATTAAAGTACACAGTCAAAATTTTACTTCAAACTCGTTCCAGTTATATAAACGAGAACATGTATGGTTTCTTATGTTTTTTCCTGTCTTTTATTGGGCCTTATCACATTTAATTTTATCTGTAAGATTATTTATTACAACTTTAAATCATCTAGCCTTATTTCACTGCAGGTGTGACAAAAATGTTTTACGATGCTCAAAATATGTACCTAATGTATTTTAAGTAAAATACTAACGTCATTTTCCATTAATTATGATGAGATAAGGTATCCCGCCTTCATAATAGCAAAAGTTTCAAGCTCGTGATCGGTAAAGGTTTCAGTTTATTCATATTAATTACGGCATTTTTCGTTGTCTATACATACTTTAATTATATAGTGAATACAAGTTAAATACGATTTGTATTAAGCAGGAGTAAACTTCAAAGAAAAGCCCTAATTAAAATTGCATACAACACACAACTTTCAGATATACTATTACATCATATTTCTCGTTTACAGAATGTTTTCGATATTGCCGGAGTCCGCCTGCACTGCACGCCAGACGACCAACACCAGCTCGAGCTTGACTTTCAATAAATTCCAAGGAAAGTTAAATGCTTTTGAATAAAATACATCTTCCTTCCTCAGCAAAACAGAAGACAAAATAATCAAAAGATATATAAAAGAGAGAAAGCACGAAATACTCAAACAATAGTTGTCTCAGAAATTCATCTTAGTAGATACAAATTCCGCAGTGTTTCACCTTCGTTCTGTATCTATAGATTGCTAGAAGGTACACAATAGGTAGGTAATAAGAAAACGATATGTAATTAAAATAGTGAAGAACGAAATTAAATGAAGAAAAACTGCAACACACACACACACACACACACACGCACACATACACACACCCTCACCCTGTTTTGTTAATATTTCATTTATTACTGCTACTGTTTGTTCCTTTTTTTTCTTTTAGTTACTTATTGTATTTTTATTATTTTTCTTTTTATGTATTTTGGAATGTCAAGTCGTGATCCGAGTGGCTACCTGGTGTCCTGTAACACAGGTTTTATACCTATTTCTGGCACCAGCGATCCACAACGGAAATGGTCAATTGTTGTAGCTTGATCTTATATTTTATTGTATTTCAGTTTTGGTGAAAAAAATAAACAATATATTATTATTATTACATCTGTCATCTGAGCGTGATGGTCACGCGAGTTCAGTGCTTTTTCCCCATAGCAAAAATGCACAGCGTGCCTAAAGAAGTTTTCACTTCAAAAATATATATTAAACATCTGTCGTTGCTTGAAAGCTTAAATCAGATAATCAAACGAGAGGGGCTTTTAGATTTTACGGTTTGACCAATCAAACTATGACGAGTTACAAATACTTTAACGTCCTTGACTCACCGGTTTCACCGAGCAAGTTGTTTAGTTATCGTAGTTACCCACTTGAATGACTCAATCGAGTGACAAACCAAAAATCCGATCGGACTTCTATTCAAGAGGTTGTGGGTAAGGCATTACGAACCTTATACAATACACTACCGACTTGAACTCACTTCTAAGACGATTGTCTTACTGTGACGATTGTCTTGCTGTGAGGGGCTAACAAGAATACCTACTAGTAAACTGTGACAGATGTTAACAAACCTTTGCGCGTTTACACGTTTCCAGTTTTGGTGCAGCTGCTTTAAATTTCTTATAGAATAACTTAGTAACAATGTGCCCCACCTAGAAATCTAACCCAGGACGTCCCGATACAACCATAAAAGCAAAATATTATATGTCAAGGACCGTCGAAGCAGTCAAAAAAATGGTTTAAAGGTATAATAAAACTGTTCCTTTTACTTTTTTTTGTGAGAGCTTAGCTTAGTATAACATTTAGTAATTTTATTACTTAAAAATTGTGTAAGGTAACCCCTTCGTACAAGTCGCGTTTAAGTCTAACGACAAATCTGTAAGATATCTTATTCAATTCATAGAGCCTTACTGTGAATTAAACAAATGTTGAGAATTCCTTTCCCATTTCTACGAAACAACACACAGTATCATTGCCTAACCCATAAGCATCCCGCATTATAAATAAAAATCATGCATCCGGCATGACTTGTCTCAAAGTAACGGAAATAACTTATCAGATACGCTGCCGTGGCTCGCACAGGGACTCGGCGGCTGCATTTATATTCACCGCTGTGGCTGTCTGGTGCAATAAAAAATACTTAGACACAGCTGACTCGGCCGACCATATCAAAGACGTTAAACAAGCTATGAAGCTTGCTGTCGCTGTCGTCCGTGCAGCATACAATGCCGTCCAACCCGGATTATTCTTTATGCTAGAAACAGGTAATATTGATAGTGACGTGACTCACAACAGTAACGGTTACAAAACTATCGATATTGATTTCATGTATAACTTGTTTACAATTGTTTATTTTTAACAAAGGGATTTTATTAATCAGGTTTGAGAGGAATTGATAACCGCAAAAGATATAATAAATTAATATTTGATTTTAAAATTTTCACGTGTCCGTGAAAACGGGGAGACTGATAGTTCCCCAGTATTTTAATATCCATTTATAAACGGTCTGAGATCTTATACCAAGAAAGTTATAGCACTCATGATGAGATTTCCTGGTGTGCTTTACATGCTCTTTTAGTATAATAGTACTTCTAAGCCATCCCGTTTGCTTTGTAAGACGTATTTTTTCTTTTTTGAAGGTACAACACGAAAGTGCATAGTATGAGAGAGAGTAGAAGAATTAGGAACATGTCGATAAATTATTTATTGATTATTTGATTAGTATATATATATATATATATATATATATATATATAATATTAGAACTAATTCAGTTGATGATGTTCGCGGATCTTTAAACTACTACGTAAATGTGATTGAATTTAATGTAGATATCGATAAGTGAGAGACAGTTTTCTTACAGCTCTAGAACTGGTTTATTACAGAGACTTAAACTTACTGTTGTGGTAGCCATTGACTGTACCTACGCGTAGTAATACTTTTGATTACCATTAAAAGTTTCTTACGGGTACAATAACTTTGATTTAGTGTCTAAGAAATGTCGAGAACAAATCTCATCTAGCTCTTATAGATAGATATTCTCTTAAAATTTAAATGATACCACATTTGTGTAATGTTAAGCAAACATCTTTTAAATTTTGATATCACAATACGGGTGTAACGAGACGTCAAATCTATTGACGATGTTGACTTGATTTATTAGAAAAGTAGAATAACTTTAAGGTTTTATAAGGTCTATCTTCTTGCGTCTAAAACAACGCTAAATCCTAACTAATAATCTAAATGCGAGTGTGAGTTGCGCTTTCACGTCTTAATTCTAACTTTTAAAGAAAAGGACATAAACTAGGGTATCCTTCATCTAGAAAAAAGTACGAAGGATAAAAAATAAATTTACCGCAAGCATAGCTGCGGGTAGACGCTAGTATGTAATACCTTATATTTTGTAAGACTTCAAGTATAAACTCGATCTAACGTTTCCTATGCGCACCAAAATATACATATATGTTTAGGTACGCGTCCATAATAACATAACCATGCAAACCGCATACTTGAAATACAAGATACACATGTGTATAAGGAGTAAGGAACTAAATAGCCAGGTTTCTAAGTAATCGACAAACATCGTTGAAATCCCTAGCGAGTCGGCAATATCGCTGCGATGCTATGTGATTGGCGCGCGGCGTGGGCGGCTGCATAATGAACCGACGGAGCCAGGCAAGTGGGTGGGGCAGGTGGGGCCGGCCCCGGGTGAGGTGGCGCGTCTCGTCCCGTTTGACGCTAGATTGGAATCCGCACAAGCCAGCACCTTCTGCCTTCAAATCCGTCAACAACTGTATACTGAACCACGATCGTTAGGGAACACGCTCTTGTTTTGTTAATGGGAGTAGTTTTTTTTTACGTTTTACCCTAAAAGGTACCCATAACATCAATTTCGAATCAAACTCATCCCACAAATCACCGATATCCTTTGAAAAACGAACAAGTCTAGTTTTAATAAGTATCTACTACTACATTTCAACAGTCAAATTAAAAATCAACTACAAATAAAAGGTTAGATAAATTTTAACATCGAACACGACTTATCATAAAAGAAATTTCACAAAAACTCGCGTAATGTAAGAAATGTTTACGACTAAAAAAAACATTTTGAACACAAAGTCTCTGAAAGGCAGCACCACGAATGACCGGTCAAAGCGTCCCGGAGCGAGCTACTTTTCCCCTCGATTGCGGCAACCGCTTCCGGTAGCCTTCCGGTGAAATTCCACACTCGGTTCAAATTTTCTTCAAGTTACTTCTCTTTTTAATTCGCGGACTGATTGCGAGGGATGTGGATTAAACGTATATAAGCTCTTTACTTGATTACTTATTTGTTACATCTACATCACTAGACATAAAGTTCAAATTGACTCTTCTAATTTTAAAATAATACATCACAAATACTTTCAATATCTACTTAGTTATTTATTCCTATAAAATTAAATACATATTTATATATTCTAAAAGTAGATTAAATAATGTATAAATGATAAATGTTCACACCTAATTTTCGCATATTCATGGCAACAATAGACTATTTTTGTTTTGGCAAAAGCTTTAACAAAACAATGGTTCGCACAATGTAGTCTACTACACCCTATATTCTTGTATAAAGAAAGTTATACGTAATACATCTCTTGGTTACCTACATAACCACACACTTGTAGGTATATGTAGCTCTTTTAATTTGGTGGTCGAAAGAGGTTCGCCAACATCGTAGCTTAGGGAATCTACCCTGAACATTAGATATTCAGTGAATCTACCCACAGAGGGACACGCGTGAATTTAGTCAACAAACTGCTCTTGTAGATATTTCTGAAGTTAATGCGTTTAGTGTTTATACTTGTGCAATGGGAATGCTGACTGGTGACTACGTTTATAATCACTCAGTATCAGTATTAACATGAATTTTACTTTGTAGGTTTCTCGTCATAAACTTAATTTATGTAGATTGAATCCGTGTCTCAGCACTAGAGAATATATGAATCGCCCACCTAGATCTAAATAGGTATTAACTCAAAAAAGCATTCTTTTTTTCAGAAAAGGCGAAAATTTTATTACTGTTCTATATATATTTATGCATTTTGTATGCAGCTAGTAAGATATTGTAGGAATCTTTTGTTTTAATCATGTTTTGGGGCTGAAAATTTGGATTTCTTTTAGTTATTTCCCTATTGCTTAACAATGTATGTATGTAATTATGTATTTACACGGGAATTAAAGGGATCACGAAATACCTATTTCGACGATTTCGAATAATTAATGATAAATTTTATGAAAATGAAGATATTGAATTTGAAAAAATATGTATCATGGAACGCGAAAGATTAAAAATGTATGTATTTTTGTTTTAATTTATTTAAAAAAATAGGTATTATTATTTTGAGTTAAGCCCGTGTTGGTGAATTTAACGTCTAGCGTCGAGTAGTGGTGATATTTTTAAAGGAGATTGCCCATCTCCCATACATCGTTGGGCCCAAAACATAATGAACCGTTACAAGTTCCAAACTAGTGTCTTTAGCTAGGTAAAAATATGAACTTTAGACTGCCATAGTTTCAGTTTGATTGTCAATTGCATAATTAAGAAATATTACCTCGAATCTATGGTAGGTTATGTTGTTTGCAAAATATTATTTGCATGCACCATGGAATCCCGATACCATCGGACGACTAATGCTGACACCTGAACTAACTCTTCCGCTTATATGAGCAGCGAACAGTAGTTTACACCACTAAGGAGGCAAATAAGCTAAAGCGTGGGTCTATCACCTACAAAAACTGAACAAACACCTACAGTTGAGTACATTGTCACAATTTCTCGTGTGTATATATACTTTTAATTTATAGGAAGGTTTATGATACCTAGGTAAATAGCTTAGGTTACATAAAAAAAGCATTTCTTTTTTAAGTACCATAAGGTATCTTTATTTTTTTTTAATTACACTATGTAAAATAAAAATTATTCATCATTATACACAAATAGAATGGAATCTAGGAAGTGTGCAGGGGGTGAAATATTTTCTTGGTGCCTAGCCCAACTCAAGTACCATATAATTCCCATTATATTATGAGCGCAACAACCTACTGTATGCCTTCCCACGTTACAATTACAATAATATTGTATTATTGATGGCTGCCAATTAGAGAAGTATCTACTAACATATACACAAAATAGGTTTTTCTGCTACTGTGTCTTGAGTGAATTCTGTCTAGATTTCCTAGATTGACATTTACACTTTGACACTGACGTTTGTTTAAGGACTGAGACACTTTATCTTTTTATCAATTTCAAGGCGAAATGTATGAACTCGACAAAAATACAAATATTTTTATTTAGCAACTGTAAATTAAAGTTATTCCTTGTTTTTTTTATTGATATGAAATAAAAATAAATTTTCCACTATATGTTTTTTCTGTAACGTGAGGGCCAAAATTGGGCTATCTCCTTTGTTTTACACACCACCTCCACCATCTAATTCCTTATCTCAATACCTATCTGGTGGCTTGGTGTTGAGATAAGGAATTCGATGGTGTGCATAACTCAAAAATTGCTGTGTATGACATTGTGACAGGAGATGAAACATGGATATGTTGTTACATGCCGGAAAGACAGCAACAGTCTTCTGTATGGGTGTTCGAAGGTGACAGCAACTTTCAAAAATACATTCGATTTAAAATCTTTAACTTTACACATTCCACCTACTTTTATGAGAAACGAAGGTTATCATATCTAGAAATTCAAACGGTCATAACTTTGAACGGATTTTTTTTTCATAATTTTTTTCTGTAAATGCTAGAATCACGCCCTTTTAGTGATTTAAGTAAGTGTTCCATTGTCAGATACACAGAACTTACCACATATCAGCTGAACGCACAACCAAAAAAAAGTTGACTGTTTTGTTAGTGTAGCGTTATAAATAAGCTCATAATATGGTAACTAAAACGTATGATTCGCAGTAATCCATAAATATTAAAATATCCAGCGTTAGAAAATAAATTTAAATACAACATTTAGCAACACTATTCAACTTCATAATGCTCACTAATACAATAAACGTGAAACTTATGAGTGTGTGCCTGAGTGTAGGAGCGAAAGGGCTCTGCGGATTTAAATGAAATTTGAAATGGCCATAACTTATACCTTGCATTAACACATCAGCAAATAGAAACTGAGATTAAGAAATCAATTAAGTTAATGTATTCATATTTTTAAAGTCGAATAATGATGCAGGCGATAAGCAGTTAAGAAAAACAAATATTCATCTAATATAAAATACTGTGATTCAATTTCAACGAAGGTGGCCTTATAAAATACACGGTTAGTAAGCTTTAACAAAAAGTTAATATGCAATATTGACACTGTGTAAGGGTACCGAAGGGGATTGCAATATCAGCACTTTGCCTCGTTCGCTCCGACGACAAACAACCCGTGTATTCTGCAAGTTTAATGATTTTTTCTCCTCACTAAACTCCATAAAATTACTTTTTCAGTATAAACGAGTCTCACGAAAAGTTAGAACATTGTCCTAAAATAATAAAGATTCTAAGCCTGTGTCGTGTAATCGTATCCTTTTAACGAGGTTCTTGTTAAATAAAATAAAATAAAATACTGATAAACTAACGCTTCATCAATACTATTTGTAACCTTCAACATCACCATAAAGGGCCTAAAAGTATTAGTCTGTATAACTTCCCACTCAATTAACAAAAAACCAAGATAAATAAACATGAAATCTTTTTGAAAGAAAATGTGTCAAAAAAAGTGTGAAGCTTGAGTGAGAAAAGCTTTACACAGTAATTAACTTCATTTTACTAAATGAAATGGAAAACATTTTTGACGAGTCAACAAAAACGTTACCTACACATTAAATTAAATCGTAAATAATTAATTTAATAGCTACGTTTTTTAATATTTGTACTCAATTTAGTTGGTTCATGTTAATGTAAATCTGTATTTAGGTCGAATGAAAAAAAAGAAGATTTGCTTTAGCATGATGTGACCAACAAACAAAAGGATCTCGAGAATAATAAATCCCTCTCCGCGCAATATTTTGTTGTTATATTGTAGGTAACGATTATATTGTCTACCCACCACCATACAACCTACTTCATAAAACCTCTTTGAATATATAAATGAAAATACGTCTTACATATATCATCTTACATTAACCCCATTTATAAAATAAATGGGTTTTATAATATGGATTTACATGTAGGGTGAACATAAAGCTACATCATTACATATATTCTTTCAACCAAATAAGAAAATATTATTGCAGCCGGTGTCATTTTATCCACGATGTAAACCTATAGATGCCTATATTACTAGGACGATTGTTTAACGCGATTTGTGTTGTAATCTAGGGAAATTCTGAATTTATAGAATATTATTAAGGCACTCAGAAAAAAACTAGCTTAAAATATTATTATTAGACATAAGCGCAAAAGATTTAACAACACGAATATATAAATATTATTATTTAAACACTATGAAACGTAAAACAAACTAAGAACTCTTTGTAATTTTATCTTTCTTTACCTCATGCTTCTCAGTAATTTTTGATAGTAAAATATAGTTATATGTATTTTTGTTTTTGACGGTTGTAAAAATGGAATTTTCATTTATTGTTTCATTTATAACTAACAATTACCATTTAAATAGGTTTTATTTAGCAGATTATTAAATCTGTCGTTTTTAAAGAACCTCTTAAACACCTCGCTAACACTACGTTGCTGATGAGTATCGATTTCTTGTCGATGTGATTAGGCTAGGGAACAAAACACTTTTGGTGTCACAAGACTTAGGCATTGGTAACAAATTACCGTTAGGACGACCATATGCTTATTTGCCACAATACCTTTTATTAGAATTCGCTCTGCAAAACAAAAGCTCCTCTTTCGAAGTATCCCGAGCCTATTGTAGCATTGGTTAGTCTCTACGTGAGCATTTCGAAGTTATTTGAATCCCTTGTACACAGCAAATGTTTTCAGGTAGTAATTAGGCTGTTTTATTTTCAGTTAAGTTTGCCCCCGTCGACGTATTAAAATATAGAAATTTAAGTACAATTGATACAACACGAAACTTCAAAGGGTTCCTATTCAAAGTATTAGTGTTTCTGAAAAGTTCGAATAGTTTCGAACCTAATTGGGGCTTTTATCTAAGGGTCCTTTGGTTCCGGTGCTCCGTACTGCAGTGCGCCTTTACAGGAATACGTGCACGAGTGTGCACCATGTATCTTTAGTATGGATAATTGTTGTGAGTTTTAGTGTATTGTGTATGTAATGTATATTGCTAAGTCCCGCGGTACAGGCATAAATTACTGAATGGTACAGAGATGATTCCCAAGTGCGGGCGTCTTCCAATTTGAAAAATATATATAATATAATAAAATATAATATATATATAATAAGAAAAATTAAAAGGTACTTAAGCAATAATTTTAAAGGCCTGTAGTATCTTGGTTATAAGAGCATACGAAATCTCCTCAGTGATAACTTAGATTACACATATGGGTCATTCTTCTACAAACCGAACACCTTTCTCACCGAGACATTTTTGAATTGGCTGAATTTTTTTTACGGGTTCTATATCGAAAAAAAAAAGAAGTTTCTAGCTCTAATAGAACTGGAATTATTAATTTTTGAAAATGAGTCTCCAAGCCAAAAATCATCAAATTCTCAAATTTTCGATCCCCTCTATTTCCCAAAATATTTAGAAAAAAAAGAAATCTTCGAAGACGTATATCTTTTTTTTTTCGATATATAACCCGTAAAAAAATTTCAGCCAAATCTAAAATGTGTCGGTCAATTTTTGTCCAAATCTGTCCGGTTTGTAAAAGAATGACACATATACGTAGTGCAAGCAATATGTTAGGTGAAACAAAGCCAGAACTGACGAATCTCCACTTCGCAGGATTGTTTGTTTTCGTTTTAAGTCAATCCTCAATTTGTATTGCCTTGTTTTACTACACACTGTCTATAAACAACATGTAGTAGACTCAATTTTAGAACGATACAAACAAAAGAATATCTAAAGACGTAACTTTTTCACGTAGAAGTACGAACAAAGTATAGAGAAGTCTGTCTTTGTATTAACTCGAATCCAATTCATAAGTCAACTATTATACACGCGAGGCACACAATATTGTTGAAATATATTATTTTCGTAATATTATACTTTAGTACGTTTCAATACACTTAGGCGTTTGTAACATAAAAAAAGTGGAAAGATTTCTTAGCGCTGGCATTGTAGTTCACAAAGCCTTAGAGTACCAACATAACAATGAGAACGTACCCTGTATATAAATAGTCGTAAATTTTATAGGCATAATAAATAGGGTTAGATAATTCAAACCGGACGAGGCGAAATTGTGGTTTATTTGTGAAGCAGTAGAACATTTGGCAGGAAAGCAATTAAGCTCAGCGACCGCTACCTATTTCAAATTGGACAATGTTGTCAGATACTCGCTCGATATGAACAGTCGTTATTGAAACGCTCCCGAGCGATAACATATTTCCTCATTGCTATGGTTTATTTAATAATGACTTTGATGATACACCTGTTAGGATAGATAATCGAGTGTAAGTCCTAGTAGAAATGGATTTCATTAAAATATTTCTCTTCTTCATCTTCATCTCTAAAACCAAGATGGCAAAGAAGCACCCGACCCGCCTAATAGTAAGCGGTTCCCGGTAGCTACACCAAATAGGTCGGAAAAGGAATACCTAGATGGTTTGCCTTATATGGAAAGGAATGGCTGTTAACGTCCGTTTTACGTAGGCTAAAAAGAAATAACATTAAAAACTAATAATTATATCCGGTAATGATCAGTAAGCCCGACTTTTCCTCTATGTTAATTGTACTGTATAATCAATAGGTCTGGCCTGTCTGCGGAAAAAAAATACTTTTTCTGAAAAATTTATGAAATTAGTTAGGATTAGGGCCCGATGTACAATTGAATTTATTATTATTAATAATAATTACGAGGTGTAACAAGACGCAAGTTTCAATGCATATAAGAGTTCAATTCATAAAAGGAATTTTCTCTTATTTATAAGTAGGTAGGTAGGTAGGTACATATGCATATATTATGTTGTATGCTGTTCGGTTTATTTCTCGTAGTCTTCTTAGCTCATGATATCCCTGTGGTATAATATTATTTTTATTGTTGCACTCATCCGTATACTTGAGTGCCACATTAAAAGATATCTTTAACCCGTTTAGATCACAAAGTAACAATAAAAATAATACCGTCCATCGAAGGACTGCACGATAGAAGTGAAAACATAACTTACATATATATTTATACACACACACACATCTGTATAATATGTATCTGAGCGTGACGGTCACGCGAGGTCAATAATTTAAGTACAAATTTTGCGTTTTACTTTTACTGCCAGGTTCGCCACACAATGGTCAGAGCCAGAGCCAGAAAACTGGCATGGTAGTTCAAAACATGAGCTATTTAATCAGAACTCGAAAATGTTTTGGAAGCTTAGAACTTTATTTAGTCCTTTTCCAAAAGAACAACCGCTTTCATATGCTTCAATTCGACATATTTAGGAAAACAATTTTAATTAGTAAACTTCCGTAGGCAAAACGTTCGATTTTAATAAGGACAGAAGTTAGGGACGTCGTATAAAAAATAGGTCAAAGGCATCAACCGGGGTCGGTAGCTTTTAATCCTTTAAAAACCTCTAGGAACTGTAAGCGTTGCCGTCTCCCGGGCCGTAATAACACTAACTCTTATAAACTGGGATTATACCACTCTCCGTAACACGACTTAAATTCAAATATGCACTTGCTTAAAAATGCTGCATATTTTGAGAACATTGCTTACAGACGGTATTTAAAGGGTATAATGTAATACTTGACTATGTAGTTAACCTGGGTCATTAGTGGAATACGGTTTTATCCAACAAATGTAGGTAATAAAACTCTTTCGGAAATTTGTTTATTTGACTTTATTTAACTAAGTGTGCAAACAAGCAAACGGCATGAATGTCACTGATTACCGGTGCCTTTAAAAACTCGCAACACCAAACACATCACAAATGCATAATCTACCCTATTTAAGCCATCGCAAGAATCTCTGTGCAGGGTACTAACCAGTAGAAAAAAGAGATCTATTCGTAGCATCCTATTCTAATATTATAAAGCTGAAGAGTTTGTTTGTTTGTTTGGTTGAACCCGCTAATCTTAGGAACTACTTACTGGTTCGAATTGAAAAAATATTTTTGTGTTGGATAGTCCATTTATCGAGGAAGGCTATAACATCACGCTACGACTAATAGGAGCGGAACATCAATGAAAAATGTTACAAAACGAGAAAAATTATTCCTTTTGAGAGCTTCCGTTGCGTGCGCTGCGTAAACGGTTAAAGTTACGCAAATATCATGGAATTGTTCCCCTTGAATGGTTTTAAAAAAAAAACCGCAACAGCATATGTCTATCTTTTAAAGTTGACTCACTATACCTTTTTTATCAAAATTGTTCTAAAATAATGCATTATTTGCGAAGGTGTTTTTATAAACATGATATTAATCCTTATCCAAATAAATACGTTATTCATCACAAGTACTTTATTTTGAACAAAATTGCCCTGACATCATCTGTTTTCAATGAATGTCTTAGAATGTCATGCAGTCATGAGGGGGAGGGCGCTGGCAAACTGCTTTTTTTAATGTTTTTGCGATCTCTTATCGTATAATAATACTTTTTAAATAATTATGTGAAAACCTAATACGTTTTGTTTTTGATATTTCTATTTTTTTTTTTCAATTATTTCTTAATTACAGTAGTGAATAGATACTTACCGTTCAACATAGATAATTATCTAAGTACATAATTTAATTTTGCAGTTATTTTGGGTATTGTTTCGCTAATTCTTTTAACGTTTGTTTTTTTTTCTTATTTAAGTATTTAAGCAAGAAAATAAAACTAAAAATATCGTATACGCAGAAGTACTTTAAAATACCTACTACAAAAATACTACTAATTCTATAAATACCTACATAATATTATTACATACCCACATTTATAAGACCCCGGTACTTGTACCCAGCGTTCCTTTATTATTCCTGTTCCCGTGACATTTTTTACTGTAGTAATCTGAGTGATCAACTCTTACTAATCATAGCGTGATGTACCTAAAATAGCTTCTTAAAGTAATGTATAAGTAATACTCTTAAAGTAATAGAATATATTTTAGTAGTTTGTTTCCTCAAATTAACGCGGACGAAACCGCGACCGCGAAACGAAACGGGGCATAGCTTGTATTATTATTTGAATATTACTACTATAAGCTTTTCATACGAATTAAAATGTTTTTTACTCCTGATTAACACCGATGTACATGTTTGAATACTCAAACAGAAGTTGTGATTACTAAAAATTATAATCCATTTAGTCGGTTCAGTCAGATCCAGTCGGTTCGATTCCGACATACCACCTCACCAATAGCCATGGTGAGGTGATGACCCGTGGGGGTTTCCACACGAAAAAAAAAAAAGAAAAAGGCAGTAGTATAACCTTGAAAGCATAGCGGGATTTTTTCTTTATAGAAAAAAGAGATAAAGAGTGTCATAATTTTCCTAACTATATACTTTGCTACTATATAATACATTAATTACCTCAAACATTTTCTCTGACATTCAGACAGCTATAACATAATGTTATTGTCCTCTGTCTCTATAAAAAAATATTGTTGTAAAAATAATGAATAAAACTTCACAGACTATACTATCTAAGTCATAATTTATCATGTTTCTTTTCGGCCCGGGGCACCGATTTTTAAAAAAGTATAAACCAGTCTCAGAAATTACAATATTTCTAACCAACAAAAACCAATTACTTGTATTTTAAATTGAACATCACCCAAAAAACTATTAACATTTCAAAGAAACTTCTTTGATTTATTTGGTAATTTTGGATTAAACTGCTACCTAATAAATAAAACAATAACGCCATGTTTCTACGTCGACAAAAATTCCTGGAATGCAATATTATACAGATAGTGAAGTCAGGGAATCGGATTTGCATAAACATGCAATTAAGCCAGGAAAGGGACGTCCTTACCTTGATAATATTGAAGAAGAGGCTACGGTCATTCATAATATTTACATAAACATTAGTCATATCTGCATATACCCAGACGTGTCTAAACCAGTTGAATTTTTAATCAGTCCCCGTATTAATGAGAGTGATATTAAAACTTAGGCATTCAGACATTGGCAGAGCGTAATACATAAGTTCCTACTTCAGCAAATTGGCTTCCGAAGTAGCGCTTCCTTCCTGTAAGTTTAACAAGTCTGTTGTGAATTTGCAGCACTTTTGTCTGGCTGAGGCATGTTGTGATTTTGAGAAAGAAACAAGTCTAACAATACTTCCGTTAAACAAGATTTTGAAGGGAGGAATGATAAATTTTTACTATTATTTAACCCCGGGTCCGCTCCGCTTAGACAATGGACATATCATAAAAAAAAACGAAAAAAAAAACAAAAAAATTCCCCCCCAAGGGCGGAGGACATCCATGAGGATCTTCCACCCCGTTACAAAATAAAGGCTTACGCGTGCCATACCTGAATGTTTGCTAATATAATATAATCATTATGATAATTTAGAGATGTTTTTTAGATATTATACATGCGGGTCAGACAAAGTAACTTTTTAGAATATGTGTACAATAGTGTACAATAGAATAAACCCACCGCCATCTAGCGAAGATAAGCTGAACTGCCTAGAACCAATCGATCATGTTCTACCTGAAACGAACTTGAACGAACAGTTAACCCGCCCCGACGATACGATCTGGGCAACTTTAAGCTAGTATAACTTAGCAAAGACCAGATTGACTTTGTTAAAATTTAAGTTAAACTACTTCGGAATTCTTTCAATAATAAAAATAAATAAATAAAAAGTTAATTTTTAACTGAGAGACTTTAGAAAATTACCCCGCACAAAGCGACAGACAGACAGAGAGACAGGTAAAAATAACGGTTTCTTTAGTTTTTATGTTAATTACCAGTTTGTATAGATTAAAATAAACCGTGTTTCTTTAGTTTAGTAAGAAGACGGGCAAAAGTTTTCGAGAAATTGATTAACGAGATGGACGTACTATTTACATACACATTTTCTTGCTTACGGAACCCTCGGTGCGCCAGTCAGACTCGCACTTGGCCGGTTTTTATTTTAAATCTCATCGACAAAATATTTAGAAATAGTAGTTTAATTATGTATTTACGAATTATATAATATTATACATTTATATTTACTTTGGATTATTTAGCTTCTTGAACTTTTACAACTTGCCTCTTAGGAATCCATTTTGGACTAAGAAACTTCATATCAATTCGTGTAAATCATTTAAACGACGTGATTGGCTGTTGATTTCCAAAGGCTCTCATCGATGTTTAGCTACAATGGTTAATAGCGTTGATTGAAGGAATTGCCGGATTTCACTAACTGTTGGATTTTTGAATTCGCAAAAGCTAAAGTAAAATCCACAGACTATAGCTTCGCCACTAACATTTACTTACTATAAATAATCGTAACAAGTATATCTAAAATTTTCTAATAATAGTACCAACCGTCAACCACGTATTTACAAACCTGTGCCAAAGCGAAGGTGTCAGATAAACTAACACCTTGTACCACGTCCTCAGCAAGTTTTACTGAGAGAAAAGAAATTCAGGGGGTGATCTCAAGGTACACGTACAGGACCCTCCACCCACCCTGGGCGTTCATATATTTGAGGTATATCTGTTAGCTGTAATATCCTTAGAAGCAGTTTTATAACGCCTCTTTGAATCCCAAGTTACTTATTTTAAAAGAACCCAGTAATTTTAAATTAGGTAACTAAATTGGTCTCAGACGCGTGCCTGAAAGTGACTTTTTTCCAATTTCAAAATATTAGAAAATTAAGGCTTTAAATACTTTCTAGAATAATGTAAAAAAAAATATGTTTTACTTGCCAGAAAATAAATGCTTGGAAAATAGATAATACAAATTTGAAAATTGTACGGTTGTTCAATTGTCATTTAGGTAAAATTTTACATAATATCTTATACAAACGACTATTCTAATAATTCAAAGGTCGTTAGGTGTCGGAGAGCACAGATATACGGTAGGTTTATAATAATATGTATATGTAAATATAAGTCCAAAGTTTTTAAGTAACTAACCGCCGAAGTATACATATATTTATTAAGCCGCGACCTTAGATTATATATAGGTCCAGATACCGTGACTAGTACAAAAGTCACCGTTTACTTTGAAGCCACTTTTTGGTGCTGTGTGAGTGAACCCCGCCCAACGCGAGTGTCTACGTATAATGTTTGTGTTTGTGTGCATTGACGGTTTTACTACCAGTGCATAGAGGTTACCCCAAAATTCAGGGACTTTTTATTAAACATATATTTTTTTTTGACGTAAGTAATATTAAATAGATACATTTTGAATGTTTTTACGAGTAAATCAGTTACAAATATTCGTTTGTTTCATTTTTTCGTTTTTTTCATTTAATTCGTTTAGTTAAAAAGACAAATGTAAAATAAAACTACTTAGTAGGAACTATTTATTTATAACAATGTTTTTTTGGTTTGTTTTCAAGACGTTTTTTTAGAATAACCTCCTTAGGAATCGATTTTCATATAAGGCCGTATGAAAAAAATATGAGAATAAAAGCACTTTTGAGTAATAAAATGAAATGCAACTTTATTCACAGGAACAGAGTAACAAAAGGTATTTTGATAAAATAAAGTAAATGTTTTGCCTTGGTTTGTAGGACGAGACGATAAATAAAAAAATATTAATTTTTAAATCGTCGTATCAGTTTGTTTTGGGATTAACTAAAAAACCAGTTGGTTTGTAGGTACTTGCAAGGCCGGCAGGCAAATATAAAAAATAACATATATTATTTTTGCTAACATTTTGTAGATACTATTATTAATATTATTTAAGGAGTGTTATGTTATGTAGTAAACATAACATAACACTCCTTAAATAATATTATTTTTGAACACGATACAATTAAAATGCAATAGAAAAATCAAGATAAATACCATGAAAAATTATGACAATAATGTAATTTTTTTTTAATATAGCAAAATGTCAATGTACTTACTAAAATTTAAATCTTGAATAGATTCATAGAACCATGAGAGTTTAGGTGAGAATATATTTTATTATTTACAATCTCTGAAATTGTAAAATTTTTCTAAATACTTGTCTTTTAGATGGTAAACTTTGTAACATATTTTCAATTTTCGCTACATGAAAAAGTCTAATTTTAATGTATCCCTCCACTATTAGTTTCACGATATTATCAGCAGTCTGGTTACCATAGCACAGGCTCTGCCTAGTTTGGGATCAGACGGCCGTGTGTGCGATGTGTGGAGTTATTATAATTATTATAAAAAAAATAAAAAAATTATGTAATCTAAAAATAAATAAAGTTTGGAAACACATTGCTGCTTTACAACATTACAACCCCTAAAAAAAAAAAGTTTTTTAAAACAAATAAATACGTTTTATGTATAAGTGATACAGTGATGCACAACTTTTTTTTAATAGTGTATTTGTGGGCAGTGACTTTTCGTACCGTACCTCCTACGTAGCAAGCGAAAAAAAAATTAATGAGCACACAACTTCTCACACAAAAATATACTAAAGAATGTATATACAAACTTTTAATAACAATTCTTTTTAACAGATTATTAAGGTATAAGGTTGCAATTTACTGATATTTACTCATACATTTATGCATTTGTTTATAATAACTATTATTTCATACCCAATACCTTTGTAGGCACAGCCCCTGATCGAATTCTCTGACGACGACCACTTTTTTTTATGTAAATGTCCTTAACATCGAAGTGCGCCGAACATATATATGTTTTTGATTTAGGTTTCCACGAAAAAATCATTTCTAGTTCGTCTTATTATTTTCGTCCAACGGTTAGCAACTACAGGATTAGTTGGAAATCTATAAAATTAAAGATATTGCATTTATTCTTATTTTAAAATTTATATCATTGAAAACCACATACCTTTATCATATAAATAGGTATTGTTTTAAGGTAACAATGTTTCGTTTGTCTCGTAACCACGACTGAGTACGAACTAAAGTCCTAAGTGCTCTATAGCTGTGTTCGTTAGGAGTAGTAATAATAAGTTATAATACGAGTACAATCCCACAGCTAAAGTATCGTTTGACGGACACATTGAACTCCGGGTGCTAGAGTTTAGAAATTAAGAATATTTGAAGGATTCCAGTTTCGCGAACATTAACATTAAGCATATTTCTCGTCTTTCTATAAATAACAAGTTTGGCAAAAAAAATTATTTATACTGCTAGAATGCGTTATGGGTAAATGAAATTCACGTCCTGGCAACATCTCTAGTAATGGCGTCGTAATTTTATTAATTTGAAATTTTGTTCTATTGTTTATAAATACATTAGGAAATAGAATACTTCATATGAAATGTGATGTTCGGACACTTAAGATTTTTTTTTGTATAATTTTTACAGAATTTGACAGCACAAGCAGGCATTTTTAAATATTATAAGTAGCGACTCGAGACGTACTTCAGCGGCGAACGTTCGCTCGCGTGTGACGAGTGAGACGCTTGTATTTATATTAGACGCTTGTATTTTTTGGCTTCAGTTTTGAGGCACGGATTAGGCATCTGGACCTATATATAATCTAAGGCCGCGACAGACTATAAGTATATTCGTATTTCGACTAATTCTTACAGGTATAGGCCAGTGGAATTAGAAAAAAACGCGTATGTAATTAAGCACAGGTTTTAACACAGTAAAAAATGAGGGATATTCCCCCAAAGGAGGGCAGATTTTCAAAAATCAGTTTTTTCAGCATAACTTTTTTTCCTATGGAAAATTTTTGGACCGTTTAACTTTAATAGCATGCCCATAGTGGGCAGATTTTCAAAAAAAATATAAATACACGAAATCTACCTCTGCGGGCCTGCTGCGGGCCTGAATTTTTTTATATCTATTTCGTGATCGCGTTAATTCCCGTATATATACATAAATAAATACCTAGGTAACTGCCTAAAACAAAATCAAAACGCGTGGGGCGCGAACAGATTGTTGCACCATGTCACAAGTTGCGCCATGTCGGTACGCGTAACGTATGCATTAAACTAAAAAGTTATTTGATCGCAATTGAATCCGTATAACTGAGGTCAGAATAATCGAGTCTCCACTGTATATGGATTTATTAAAGTTGTATTGTATCGTTGGTACCGTCGCATAAAAATGCGTGTATGTTCAAATGTGTTGTCAAAATGGGTGTGGGTTTCTCTTAATAAATTTGCAGCAGTAGCACAAGTCAAGAAACGTACTCAATAATAAAATCTAAATAATGGAAATACTATACTTACGTAAATGTAATATTGTTTGATAAAATCCGGTAATGTACAAAATACACCTTTTATTAAGTTGTGTTTTTCGTGTCACAAAATGATAAAATATGCCAAAACTCGTTGGAAAATGTTGGAATATTCCCAGTATGAAAATATTTTCCAAATATCATTTCAAGGTTATGTGGGTAAGTAATCTAAAATGTAGCAAAAGTTTTAAATAAAAACTGCGAACTGGTTGAACCATATACTTACTAGCGTACTTACTAGCGTAAAGGATACTATGTTTACGGGTTGAATACTGTTGGCAAACCAACAAAACAATCGTTTCGTTTTATTGGTTTGAATTTATTGATATCATGTAAATCAACGAAGATAAGGTACGTATTTGATGCCTAATTTTATTGAAATTTCGAAATCATTTTAAATAAACCTACCAAAAGAAATAACAATGCCGCATAGTGCTGTGACTGTAAATACTTTTAGACCGAATTGCTTTTAATATCGAAACTACGTAATATTGAGCGGTACCACAACCAGACCGCCCAACCACCCCGGGGGACTTATTTGCAACAATCTCTGTTCACAAATAATATCACAGAGCTACTTTACGCTATATTAATTTCAAATATACGAAGATGCCTATGTAAATAAATTTATTTTGTTATCAGTTTACTTTGATTTAACAAAACAAATATTGTTTGTACAAACATTACCTGATGAGGGCAGTATTAATTAAAAATCTGTTAAGCCCTAATTATGTTCCTCGGGTCCCAACTTCAAACTGCTTTTTTCTTACATCGATTAGTTCTTCAGTCGACTGATCGAGTGACTGATCGCCAAGCGCCAAATGGTAATGTAATATAATATTTTATACTATAAATTATCTCTAATTTGATTATAACTTTAACCACGAAATTCGAAAAAAACGTAAAAAATTAACGTCATCTTATATATTTTGGTTGCAGGAAAGTTATATAATTCGAAGCTTAAAATAAAAAAACCGACATAGTGCGTGTGTATAGGGTTTAGTTTTTGACATTATACGAAATTTTCCTTTTTACTTTGCTAAGTACATTTTCTAAGTTGGTCGAGTGTTACTCGTTAAAGCCTATTTAGCTGTGATAGTTTACTTTTTAACCTTTAAACTTGACTCTACCAAAAAAAAAATACCTATCGAACGATACCCACACCACACCATGTTAAAGCCAAGAAAAATCACCTACGATTTAAGTGTGGTAGCTTAATTATAATTTTTTTTTAGATTTCATTTTACCACTAGCACCCCGCGGTTTCACCCGCGTAAGTCCCGATCCCATAGGAATGTCGGAATAAAAAGTAGCCGTTAATCCAGGTCTCCAGCTATCTACATACCAAGTTTCATCGCAATTGGTTCAGTGGTTTTTGCGTGAAAGAGTAACAAACAATCATCTATCCATCTATCCTTCCATCCAAACTTTCACATTTATAATATTATATAGTGGGATTTTGTCTCCGTGAGAAATATGAATAATATAATCAAAAAATATATTCTCGCTCTAATCTCTTCACATAGTTCTCTTCCTTTAACCAGCCATTTGCAGTTATATATGATAGAGCCTCTTGTGTTGGTTTTTCTAACCCACGAAAAATTACAATAATTGAATGATTCGACACAACATACTTACATACACTTCGTAGATAAACACATCAGTTATAAAAGAATACTCCTAACATAAAGTGACAAGGTAAATAAATCCTTTCAAATCGAATGCCCGCTAGTAGCTAACTTAAATATCAAAACCACTTAGGTAATCTTTTTACCGTATTAAACGACCTATATAACTTTCAGCTAAATGTTAACCTACCCAACTGGCATCGCTTAACGTATATTGGCATAAATATCTAGTACGCCCTTTGTATACTACGTTCCAAACATGTAATATCCAGAGGCTAGCACCGTGTGTATCAAACAAGCAACATTGACAGCGCCCGACCACTCATCCTCAACGGTTAGAGACGATCAGCCGCCACGATATAGACCAATACAGTCCATTCCCGTAATGTAAAAGGGCAATGAACGTAACAATATCGTAAAAGCGATGTAGCCAGGTCACAAACGATGGGACACGTGAACGCAAGAATTTCTGTCATAATTCCGAGGAGTTAACGGGCTCTCGGGAATCACTTTCATTTTCACTTAGCGCCACCGACTGCTCCATAACCATTAAATCCTCTTGTTTACTACTTCTCTTCGTCGGTTCAAAGCCACTGGCCTGCTCCCCACTTATCTAACTTATTCACAGAGTAAACTAAACAATAAACAGAAACGAACCAAGAGTACAGTCATCGTCAGACGAGATACAATTTTAAATCGGCAGCGCCCGTACGAATTTTAAGTTCGGTATAAATTAAATATTCAAATTCGTTAGACTCAAATTCCTTTTGTTTTCGTTCTTATGTCTGTTTATTTATATTAGGTGTTGAAATGAAAAATAGAGCTCTTATGTAAGCTTTCTGTGATAAACTTGTTTCATTCGCTTTGTAAGTAATGCTTTAAACAGAATATTCTTGTAATTAACATAATTATACTCTTATATAAACTTTATTTGATGAACATGAACAGATGAATTGTGAGTTGTGTGTGATTGACGAGAGTTGTTTCTCTCTCTTGCTTTTACTTTATAAAATAATGTTTAGCTAATCTAAATGATTAGGTATATATATCGACAGACAAAGTGAAATTCCCCCCCCCCCCCACCTCCCTGGGATGACAAAATCAAATTTTGCCCCCCGGGACTAAAAATTGGGCACTCCCATGCTAGTAACTGTTTTGGTGTAAACGCTCCGTAAAGCATTAAAATAATACGAAGTGAAATACTTTTAATACCTTTCTTATTCTTTCTTTTCGAGCACTGGTTGTCTTTTTCGTTTTTTTTTTATTTCGTTTCCATTTAAACATTGTAATAAAATTAACCATTCTTTGTATTTTTGCCTTTTAATATTTTACTCTTAATAATATTTTAATTTACTGCAATTTCACACACAAAGTTAAGTTAAATTAAAGAGTGTTTCGGGTTTTCCATAACAGCTTAAATGCCGTAGGTTAGTTCTTAATCAATTTAATGTACATTACAAACCCTTTGAAAGCTCCACCCATCCCAAGCAACAACTCAGTGGTTGTAGATTGGAATCAAATCCACTATATTAAATAGTGGAGTAAAGGGGAAAATATAATTTTGAAACAGGTCGATTTTATCCAACACTTATATTATTACTATGTGCCCAGCAGTTACATCCAAGTCAAATGTGTAACTTTCTATATAAAATGTACATATTATGGCATACATGTACATACATGAACGGATTTTCATGCGGTTTTCACCAATAGACAGAGTGATTCATGAGGAAGGCTTAAGTGTATAATTTGTTAACGTTTTGTGTAAATTGGTTGAAATATGATGATGATTGTTGAAGATGTTGTTTTTTTAAACGCGCTAATCTTTAAAGCTATTGGTCAGAATCGAAAGATATTGTACAGCGGAGAACTGTTCGTTCGAATTGATCCTAAACTTACCTACGATTATTATTTATACGATTACTTACTATTACGACACGTTAGCTATAATCGCTTAAATGCGCTATTCACGTGTAAATCACTACTCCGCTGATTTTCAAGGAGCCAAAACCTCGAATAGGTAATATGGCGTCCAGAATTTTAAAAAGGTGATTTTACATCACGTTTGTTTTTAGATAGTTTTTCAAAAAAGTAAATGTAAGTACTTAAGTAAATACTTAAAACAGAGAAATGAGTAGCGAATAGTTACTAAATTCCAATGTTTTCATTATAAACTGCATCACACTTAGTAAAAACAGACTAATATGCAGACTAGTTTCCTACGCGAGCGAGCGATAGTGTAATAAAAATTATAGTTTAGTAATACTAAAAAAACACGCTTTAATGACGAACCGAATTAAAAAGTAAAAAAGAGCATTACTATCCATCCGGAGGAAGCCGGGAAGCTTTTTTTTTTTCAATACTCGATACTCAATCATTTATTGCATCATATATGTCACATTTATTATATGACCCTAATAGGGCATAGGAATAACTATTCAATTGTCAATTGTAAATTCTAGAATTATTACATTGTCAAGTTAAATTCATTTTTTTATAATTCAATTTTTTATATTTTTTTAAATTTAATTTATTTACCTAACATCAGTTATCATTGAAAAAATATTTTAAATTGTGATAACATTTTTTATTAGGAAACTTACTAGCTACTGAAGAAATTCGCTATCCACCTCATAGCTCTATCATCAGATCGGCTCCAAGATGCTAAATTAGAGTTTTGTCCTCCAAACTACATACCTATGTATACATACAAAGGTTTATTTCGATACGACAATTAGAAGGTTAAAATTGACTTTCAAGACTTGTTTACATAGTTAGTTACAAGTGAAGCTAATATGCTAATTTGTCTGTCTGTTCACATCCTATAGCAAGGCAACTACCAGGGTAAAATAGCTTGTCTATTCGTTTTATTTGCTAAATAGCTAACGTGGTAATTCTGTCACGTCAGAAGTGTTGTTATCCTAAAGGGGATAAATAAGTACCTTGTCGACTGGACACTTCCCCTGAGGTTTGAACTTTGAAGGGGTTAAGCTAGTTAACTCATTAAAAAGTGGTTAACGATGAGCTTGGGGATAAAAGTGACGTTCTACGCTAAACCGTTCCGGGGTACGGAACATAAATACATAAGTATCTAGATAAGTAATGTAGATGATTAGGTACTTAGTATGCTAAGTTTTTTCTTACTTGTTTTAACTACTACCGCCGCATTCATATATACAGTATAATAATGTAGGTAAATAATAGACATACTTTTTTGTACTGTATATTTTTATGGGGCAAGAAGTAACTCATGTCCTCCCGTTCAGCTAAGTACTGATCGACGTGAAAATTTGGATCTTTGCGCATCATCAGAGAGACAAACCTACCACACATTCATATTTTTATTATAAGCAAGTACGCAATGAATATGTAAGTTAGTAACTAGCATTATGTATTCTGTGATATTTACTGACTAACCTTGATTTCTAATATCCTAACTAATATTATGAATGAGCTTGTTTGACTGTTTATTTTACAAAAGTAGTGAAATAATCATCAAATTTTGCATAGACGTTGCAAGGGGTACAGAAAAGGACAAGGTACCTATTATCAAAAAAGTACCGTTCTCGATGGATAGACAAATAGACAAAAAACTCTCCCGCGAGCGGAGCCGCAGTTGAAAGCTAGTAACGCTAGTAAATGAAATTGTTTATTACCTTGCCCTCCCACGGTTTTCAATTGATTTATTCGCTGTTAATTTACTTCAGTTAATATACATGAAAACCAATATCAACTTTTTAACAAATTATTCTTCAATTTAAATACTTTAGTAGTTTTCCAACATGTTTAACCGCTATTAGAATACCTCTCTCAATTACGAACTGCGGATTAAATTCACTTATCGCAAAAAAAGAGTACTTTCGTGCGTATATTTTTTGATATTTTGCGTTCTATATATATTTTACTATTTCAAGTAGCCTAATTTTATTCTGAAAGAAAATACTGATATGATAAAAACCAAACACACATGACATATTGTTATGGTATTAAATATGTATATTACAGTGAGTGATGTTGAGTTAAGAACTTAACAATCGATTTTCATAAAGGGCGCCCGGTATGAAAAAAATATGAAGAGTAAAATGTAGTGATCGGAGGGCAGCGAACGCTTTGTTGTGCTTTATTGGAGTTTACTCCTTATCCTCGACGCATGTAAGTCGATGAAGACGCTGTACAGTATATATATTTATATATGTATATATATATATATATACTATTCAGCATCTACAACTAATGATGAGAGAGGGAGGAGGGAGGGAGGGAGAGAGAGAGAGAACCTCCAGTATTTTGTAAACTCCAGCCGTGCGTCGAAGCTGACACACAGCTTTTTTTTAAGTATCTACTTGGGTGTTTTGATTAAAATTGTTTAAATCAGTAGCACTTTATAATGAAACTTAGTAGGTATAATAAGCGATAATAAACGAATACTGTTAGCCTGTTTCTTTTAAGCCTACGAAGCCTTAAAACAAAGCTTCAGACCCTAACAACATTTACAATTTTAGGAAGACGCAGCCACCTTTTAACTACGTAGAATAACGGTAGGTACATTTATATTTGTTTTATAAAAACGTGACACTTCACATAAATTTAAGTTGTAAAAATAATTTCTAGACTTAATGATACAAAGCTACTGTAGGCTGTACTATAAAATAAGAAGAGAAATTGTTTTTTGACAAAATCGAGTTATTAGAGATCATTAGGCAGACAATTTCTTACAGACATTTATCAAAGAAAATATGTGAGAAATTGTATCAAGGTACCCGGCTGGAAAAACCTGCGATTAATCAAACTATTAATAAAGTTTAATAGGACTGCTCCCATGCTTATATTTCTAGACTATTATTAAGCATTATTTTATTATTCAAAGTAAAACATAAGCCTGCTTAATTGTTTTCATGCTGGTAGTAGTTTAAAAAAAACGTGAAAAAATATTTCACTATAGTATGTATTTATTTAAATAACAGTGACTAACTGAGTAACTTTAAACTTTTTAAACTCACAGTCGCATTAATATTATTAGTTAGGATAACCTATAAATCACCCCAAAGCCTTTTCTTTCTTCTCTATCTCTTCGTCTAGGATTGTCTGAAAGAATTGAGCATTATACAAATTTATTTAAAATGCCTAATCCGTAATTTAATAAAATAGTAGATTATGTCCGGTGTATAGAAGTTTTAAGGAAATAAATGACCACACTTCGTTTTTAAGCAAGCCTATTCTTTTAGATAATTTTGTGACTGTAGTAGTGTTTGTTAATATTCGTATGTAGATTTTATTTTCGTAGCACTCGTATTATTTATTATAGAACACAAGTACACAAAACCGCAATCGACATCAACCAAAAAATGTACTTTCGCGTTCCATGATACACAATTATGTTGACAGTAATTAACGCGATCACGTACTTATAGGTATTACATACCTTTGAATTGCCTGACGTTTCGACCAGGTGGCAACTTGCACTGTCTATTTTCACAGGCTCAATGGTGCACGCCCGTGCTCGCGTTATTTCCCGAGCTGACACTGGATTTCATAAAATATATTGTGCTTTATCTGTGTCAGTTTAAGTTTACTTAAAGTATAAAATATGGCTTACATGTCTTATATTGAATTTGGACCGTTTTAGAAAGGATTATAATGTGACGTCTATCTACCACTGTGGTGACTGTTTTCAAGAATGGAGTTCCAATGGAATTCATCTCATATTTAATTATATAGGTAATCAATATCTTATATTTAAAAAAAAAAAGATTTTTTAAGGTTATCCGTAACCTTCGACCAAGAGTTTCTTCTAAAAGTTTTAATAAATGATCTGACATTTCAAAAATACCAATATAATTGGTTTAATTGGAATAAATGGTTTAGACTTTGATTTCTTACGCTCGATGCTCCTGGCGGTCACAAATGCCTATGCTGTCGGAATGAAAAGTTGGTACCCTCAAATGTTTTGTCAATTTGGTCCCTGTCAAACTCTCAACTGATGGTTAAAATATTGAAAATCATTACAGTAACATTAAATCATGAAGTCGCACCCATCTTCAGCAAGTTACGAAGTGCGAGTGTTGACGTGAAACTTATGTGTCTCTAGGTGTCTTAACATATGTAACCAACAACACCATGTGCAAAAACGAATGCAAAAATTAAAATTTCATTTGTCTTATCGCTTTAGAATATAGCTAACAGTTTTCAGAACGAAAGGAACGTATTTGGGCTGCGATGAGATAGGGTAAATCTAAATGGACACTTATAAAATAATACCCAGGTGAATCTCGTTAGACAAAAGCCAACCCCAATATGTTTATTTCTAAATAACAAAACTAGAAATAAAGTTAAACATATTACACAATTATAAAAATGAACCTCTAAGCACGTATATGATATATATTTTAATAAGGAAATGAGACATTTATTTTGCGAAAGTTAAGATTGCGATTGTTTGAATTATAATGCACACGTTTAGCCGAAGTTGGCCGACCGGTCACTTACTATAAACTATATTATTCACTGTAATTTGCTCTACTGTGACACGAATAAACATAAAACGTTATTCTTATCTCGTTCGAAATATCGAGCACGTACCAAAGTCATAATTCCACGATGAAGTACCGCATGGGCAAGGAGCGCGCCCTTTGCAGTGGCGAGAGTGGTGATTCACTGTTACGATTACCCCCGCATATACCGGAAACTCTTGGCCGCTTTTTTTTCTTTACGAAACAATGTAACAGCTCCACCTGAGATCCGAAACGAAAGAAAACAAAAAAGCCCATTACGTGGAACATACCTGTAGGTACGCGATTACAACTCCCCTTATGAGGAAAACGTGGATTGATATTACACAAAATATTTATGTCCGCTTTATGTAACATAGTTTTCTTTAAGCAGCTGGCATGATACGGCTGTTTCGCATAATAACAGATCTTATTGTACTTTTTTTTTTTTTTGTATTGTTTATGTTGATTTTGAGAGAGATAAGTTAGACTTCGATAGACGTATTTAAAGACACAGTCATAGCATACATACTCAAATAACGAAAACAAAAAGCCAGATTCCGAAGTATTTGTAGTTGCTAATCACGAGGTGATCATTCTGGTGTCGGTGGTACAGAGTAATTATATCTTATCACCTGGGGCAGGTATGAATATTCGAAGGTAACTTACAACCTTTTCGTACCTGATAATACATCGCGTTGCCGAATAAAATAAGAGAAGAGAAGGGTTCCAGCGCCCCAGCTTTCCAGTTAAGATCATAGCTACAATCACTACAATGGCAGCATGATCTTTTGTAGCGCCTGAAGTGTAGTCTTTCCGCTCAATAATTAGCACAGATTCCATCTTTGCGTGGTTCCTGTATGATTGAAAATGTACTGTACTCTCCCCGCCTAGACATCACTTAGGCACTTGTAAAGTATAAAACTCGTGTCAAAAATAGTGATGAACAAGTCTTGCTCCTTTATAATGTTAATATAATTGCGATACGAAGAACGCTTTTGGCGTTGTCATTCATAAATTAAATCCAGACAAGAGGAGTGCGCAATAAACAGCGTCTTTGATCGCTCTATCGATATTCCCACCTCCACCTCCAACCGGTGCATAGCAATACAAAAAGACATCGAGACTAGACGGTTCTAATCGAATATTATTGAGGGGATATATCTGCACAGTAGGTGCAAGTGAATAGTGGCTGTCTTGCTATGACAAGAAACGCGTTCCTAGTTTCTGCTAACTTATTTTAAAACAGTGGAAAGTTTATTCGAAAAAAAAAAAGATTTTGTCACTGTACAAATTCGGCAGAAAAAATTTATTAACCCAAGAAGCGCTAGGCAGGTCCTATCTGCATAGCTGTAGGTATATGTATACTGTTACCTATGGATACCATATGTCTATTTTTACATATAACTATTGGTATATACATCTTTGACATTATAGTCTGTCAGAGTGATAATGTGCTAACAAAGTAAATTTCATCTATGACTAAAGGATATAGGAGATTCTGAAATATATGTCAAACAGTTTATAACACTAGTTAGTATTCTATTGAAAGTACAAAACATTGTGAAGTGTTAGAAAATTTGTCAACGTAATTTATTAAAATCTACGGCCTATCTCGGGCACAGATAAGATAATCTCGGATCATGGTGCGCAACATTAAAAGTACGCAAGTAAAAAGGTACGGTTTAAACCGTGTCCTCTATAGTTAAAAAATGTGTAAGTAATTACGCACAGGTTTTAACATAGTAAAACTGTTCGTTAGTATATCAGGGATATGGTCCTGAATTTCATCTCATTTTTCGGAACATTGTCAAATTAACGTTTTAATGTGAAACAATCAATGAAGAAAGTTAAAACCTGTCCGTAATTAAATAAAAAATAGCCCCTTTTTTGTCTAATTCCACTACTAGGACTATTTTCACATGTGAGGTACCAGTTTTTGCTGTAAAGAATTTAATTATACTTTATATAATTTAATGATTTTCGAACAAATGAAGGTGTTAAATAATAGCATGTATTATGATACAAAGCGCATCGTCTAGTAAGATAACAGATTTTCTACAATGTAGGATCTAAGGCGATTCTGGAATCAAGAATAAATAATTAATAACCTTTCACTGACTAAAACTTATGTTAAAATATCACAATAATAGTTGTATCGTAATAAGGATCACACTTCTTATCATGAATAGACCGCAACAACTCATTCAAGTATGCCATTAAATGTAGAGAGTCCGTACCCTCCACTTTACACGAAACTGGCAATTTTACAACCGGTTGTGATTTTGGCAGTACCTATCTCTCTGAACCGCAATTTCGTTGTAGTACCTACTCCACAAAGATACAGGGACTTTACAAATCGTAGATATTGTGTTTTTATATCTAAGAATATCATTAAAACATCCAGCTACTTCTACTAATTAAAAAATGGTATGGTCATATTTTATCGTGTAGTACCGAGAATGACGTAAATCACATTTGTAAGAAAACTCATTTTATAACTGACTTTGTACAGATTCGAACTGACCAATCACCACCGAACCAATTTCAGGTGTAATTACTTTTTAGTAAATGTAACGCATAATAATAGTGTCGTATATAAACAGAAAAGAAACACCATTTACATACATTTAAAATTCATTTTTAAGAAGTATAGCACAATATCCGGTACTAAAGTGTCCATAAATTAAAACGTTCTACGAAACCGAGTTTCAGTTTCTTGTCCGGGCATAAATAATTGGCGCACGATGAAATTTATTACGCAGACAAATTTTGACAAATCTTTTTCGCAGGCCAGTGATTGAGCAAGATCTACAATCAACATTTTTATTGTGTTTTTACACAGAGCGTAATACGAATCGTTTTACATCCTTTAAGCAATTGTAAATCAATTACTGCTTTTGACTTTAGCTGTATAAATAATAATTGCAAAAAAAATATAAATTGCAATTTCTCAATCATCCTGTCAATCGTTGGACCATAATATACATAAGATTATATAGGTATATATAATCTTATCTAATCTTTTACTTACTTCTTTTTACCCTATGTTGAAGGCTTAATTTCTAATTAAATCACTATGAGAAATACAGTAAAATTTTAGCAAAACTGAATTTCGACAGAAATTAGATTTGTAGAGTTTTTTTTATATAAGTTGAGAATTATAGGGTAGAGGTACTTATTGCTAAGACTACCTACAATGTGTTTACAAAACAAAATGTATCTAAGTATGTTTATTCGTGTTTTATAATAGTACTAGCAACCCGCTCCGGCTAGCAGAGACATCTTCAACAATCATCATCATATTTCAACCAATTTACGCAAAACCTTAACAAATTGTATATCTAAGCCTTCCGCATAAATCGCTCTATCTATTGATGAAATCCGCATGAAAATTCGTTTAGTAGTTATTGAGTTTATCGCGAAAAGACAGACAGACGCGGCGGGGGACTTTGTTTTATAATATGTAGTGATAATGCGTAGTTAAGGTCTCGATAGCACTGTGTGATAATGTTATTGTAATGACTAGATATATATATAACCTCCTCTACCTGCACCAAAAATAGCCATCAAAGTTCAGTTACACAACTAATAATCGTTACTTGCGTTTTTCCACTATTTGCCAACACAAAAACATTTGACACTAATCACGCCAACGCAACATAGCTGAAAAAAGAACCCTTTTTCTTGCTAGCGTAACGTGCCGTGAAAATGTAATCTAAGAATGTGAGTTATGCTCGGTACAGGCCGTAAGTAATTTCATAACTTTCGAGACTGCCGACTATTATTTTATCATTAAGTATTGAACTTAAACTTAGTAATTCATTTCAAACTCCATCTATTATGTTTTTAAACTGGATGTATTCATTCGTTACTTAAGGATAGCTATAACAGGGTACCAATACCACCAATCAATCGATTATATTATTCGTGTAATTCCTTCAAACATCAAATTTAGAAGGCGAAATAACGTTGTTGATCAGCGAATCAGCCTTTATTATTGTTTTTTTGTTAAATTGTTTCATCTTTTAGTAATAAATACAGATAGTTTCTGATAAGAATGATAACGTTTTATATAAGCAAAGTTGCACAAACGCTGTAAGCTATTTCCTTCAGGCAACCTTGGATAGACAAGCAGTGAAAAAAATAAAGAAGCTGTCGTATATCATGCTTGAGCAAAAGGCAAATTATTAACTAATTGTACATAGGGATTATGTACATGATTTGAATACGTAAACCCATAGAACATAGCGTGAGTCACCAATAGGGAGAGAAGACAGTGCAGAAGAGCAGTTGTAGTTTTGATTGCAAGAAAATTGCGTAATCTTTGTAGGGATCTAAAGAGAAGAAAAGATGCTCAGATTTTTCAAATTATTATCGCTGGTCAGATCAGGAAGGATAATTAAGACTGTACAATAATTAGTTACCTATATCACTTAATAATACGGATATTACCGAATCATTATGATATAATAATAATGGTAGGTAACTTTTTGTTTTTTTTGGGCTAGTGGTACCTACTGGCCTACTAAAGTAATTATTCGTGTTTAATAGTCTGAACATGTTCATGTTAAATTATATTAAGCAACACGAATTTTACAAATATTCTCACAAATAAGCGTATCGTGTCTGGAAAACCCATACTTACGCGCTCTAGCTTTGATGGAGACATTAACAGAAATTCTAGTAACGCCACGTTACTAGTAGCTTTTTTAATGACAAAAAATATGTTCAATTATATTTTAACTAATGAACTAGAATCATACTTTGTGTTAAAATTTTGTGACGGCGGGCGCGGCAGCAGATAAGTATAATAAAAATTTATTTGTAAATTAACTTTTTGTCTGACTGCAGGTACTTTGGATTAAATCTAGTTACATCCATCCAATTTTACTAATAACCGCAATCTTAAACAGAAGAAATATAGGAAGTACTTGTATTATAAAAATTTGTTTGTTAATTGACTTTTTGACTGACTGCAGGTACTTTGGATTAAATCTAGTTACATCCATTCAATTTTACTAATAATCGCGATCCTAAACAGAAGAAATATAATAAAATCAATAGGGGTCGCACAAATCCGATAAGGGCAGACGTCGCCGTCGCACACAAGTAAAGCGTCTAAATTCAAAGACTGATTGCGGTAGGCGAGCCCTTAATGAAAACCGGCGCGTATTTTGTTTATTTTGTCATTCTATTAATTAGGGACCTTGTTTACTGTTTCAATACGACAAGTCTTAAATAAGCTTTGCACGAATAAACTTTTATCAGTTTAATGTATTAATGCCTCTTCGTAGAAAACAAATTGGTTTGCCAACAAATTTTCTACCTACATGTACCAAACATTTAATTATCTGAATGTGGATTTAAACAAAAATTTAATCACCTATCCGAATCAGAGATTGTGGAACTAACTTAATCTCAGTTAAATGTTTGGTCGTAGTACATTATTAATTAGGTAAGCGAGAAAAATTATTTCTTTAAGATTATTAAGTGGTCGTTTTTAACCTCCGACGTAAAAAGAGGGGTGTTATAAGTTTGACGTGTCTGTGTGTCTGAATGTCTGTCTGTGGCATCGTAGCTCCCAAACGAATGAACCGAATTAAGTGCGTTTTTTTGTTTGAAAGGTGACTTGATCGAGAATGTTTTTAGATATACTTCAAGAATATCTGTTCAGCCGTTCGAAGATCATCAGCTCTTTTCTAATCGTTAACCCTCGGCATGCCTGATAGGGTCTCACAGACCCACACCTACACATACTATGTTGTAATTCATTCAAATTAAAATTTTGGGCGCAACCGCATTTATTAGCTGACTGTTATGTTTCGTTCTACACGCGGCGCCCGCCACCTTGGTGTGGGACGTCCTCCCTTAGCAGAAAAACGTCCATAAAGCGTTCACGGGTCTCACAGACCCGACCAGGCATACGGCGTGACTTTTTTGTGTAAGTAATCATCAAATTGTTTTTGTGTCATTTAAAGGTATTAACTTTATATTTAAAGGTACTACGTCGAGTAATTTTTTTTTTTTTGACAATCATGTCGTAATGTCACGATCGACAACTGGTTTACAACGTAGACAAGCTAATTCGGTGTTATGACGTCACGAGAAATTCAAGGAGATGGCCATTTACTTTGAGTTTCTGGATACTACTGAACACTACTGAAATAATTGCCACAAATATTGAGATGTTAAACAGTCCTGAAAACAAAGTTTTTTTTTAAACTTGGGCTTTGCACTGATTGAACCGCATCTACATTCAAGAAAAAATAATCAAAAGCAAAAAAAATCCTGGTATAAGGCGTAGATGTTTCCTATGCCAAGTGAAGAAAGAACGTGAAAACACAGTATTTCTGTGAGACATGTAAGAGTCACTTATGTCTGGAGCATGCAATTTTTTTATGTTCTGTATGCTCCCAAACCAAAGGCCATAAATATTGATGAAGGATAAGTAGACTGTGTCTTTTGTTATTAATTACAAGTTTATGAAAATGCCTTAAATTCCGAAGTCTGATTATAATTTTAAGTGTTATAATTAATAATTATGATACCAGAAACAAAGTTCTCATTTTTTTGTTGTTAAAAACGTTGGTTGAGTTTAATTAGAAATTTAAGTAATAAAAGTGGTTGATTCTTATTTATATTTAGTTTTTTCCTCTAACATACACCCGAATGTACAAATTCTTTTATTTTTATTCATATTGAACAAAATGTTACATACCAAATAGAGAATAGATTATCCGGGTCTCACAGACCCTACCAGGCATATCGTGTCACATTTTACCACCAGGCATGCCAAGGGTTAAAGGAAAGGGATTTTCGAGTCGGGGGTGTTTTATAAATATAAATATTTGATTTATGATTATTTAGAGAGATTACCTCAGCTCAGAACAGTGCTGTCTAGTTCGAATAACTTTTATAAATATTTACTTAATTACTTAAATTTATTTAAAATTAGCTCAATAAAATACTAGCTTTACACTTAATAAAATCCACTCAGGGGAATGTTCAAACTAAGATTGAGTACCCGTAGTTCAAAAGAAGCATAGTTAGTGTTAGTCTGAATTTCATCGGAAACCGCGACTAAAATACACAGGTTTTTTTCGTACATATTATATTTGTTGGGTTTCGTGCAAGAAATCATTAATAAATATCTCGTTTGATTTTACTGACTTTTTTAATAATAAATAACGGAAACAAGTTATTTATATTTGAAAATTCTGTTTGTTCCGGGAAAACCGGGATTATCGGTTTTCTTATTTTCAAAACCGTCTAAATCGTTTTCTTTTCGGATTTTCGGGTAGATTTAAGAGTAAATTTTTTTTTATCCTTAATATAGAAATTTATTCCTTCGTATTTTAGAAAAATCTACTATTTCGGAACACAATATTTTGAGAACAGATGAATCGTAACTAATATTATAAATGCGATAGTCAGTTTGTTTGTTTACGCTTTAACGCTTTGAATTCTCAACCGATCATCGTGAAATTTTGCATACCTACACATTGCCAGGGGTACACGGGTATTACGCGAGCGGTGCCGACGGAAAACGTTAGTATGTTGAGGACGGCACTTCGTATTTTGTCGTTGTCCAAGGCTATTGTTAACTTCACTCGCAATCGCAATGTCTTTGTAGTGTGTGGTTGGGCTGTGCAAGTAAAGCATTGTTTGCTTAATTCTGGCTTCTATGGGATTAGCAAGTTGATTGCTGATGGATGTACAATATACATATTACATGCATGTATAATGTATATTATTGTAATTTTTGTTACATTTATAAATAAAAGAATGTTTTTGTATGAGTTTAGTAAAAAGTAAAATATTTGAAAAAAGTAGAAAAAACGAGTTAAAAATCGGTTATCTGGTTGACCGGGTTTCATGCCCTTGCTACGAGCAAACCTTGGGATTCTTTGCCAATTTAGCAGCATTAATGAAATAATAAAATAACAGCCAGAGAAAAGTCTTGAATTTTAAAAAATATTATATTTTGCCGTTAAGAATACAATTTTCTCGACCAGTACTTATGTGCACAACAGTCAATGGGAAATGGACCTGTGGAAGGATCGCTATGAATGATCTTATATTAAGAGGTACGTTTTATCTCCGCACATATAAATCATTTCAGACTCAATTAACGTCGCGACAAGCTCTCAGTGGATGTGATAGGCATTTTCCTGTTGATTGATAACACTACCAAACGATGTTCCTCATGAATAAATAAATTTAAATAGAGATAGATTTAAGAGCACTAATATTACATTAGGAAAAACGTAAAACGGACTACAATGTTTTTCAATCGTGCCAATTGAAACTTTGCTACACATAGGCATGAATTTGAACAATACAAATCATAAATATCAACAAAGATATCGCTCAATATACACAAAAAAAACCGAAGAAGTGCAGGTCTGACTCGCGCACCGTGAGTTTCGTACAAACTAGTATGTAAGTAGATATGTAATTCGTCGATCTCGGGCATGGATTCTTCAAAATTTTTTGCTTTTTTTTAGAGGATCCAAAATTGGTATCTTTTAAGTCGGATTTAAATATAATCTTAACGTCGCCGTCCTAAAAATACATCATCACAGTCAATTTTCCAAGCACAAAATACTCGTATAAATTTGTAATCGCAAAAAGATATTCTTTTATGCGAAATAGCAACAAATTAACGACTTTCAATTTTTTTCCTTTACTTGTGCCGTGAGACCATGCTTCTTACCAATTTTCATGATTTCAGATCAATGGGAAGTACACTATAGGGTTTGATTTACCTGCAAAGTGTTAAAATTGGTTAAAATATAAGACTAAAATGGCCGTATCTTTTCATTGCGTTGACTTCGGAGCTTGATTTTTTAACAGCTTTAAGTGACCATAGACAAGTATTTAATGTTAATTTCAACTTGATTTCTAAACGCGTTCCTGATTAAAAATGTCTCGACAGACAGATAGACGGCCAACCAAGTGATCTTATAAGGGTTCTTTTTTGAGAAATGGAACCCCAAAAATCAGTCGAATCGCAAATCTCATCCTATTTAAAATCAGTTATTATCCGATACTAATAATAGCCCGCAAGTTAGGCCTCTTGGTAAAGGGATGAGGAAAAAATTGCTTTAGTTTTCTTTGTAATTCCTTGTTTTTCCTTTGAGAAATTTTAACGTTTCATATTAAAGCCTATACTAATATAGTAAATAAAAATAATAGCGTGCAATGAATAAAAGCATTTTTAGATTTTTTTCAGTAGTTGTTTGTAAGTAAAGAAATATAAATGTGTGTGGCCTGTGTTTTTTAAGGTAGTGACCCCTGTGTAATATTTCATACTTCTAGATACTGCCTGTAGTTTGGTGGTCTGCTTTGTCTGTCAGTCATTAACTTTTACAGTATTCTTTTTAATTTGACATAACATGATAATTAGGCTGTACCTAATAAAGTGAAACAGATATATTTATCCAAACATGTTAAGTAGTTAAGTACAAAATTATCCTATACAAACTAAACTATGTGCTAAAAAACACTTGAAAATAGTAATTAATGTTTCGTTTTAACTTACATAGGAGTTTAACGTATTTTCAAACTGTAATAAAAAAACAATGAAACAAATTTATTAGAACGTAGGTAACGTTAATAAAACAATAGTTCACTTTTCAACACTGATATTTGATTCTATATCAGTTTATTATAACTATTTATTTACAACTCTAAGAATTTTGATTCTAATTTTAGGGGAAGCAAACTCTAATTCAACGTTGAAATCATATCGATTCAACTACAAGGTCAATGAACGGTAATCGTTGATCTAGCTTTGTCAACGAACCGTACTTGTGTAATATAAGTATTTTAACCCTGAGCTTCATTATACAATTTTTCAGAGTTTCAGAGTTAATTTTAAAGCTCTCAGGCTTATACAATTTTAATGAGTCACTCTGTACTCGTACCTATATATTTACCTTAAATTAGAAATTATTAGCAAGAAGCGAAATTTCGAGTGTGTGTATGTACGTCTAAATCTAAATAATTTCTTGTTAAATGAGAAGTGGTGTTTTCTATTTGCCTTTAATATTATATCATGAAAGGTAATACTTAACGGGATGGTAAAATAAAGATGGTAGAAAGTTTTTCAGGCATTCGATAATCCCATAGGTTAAACTTAAATGGTTGAAATAAGAAAAGGTATTTTTACCTTTAAAAAATAATAAGTCGCTTAAATATTATAATCGTCAGGGTTGCGCTAATATGTTACACTAATAGCAATCTACTATGTCAAGTAAAGTATATAATATATGTTAGGGCAAATGTGATTAATCGAAATTTATTAATAATAACAAGTCGCTATTAATCATTACCGAAATTCGAAGTAAAGGTAAGTATTGAATTACTTTTGCCTGTTATTATTAATAATTACACCTTACGTTTGGTAAATATGTTAACTTTCAAAAAGTGCGAGGTTTTGTAAGAGAGTCACTCCAAAAGCAAGCGGAAAAAATGGTAAATCCATCTAAACATTAGTAGGGTAACATGAGGTAACTATTAATAATGACGAGTTATTATTAATACTTACCATATTAATTAAGTTTACCGTACTTAACAAATACATGTTCTAGACCCCTAGTAAAAGTCGACTTAGTTTGTGCCTTACTGGCGCTGTGTCTTAAAAGGTACCAGAATTTTACACAAGCAATCTTTAGCAGGGAATGAATTATACTATTAACTATCAAGCAGAGTGTATAATCTAAAAATACAATTATGATATTGTAATATTTTACGTTCTCGTTGTGAGAATATAATCATAATCAAATCATATAATCAATAAAAAATAAATTATTCACTAGTAGAGTAATAACTCTAGACTTTTGAGCTGCTTTGTGAAGTAACCTGACTACTTACATCTTCATAGTTTGAAATTTCTTTTTTCAATAAACCTATCACTGCCTAAGATAAATAACTGTAAAATATTTCGACGGTGGCTATTTTAATGTTTATAATTAATTGAATGTTTCTGTTTTAACACCGTCATTTATGTGCCAACATTGGATGTGTAGCAAAATTGTGGGGAACTTCCCTTGTCAGATTGATGTATGAGTTCCTTTTTTTCTTTGTACTTTAACCATCAATCTTACAGATCTATTAACGTTGTCTTTAGCGTTTCTCCTAATTATCCGAGCAAGCTCTGTAAAATCCCAAATTCTTATACGGAACAAGGATATACCACCTGTGGAACAGTTCTCTGTATAATATTTTACTCAAGACCTAGGGTATATAGAGAAATGTGGTGCAGAGGTGATGAGAATTAAGCTATCACGGTTATTAAACATCGTTGTCCTATTTCTGTCCATAGATGGGTGAACGGGGGCTTTCAAGCCACTGGCTTTCATAAAATATATCGGTGGCAATCGATATCAAATGTCACCATAGAATATTAATATTATTTATTAATCGACGTTTGTAATGATGACAATGATTGGTATTTACTGTTTCATACCACAAGCTTAACATGGATAGTAAATATAGTAATTACTAGGTAACCGTAACCTGAAGACTGTTATTATTTACTTTAATATAAAGTACGTAAGTAAAGTATAGAAAAATAGACATTTAGTTTTTAAAGACGAGTGTTGACCATTATAACGACCTGAAACTCACTCAAATTTCCCCATTGTGTAAACAAGTTCACGCTGGTAACAGCATGTTCTTAGTAATTGTTTAAGATCGGGACGCCGCTCGACTATCGACGTGTCTACTTCAAAAGCTATCAGTATATATAGATATGTATCATCTCATATAAGAAGTATGTTTTAGAAATTTAAAAAGGTAAATAAACTTCTTTATTTAAAACTTTACCCTTACTCCCGCCTCCAACCACCAAAACAGGCATTGCCTTGCTTCTGTTGACGAAGGTGCAACGTGGAGTTTTTCTGGAAAGGCACTGCGCTATTTATTTATCTGTGCTAACTACACACATCAAGTGTCTAGGGATCTAGTACATTTTTAACTATAAAAAATTATCCAATTAATATTTACCAAATTTATTCTTCCAGACTGGCTTCTTACTTTAATTCCTAATGTTTCAAGGTACAACTTATACTAAACTACCCTATATTTTGTAAAAATTAAGAAAAAATAATATTTTTGCAAATTGTGGGAAATTAAGTTAATGTCGTCAATTAAATGGCATAAAAGACAAAAATGAGGCTTTTTATAAAAAAATTGTAAACATAAAAAAATAATAAATCTGTGTTTCCATCATTGATACGAATCACACAATCACAGCAATTTGGCATGCTTAAAATCAGTTCATCAAAATTACTTGGAGTAATTTTGATGAACTAAGGAATGGCCACGCCCACGTTCTTTCTAACAATTCAATAATCATAAATTTATAATTTAAAACACCCTTGACTCGAAAATCCCTTCAACGATTACAAAATGCCTTACATCATTTTGGAAAAGAGCTAATACTCTTACACTGCTAGACTGATATAAACTGACTTTCAAATAAAAAAACCGCATCGAAATCGGTCCATCCGTTTGAGAGCTACGATGCCACAGGCAGACACACATACACACACAGACATCGACGTCAAACTTATAACACCCCTCTTTTTGCGTCGGGGGTTAAAAAGTTGTTGTGCGGTATGCACGGCATCCATACTCCGCAGTGCTTCTTTGGACCATATCCCATGCGTGCTCAATTGGGTTGAGGTCCGAGTGAGTGTTACGACTCTAGCCGTGTGTGGATGTGCATTATTCGATACGACTCACCCAACCGGGTTCCCAAAGGGCTGATCACGTATGAAATAATCCTCTCCGCATAAATCTGAGCATTGAGGTTGGGTGCTATAGGTGGAACTCTTAGCGGCCTTCGGGAACGCAGACCCACTTCACGTAAACGATTTCGGATGGTTTCGTCGCTTATCAGCAAGCCTGAAGAGGTGTGGAGCCTCATAACCAACATCATGGCGGTCATGGCGCGATGGTTTGCAAAAACGCAATTAAACACTTTTATAGGACTCCTGATTGACAATTGATTTTCTATTTATAATCAAAATAATTTTTTTTTTTTTTCAAATAGTCAAATTCACTAAAAAGAATCAATAACGATCCAAAAAAGTTAAAATAAAAATCCTCAATTGCGGCGATACTCTAAAACGTACTTGATATTTATTTCGAAAAAGTTTGTAAATCTGATCCCGACATGGGCCAATCATATGTATTATTGTTAAATAGAAATAAAAAATAAAAACTTATACACAAAACTGTTCTGAGTGTGGGATCTAAAAAATTTAAAATAACTAGCCGTTAGCCGTTAGGAACGCATGTTCCAAAGGATTTTATTCGTCGAAGTCTCTAAATAGCTCTGATAAGGTTTAGCTATTAACGGCTATTATAGCCGTTTAGGCTCAGAATATTCAATTCCCAAAATGTAATTTGAGAATGAGAATTAACTGACAACATTTATTTACATAGTTCATTTTGTAAGTACTAATTTGTTATAAACGTATGTCCAAAAATGCAAAAAGTAGCATTCAAATTTCAATTTGTTAATTATAAAGTAAAAAAAAAAATTGTAACTTACGATAAATAACATATAGCCATTTTTTTCAACATTTTGTGCATTGCACAAACTTACCGGGGCGGGCGGCAGTATTATATAAAGAGGTCAGTCTCGACAGCATTGCGTAACTATAACAATCGATATGAAGTCAGTACGCTTTAATATCGTGACAATCGTCTTCCTTTTTGATTGCTGTAGTCAGACGACCAGTACAAGCTGGTCCCTCCCCAACAAGTAGATTTCTGATACTCATCCAAATTAATTAACTTGGAGCTTTTTACCATAGATACTCGTCTTCTGGAATAGGGAGAATGTCCCTCCGTTTCCACCATAGTTTTCCCACTACAGTATGGAGATCATCAGAACCGAAGGTGGAGGTAATTTTTTATAGTGATATTTGATTAATGGTGTCCTCTATGGCTCTGTATGTAAAACTTAAAAGACAATCCAGGTACAGACATTGCAAATGAACAGCTATTTTGGTTAATTTAATATCTGCAGCAAGACTAACTCGAAAATACCTTTAAGATATAATATTTTCACGGTTTTGTGATGGTGAGCCGTAAGACAGTCAAAAGCAGTTCATAATACAATATTTCCTTACATGGTACTGTATTAAATAGATAAAAATATACCTGAATATACCTTGTCAAATATCAAACGGGCTATTATAGCCGCTTTATTGAAGTAATAATGTCTAGAACAGCACACATGATTTTCTTAGATGGTATAATTTATCCCGAGCTGCGTGAGTAACGTACGTCATAACCGTTTTTCTTTGCAGACATTCTGAAAAGATTTATCTACATTTTGTAGCGATGTTTACATAGTATTATATATTCTGTATGCTTGTACGTAACATTACATTGGTAGGATAAGAAGAATCCATTTCACGAAACCCTAAAATCGTCGGTGCAATTGCTGAGGTTTGTCGCGCAAACAGGCAATAAATGCTGGCGAATAAGCCAGAGCTGCGATCGTTGTGTATGTCGATATTGCTCTGTTCGCTTTAAACCATGTGTATTTGTATTTTTTTTAAACAAATTGTATTCTTTAGGATAAATAACAGTTTACTTGCTATTAACGTTCTTGGAAATTACAAAAGTGACTACACGTTTCGCTTAGCTTTCAAAAGGTTTTCGTTTTAATAATCCACAAGTGAAATATGAATATGTATGTATGAATCGTTAGTTTAATAGAATATGTAAGCTAAATTTTTTATATAAACTCACAGCTATATATATCCGTAGTTGTAGGTAGAGGTGTATTACTCCTACACACCCTCATTTCGCCAGTCATATTTTTGATGCAGCGTAATAGGGGTGAGCATATTGCCGTCTACTGGGCACGTATCCAAATTTTGCGCTGCTACCGAGAATTTCCTTACAGAAAAACACAATAACAAAATGCCCATCTCGGGAATCAAACCAAGCACGATCCCACACAAACATAAGCGCCATTGGACCTATGATGAGGCATACATATGTACTTTAAATGAACATACTACATATTTTATACATGTATCTATATTCGTAGTCAAGTATGGATATGCATCTATGATCTTCAATTAAAGTTGTATGATTATGAACGAGAAATATACGAAGCGTGAATTTACTCATGCAAATATATATATTTCAAATCATTTTATTGTTAATATAATAAATACACTATGATAGGAAATATTATGTTACTTCTCAGTCAAAACATGGTCAATAATTACAATGAACTTCATAAAAATTGTGCTTGTAACGAAGCGAATTATAAAGGTAGTGAGTAATATTTTAAAGATAGTGAGCGAATTCAGTGTTTGTGCATATGTGGAGGACGTTATATATATGTCCCATGTGATAGAGGTCTATTGCCTGTTGCCAGCAACCAGGCAAGTTTCTAAACGCCGCGCCGTGCTACTACTGGCAATGTCCTGCAATGCAAATATAAGCGCTAATTTATTTCACGGGACAGAAGCAGTTGCATAAAATACCCGTACAATCTATATACTATAACTGCTTTGCATGTTAAAAGGAGTTTTTTAAGTCTGCTCTATAAACCATCCTAAGAAAACACCATTAAATCTACATTCGTTCTAGTCCACCAGTTCGCATATGCTAAGTTCAGTGTGCTCCGGTTGGGGTCCTCTCGGGAGCTGTCCATTTTCCGGGACGAAAAGTACTGTGTTTGTTCATCCTCTACATATTCGCTACCCTCAACGAATCCGTTCAGGCAAAAAAAGGGTCAAAATGCGTAAAAAGAAACGGAAAAAATTTCTGAGCGAAAAACACCAAGACGATAAACATTAAAAAATTGAAATTGAAAAGGTTATGGTCGTTTCCTTCCTTCCTTTTTCTTACAACCTTTTACTATTTTCCTGCATCTATTTCATTTTCCGAGCAGTTCCGAAGGTATCCTAAACTTTAATTCAATATGACGTCAAGATTGATCTAAAATTCGGTGCTTGCGAATTCAGTAACAACTATAGGGATAATGGATCCTTAAGGTAGCAACAGTAACTAATTGAATTTCTCTTAACAATTAGGTACTGAAGTCTTAAACATAAGTTAAACATAATAACGTAATACATATCAAATATGAATATTATACAGTGTTAGTGACACCGTAACGAATACTAAAATAGTGTATTCAGACCATCATTCTGAGTCAAAAGTCATTGGAATTTTCTGCCGGAAAATTCATCAACTTTTTCATGATTTTCCATTATTTTGGTAAAAATGATATCACAATGAGTAAATAGAACATTTTACCCAAAAAAAATAATAAATACCGCATACACCCAAAAACTGTAATTAATCAAACAGTATTGAAACGTTTTATGAAATCAGCTGTCAACGGCGCGTCAGACGTTAAGGTCATTCCCTGTATCGCACAAAAGCAGGCTAGGCCCACTCCACAGTAAGTATAACGCTACAAGTACACGGCAGGGTCAACTAAACGTGCCAAAATTCAGGGCGTCAGTCATTCATACCTAGTTATTAGTACCTAGCCTAGGTTTATTTGTTCACATAAATAGAGTAAGATTCACATGATTTATTGGTAATTAAATATTTAGATTAATTAAATTCTTTAAAAAAAAACAACCCTAACGTCGCGGCGTCATCAGAACAGATAAGAGTTACCCGATAGAAAATGAGGCACCTTTTAGGTGAATATATAGTTATAGCTGTAGATAATTAGCGCTGTGTGACGTGAATTGCGACTTTATTGTGTCGAAACAAAAGTCGCTATTTATTTACATGATTTGGCGGAGTGGGACTTCTGTACTACTAAATAACTACTCATAACCAGTTTTGTAATTTAATAAAAATAAGGCATAATTTTGAAACATACATATAAAATCGATATTTTGTTTTTTTGAAACAAATTTATTAAAGAAAACTGAACTAAATAGTGTAGTAAATATGGGTCTAAAATTCTTTGTACAAAATTTTAATAGCTACTTGCTTAATCGATTTTATTGATAGCTTTCAAATGTTACCATAATTACTTGTCTATCTCTATTAATGTAAATACTTTCTTTTGCAAATTTCGTTTAGTTCGTCGTCATCGCTGCTCGGAATCGGAAATAAACGCGAGTGATTTGTGAACTATTATGCGCGACTTTGAAAGTGGTAAATTGTCGGTGTTTTGTTTTGCACATTGTGATTTACAATTACGAATCGGGTGATAAGTCAGACCTTTAGTAGATCGTGAATACGGATGGATGCTGATAGCATATGGCGATTGGACTAAAAGAAAATACTTATTTGATTGTATTAACCTAACATAGTTCAGAGCAATCCGCTTCTCGACACACGAACTACTGGGAAGCTTATGCGGCACCGCGGGGCTTTTGTGTCGCACTAGATCGTGACCATTTAAATTAGGTGTTCCTCCAAAGATAGATCGGTGGATTCGGGGCTTATGCATGGCCAGCGCACCACCTGAAAGGACACCTTTGGCCGTTATTTTTTCATTAAAACTACTAAATAAAGTGATAATCATTATGTTTTCAAAACATTGGTGCAAGTACCGATCTACTTAATTGACATACAAGTTTCTGTGTGAGTGTTAGAATCTAACTCGGTATTCGATTTATAATAAAATTACCCACACAAAGGTGAAGCATCATCTCCGCATGCATGCTATTAAAAGTTGTTTTAATTATGTTGAATTTTAGTTCGAAATCGAAATAGCGAATGAAAGGTAAAATTATGGTTATGTAAATTGGACTGAACCATAATTTAGAATTTTAGATCAAATCAATATTAAGCTGATTGATCTCGTGTTAAGTTGCAAATCAGTGGTGTTTGACGACTTGAGTTTTTAAACGCGGTAGCAAGTAGGTAGGTACTTACCCGTAGCGCAAACAATCGGCGCACGATGCCGTGGCGATAGATTACATTAGTAGCTATACATTGCGTAGCGCAAAATAATACTAATCACTATAGATCCTTAATATTGCAATTTTATGATGAACTGACTTTTGCATCGTGATAAGTATCCAAAGAAAGACGTTTTAGTGATTTTTTTTTGTGTAGCCGTTTCTAACACCCTGTATATATCAAAGTAACCCTGTCCTGCAGGCGGACAGAGTTCTCTCGGAATAAAACTGATGCCTCTGACCGATTCATCATATTTAATTGGACTTATTTTTTGTTCCAACGTTATCTCGTTTTTATTTTTATAGTTCACTTCTTCGTCGACTTTTTTTACAATTTTCAGATTGGGTGTTTTAATACGCAACGTCCAACACCTTCGGGAACACCACTGTATGTATCTCACTTGATTTTGAAAATCCTTTCTATTAATATGCCACTTACTTTCAAATATAGTATTACATAGTCAGTCCATACACGAACTCAGGCAAGGTATATACAAACCTACACGTATCAAGACGTGTATTGATTACTTGGTTTGTGATCTGCAGGATACATAGTGTAATATATCCTGCAGATCACAAACACACACACACACGTGCAAGCATACTGTGTTATTTAAAGTTTTTTTTTAACTGGAACTTTTAGGTACTTCTAATTTTATATTATTTTATTTGCCTTCTTTGATATAAAATTTACTTGTCAATACATTGGAGGAAAGACACTGACACCTGCAACACAGTCTTTACTAGCGCAGGCAGCGTCAGAGAATCCTACTATAAATTGTATCACATTTATATCAATAAAGATTATTATTAGTTATTTTTGTGTCTACAACAACAAAAACTTAACCTATAAGCATTACCTATACGGTTTAGAGCAATCGATAAATACCTCCTTGATTAAATCTATCCAATCGTCAGAATGCTTTGAGGGAATCTATATAAGAATACCAGATATATACCCAGAAACCCGTGACAAACAACCCCTAATATAGATTATTGTTTTCACGGAAAATACATCCAAGTTAATAGCTTATAAGTAAAAGGCTTAAAAATTATGGATTCAACAAGACAACACAAACTGGATGCTTATAATTAGATTTATAATTTTCTAAACGTTCCTTGAACGAAGACGAAGACTCACAAAAAATAATGAAATAGTATGTATACAGCATGTCGCAGTCGAATTCCTATATTAAAACATTTAAACAGTCATGGCTAAAAAATTAGGACACAGTTGTAAATGTTTTAGTGAATCCATTTTGTAAAATAATCCAAAGAAGTATAATTGAATAATAGTACATAAAAGAAAATATAACTTCAATGCATCTAAATCATGGCATCGCTTTCGTTAGCTGTTTTGGTACCATTCAGGTTTTTTTTTTGACTTGTCAAAATATAAAAGAATAATTAAAATCTGTTCTTGAATGGTGTATACATCGCGTAATCGTATCCACCAAAATACGATCAATGTCGAATTGAAGTCAGTTACAAATATAGTGAAATTGAGAACCTCCTTTAAAAAAAACAGCTTTTTAAAACCCACTTTTAAATTAATTTAAAATCACTATTTAATTTTTTTAAATAACAAATGACTTGTCTAACATAATATTATAGACATACAACTTTTCGACCTCTATAAGTACATACATATGTAGGAATATAGAAAAATGTAAGAAAATTGTCAGTTCAGTTCAGTCAAGTATGAATTGCTTGGTGCATAGGTAGTCAATAAACCGCATTGTATAAGTAAAAATCTCTTAGGACAATACTAAATTAAATAAAACAATTCTGTGTCCTTATCTGAGAGAGAAATAGTGCCTGTAATATTCTAACTTAATGTGACGCTTAAGATTATATCACTGTTCAAGTGCCTTTGTGCTGGCGACTTAAGCTATCGTTTCGTTATCGCTTAAATAACAGTAATTGGAAGAAAACAAAATTCGGACTTACTCAACTTCATGGAGTCAGTCCTAATTACTGATGAGTTATTGGTTCTGGTTCTCTCTATATGCATTTTATACCAAGATGTAAAAATCTTTACCTTATCTAGCACCTTATATTTTCAATAGCTATTATTATATTATATTTCATTAGCCCACTTCAATTATAGGTCACTTATTCATTTCTTTCACACCCATTAATACGTGGGGTACACTGAAAGTTTTGCGTAACTGTAATGTAAAAATGTAAAATAATAATATATTTACTGCTTTTCAACGTATTCTCCATTACATTTCAAACAGTTTTTCATTCGGTCAAACCATTTTTGAAAACATGACGACCATTGGTCTGAAGGCATGTTTTTCACGTGCTGATTGAAAGCTATCATGGCCTCTTCCGGCCCCGTAAATCATACCTCCATTAATTTTTGGGAAAATAAAGAAATCGTATGATGCCTCGTCTGGAATATGTGCGGGATGGGTCACTAGCTCAACTTTTTCAAAAGCCAAAAATTATTTTGTATTGTTCGCGGTGTGCGCTGAAGCATTGTCATCGTGCAATAGGATGCGACTTCTTGGTCGTTTTTCCTTAACTTTTTCAAAGACACTAGGCAAATAAATGGTGGTGTACCACTCAGCATTAACTGTCTTTTATTCTTCAAGTGGGATTGTGCAAAAAAGACCCGTCCGGGAGAAAAAAAACGCAACAATTTTTGAAGTGAAAACTTCTTTAGCGGCGTTGTGCACGGGAGAGAGGAAGAAAGGGAGGGAGGGAGGGAGAGAGAGAGGGAGAGAGAGCGAGAGAGAGAGAGAGAGAAAGAGAGAGAGAAAGAAAGAGAGAGAGAGAGAAAGAGAGAGAGAGAGAGAGAGACCGGGTTTTATCACAAATAATACTTTGGGCGTTCTGTTGCTGACATCGCTAGAGAAACAGGTATTGCTGTAAATATAATGTTTGTTCCTTTTTTTATAAACATATCAGTTACAGTGAGCTTTATTCCATAAAACATATAGATATTATTCGGATTACGGAGATGGATGAGTAAAAGTAGTCGGAAGGAACTAATTGAGATTGGCGGTAGATTTAATGCCGAAGGTTATAAAGAAGTTTTCGTTGAAAGTCTTAAATATTATACATGACAACTGTTAAATCTACATAATGCACGTCGTTGGTTTCGGGAGAAAACTGGGCATATTGGCAAAATCCCTTTACCTCCAAAAATTCTGGATGTAAATCCGATTGAGAATGTATGGGGACTCATGGTGCAGGCTTGGGACAATAGCACTCTTCGAACAAGGTATCTCGGTAATCATGCTATGAATATTTTTAGGAGACAGATATGTGCTAATATATGCGATTAACTCCATGTGCGCGCGCCTACCAAAATGTGATATTTGCAAATGGAGGTCACAAAAGGTTTTAATCTTATTTAATTATCCTATTAATGCTGAAATCATTTAAGTGACGTAAGTTATAATTAAAGTGATTATGACAATTAGTTGAGTTTTATTTAAAAAAAAAAACGGAACCACCGAAAGTTAATTTGGTAAGTATTTAATTTACTACAAAACGAAACAGAAAATCGATTATGTTCAGCGACAATTTCAATGTTTGGAGTTATGATGTTTTGAATACAATATTTTTCAGCTACTTTTGACCAATCTGGTGTTCAGTTCATTTGTACAGTGTAGTGTTTAGCTAATTTTGAACGTTTAAAATGTTCATTCAATTCTGGCGCTAGTCGTAAGCGAATTATACATGCGTCGGTGCAAATGAGTTTTGGAAATATGGATGTGGTCATCTACTCTTGGAGTTGACCGTACAGCGCTGCCCCGGGTATGTCACATTCAGAAACACGTCACAAACACGAAGTAACTGGTCTACGATAACTAAACAGAGTAATTGGTCTATAAAAGTTAATGTGAATCATCTGGGAAAACGCCTTGACGGTTTCCCCGGAAGCTTGCAGTTAATAATATAGTATTAGTAATAATAATAAATTATTGAGTTAGTAAAATGTTGACAACCATTTGGACTGAGAATGCGTAGTCTCATGCTTTATTCCCTCTATGTGTTCGTAGTTTATTACCTGTTTCAACAATCGTGGTAGCGAAATATGAAGTAGAAAGTAAATTGGGTCCCCTCAACCGTGTGAAATGAATTAAAAAGAAGAACAGGTTCTTAATGAACCTATTTTTATAAAAAAAAGACATCCTTATCAACTGAACTTTTGAATGTTAAAAGAAGTACGTTAACAAAAAAGTATTAATTATACCAGAAAAGAGACCATAGACAAGTGGCTATAAAGTATTGGCGGACGGCCAATGCTTACGACAAAATTCATTTGTTTTCAACGAATACGCTCGTTGAGAACAAAGCAATGTAATTGTGATAGTTTTTTTTCATGTAAACGACATTTTGGCACCAAATAACTTGTTTCTCTTGGAAAAAGCGTAGTATGAAAATACTCCGCAGGATTCTGCATTGTCAAGTTTAACACTAGCAAAACATTTTGTGGTTACGGGATTATTTTACAATAATTTGTTAAGTTTGAATTGCTTTTAAAACAAAATCTACCTTAATAACTAATTCGGTAGATGCTAGTAATTCAGTGTTAGTTAGTCGATAATGCAAACACTTATTACCCTTTACTCCCCTTTTCTTATATAAATGATAAATAAGTTTTTGTATTATTTAAATAGCAATGGCGTGATTCTCTAGTTCATTTAATATATTTATTAAGTACACGAAGCAGTCACGTAGAACTGTCACCTTGCCAATATAGTTCGATACGATACCTCCGGGACAGGTTACAACGCTCCTAGCTTGAGGCGTTGGATTGAATTATAGGGTGGAATACTGTTCTAGTATGACATCTATGATGAACAGTTGGTTTGCTGTCAATAATTTATATGTATATATAAATGTTTAATTCATAACTGAAGTTCGACGTCATTTCTTGTGTTACCTGTTGTTAATACTAAATAAAAGATGGCATATTAAAGTTAGAGACAACTGACCTAAAAAACTTTTAACACCTGACCTAAATAACCTGTTTACCAGTGACTATAATTGGTGCATGTCTATCGAAACGTCTATATATCTGATATAATATTATTATAATAAACGCCTAAGTGGGTTTTGTTTGTTTGTTACGCTTTCACGACTGACCTACTCAACCCGTCATCCTGAAATTTTGCATACACGCCAGGGGTATGGAAGATGACATAACTTCTTTTTTATCCAGAAAAAGGTACTGTTCCCAAGGGATAGAAAAATAATTTAAAGTTAAGGTTAAGTTTACTATATAATATTCTCGTCATTCTGATCTTAAGACCGTTTTAGTGACCACAATCGGTATCTTCGATCGAAATGTCTAGAAATCAAAGATACGAGTACGTATTTCTTTAAGTTATAAACGCGATGAAGACCCTTTCTCTTAATCGTTTTAATGTGTACCTACACTACAAACGACGAAGATTTAAAAAACAAACTATTACATGGTTTCGTTATTTACAAATCCAATACCAACAACTAGTCTTTATAAGCCTTTCTACTTATAAAAAGTTTCTAGTATATTTAATAAAACGTGAAATAAGTCGTCTAAGGAAGAGACAAAGCCTTAGTATATTTCCAGCAATCTAGACGTTCATGTTTAAACACAAAATACTTAATCCATTTTCTTGCGACATTACATTCCTGCTTAGGAAAGTAAAAGCTGAGAGAGCTTACTTTAAATTAAAAAATATACGGCATCGTGGAAAAGTAGGCAAAAAAATAAAGGGATTATGAAAGGGCCTTACTAATTATATTGCCTTGGGGAATATTCGTATCTTCTAGTAAAGGAATTTTCCATAGCCCGATTCAGGATAACTTTGCACTGGTGCGGTCCAACAGCACATAATTCATTCCGCTCAGTGAAATATAATGCGGATGTTCTCATAATGTACGACGCGCAACTTAATCCGGCCGCGACTTTTTCCACCACAGAAATTTATACAAATGTACCGCCGCCTAATGACCTCACTAGGACGCTCGCTGCGGACCGTTTTCATCACTTTACGCTACTTAGACTCAATGACGGTTCAGTTTTTATTGGGCTTCGTGTAAGAAAACTATCTACGCATCACCTACGTCTCATTTACCTAATAGAATTAGGCAACACTATTAGTGTCCTTTGGGCCATTTGCTAGTCCGAAATCTTTTGTGCAAATTATTGTGATCTTGTGAGCATAAGATTTCGGACTAAATCAAATCCATTTTGAAGTGAAAACTTCTTTAGCGGCGTTGAGCACTTTTTGGGATGGGTAAAAAACGTTAAATTCGCGTCAGGACACGTGCCCTGATCGAAAATTCGTAAGACGGAGCCGAGTTTCTTATTTTTTTTAAAAATTTTTGTACGGCATTACGGCAGATTAATTAATAAGGAGCTTACAAAACTCAATGTTTAGATTAGCGCCCTCTAGTAGATCTATACCATATAATACATATGTATATATTAAAGTGCACAAACGTGTCTTAAGAAGTTTTCACTTCAAAAAGCGTGAGGTATCCTTGGGACACCCGGTTGGAACGAAGTTCGTATACATTTAATGGATTGAATAAATTGTACCAAAATAAATACTTATAGTTAATATTGTAAAAAGTCGAAATTAAAATTGCGCGATCTGTGAAATTTGCGTTAACTAATATATGGATAATTAGTAAATATCAAACTTCAGTAGTATCGCGCAGAATCCACAGATGGCGTAAAAATATTTTTTTAAATATAAGAAACTCGGCTCCGTCTTACGAATTTTCGATTAGATCACGTGTCCTGATGCGAGTTTAACATTTTTTACCTATCCGAGGGCCCACTCGGCTCGCCTCGTGCGCACTCGCCACCACTCGGCTCTGTCTTACGAATTTTCGATCAGGTCACGTGTCCTGACGCGAGTATTTGTCACTGTATATATACGTACCTACTAACGTACTAACTTTTATTTATTACGTTTACATTTATTTATTAAATAGTAAATTTCTTATTATTCTTATGCAGTTACTCCTAAGCCTGAGAAAAGTATATAGGAAATTTCAATTCACTGATTTTATAATAACAGATAATAATGAAAATCTAAATAACCGAAACTACTAAGATTTCGATTATACAGTGACAAATAAAATACAATGATGCACATAGATCGAACGAAACCGAAACCTAAAAGTCACAGTACCACTTTTTTTCAGAGTTCCACACAGATTCAGCCAATATATAGATAGGTATCGAAATATATTATAGATGCGATATCCGGTACTCTAAACTCATGTATAAATATGATTTGATATGGTGTAAAAGCGATATTACTCATGCCTAGAAGGTATGGAAACTACTGAGGTCTTCAGCCGCGGCATAAGCGGTCTGAATAGAAACGGCCGCGACCGGAAGCAAAAAAGCTACAACTGCACGCCGCCATGCCGCCTGCGACAGCTTCTGCAGCTCGACTTGGACTTGTACCTTAAGATTTAACAATGTCTTCTAAACGAGTCTTAAAATACGTACCTACTTTAAGCACAATATAAGTGGCTTACTTATTTTATACTTGAGTACAAAACGCTGTTTTCCTCATTTATACTCTTGGGACAGTTGGTGAACAGTGATATCTAGTTATGATATCTAGATATTATGGAGGTATTTCAGTGTGATATAATAGCTACACAGTACTGAAATAATAAAATTACAAACAACATGCCTAAGTATTTAAACATGCAATAATGTAATATTTATCCAAATATAATATTTATCCAAATTCTACATGTATATTCAAAATCTATGCTTCACCTTATTTGAATAACCCGGAATAACCCATAGACTAGCTAATTCAATAAACACAGAAAATCGATTGTACATTATAGTGCTACTTAACCACCATGGCATACCTGTCAAATAAACGTAGGCAAAATAATAATATTTGTAAAATTATACCCATAGATGAAAAAGTAGATTATTTGGTAGGTCTGGAATATTATTATAAAGATGAATATTATTATAAAGTTAATATTATAAACAAGTACAACACACGTAGGGTTAGAGAGAAGAAACTGGTTCAACCACAGATAACAAATTATTATGGTAAGAGAACATCTAAGTATTTGGTACCTGAAGTGTTTAATAAAATAGATATATTAAAAGAAAAAGTAAAAATTTGTAAAGGATTACTTAGGACAAAATTGAAAAACATTATACAGGATAGCTAATAGAACTAAATACGTTTGTTAAAGTAGATTAAACCATAACAATATAATATATAAGTAGCAGGTATTTAATTAATATATTTAAAGTTACATTAGGTCCTATAGTTAACATAACAACAATAAGACATAGGTTTTATTATATAATTGTGTATTATTGTGTCTAATATTAGGTGTACATAAGGTCATTCATTCCTCTCGCCATCAAACGTAAAAGTTTAGCAAATTTAGAATTAAATAACACCTCTGTAATATAATTTTATTATTTAAAAATATATATAATAAGACTTTGCAGCTTAACCCTAGACACCTTAAGTTCGCCTCCCCCCTATATACTCTAACCATTCGTCGATTTGACTAACATTTTTCACGTATTAATATAACTTTTCATAATGTTTGTTGCACATACACGTGGAGCAGCTATTATTCTATAAAATAAAACACTTACTTTCTGTTTTATTACAAAAAAATTATATCTTTTATTAAATCACTGGTTTTATAAGACCAGAGGAGACAATGTATTAAAAACAATCTAAATTAAATAAAGAACAAAATACAGTGTTCTCTTATTTAGTAGTATTTATTACAATACTATAATTATTTAGAAATACAAAAAATCGTTTCTTTTAACACATTTTATACAAAAATAAACTTGTTCACCACAAATTGCATTGCATTTTGAGCGTTATAAGTTTTTCATGGGCCAAAAGAAAACCCTGCGGTAAATTTTGCTATAAAAAGTTAAAGAGAAATTGACCGCAGGCTTTTCTTTTTCGTCAATTTGTGCCTATGCTGGTTGAAGATCATATTGGTCTTAGATGATGGTTGACCTTGACCGTGCCCCATGACTAATGTATCTACACCAAAAGTTGTGCTATTGTAGAATTCAATCATGCACGACTTCTTTGTTTCGGAATTTGTCGATCCCTCTTCGTCACAAAATTAGTGTAGGTCACCGGGCAACGCGTGTAATATATCGCTGCTGCTCTGTTCAAAATTCGCCCTTTACTCATAGCCCAAACATGATGTGACCGACTGCGGACGCTACTTGAGAATAACAAGACTCTTGGACCATTACTCGAGCTCTCTTCAGTTGGAAAAGGAGGTGTTTTTAGCTCCAGTGCCAACCATCAAAGCAGGAGAAACCCACTCTTGATTTCTTCATCGTCAGAGGGATGGGACGTCTCTTTTGACTGAAAATTACTTTCAACGTTATTGACCCCACATTATCTGCAGTTTTGCTATCGGATATTCTTCTGCACTACTAGATATCCTTACCCTATAAAACGCGCTATACAACTATCAGACAGGAATCAACCATAAAACTGCAAAAAAGAAAACGTAAGTTTGAAAAAAATCTACACGAACCCCAACCATTCGCAATGAGCATAATATAATATATATTATACTTACCCGCCGGATCCGATCGCCTTTTGAAAGAGCCCGGGTCATTTGTATTCTGAGAGCAATAAACAGTGCACAAAGCACACTGTACAAAACTATTAAAATTAATAACGATTTTAAATTTATTTCCAAAATCGATTTTCCTATTTTCTTAGATTTGAAAATAGTATTTTTAGGATCACTTTGTTGTCCGTCCGTCCGTGGGTCTGTCTGTCTGTCAAGACCCTTTTTCTCAGGAACGCGTGAAGTATCAAGCTGGAATTTATATCAAATACTCAAATCTACTGTCCCTTAGAGCTGTGAAAAAATCAAACTTCTAAGCCAACGCAATCAAAAGATACAGTCGTTTATGCCGCAAACCGCAAATTTTCGACACTCGCAAGGGAATCAAAACCTACAGGGTACTTTCCCGTGAACTCAGAATCTTGAAATTTGGTACGAAGCAACGTCTTAAAGCACAGATAAAGGCAAAAAATTGCGAAAACCGTATATTTTTAGTTACATCATATAATAAAAAAAATTATGGAACCCTCGGTGCGCGAGTCCGACTCACACTTGGCCGATTTTTTTTTAAATAGTTCCTTAATAGATAAGTATATTATAGGTAAAAGTGTTTAAACATCAATAATTAAAGTAACTAATAAGCATTCGGTGTATAGCCTATGAAAGCTTGTAATCATACTCGTAATTCTAGAGTTATTTATTCAATTCACGCGTTGTCAACTGTCAACTATGTATAAAGTTAAAAAAATATAGGGTAGTAGAGAAAACAAACAGTGCACATTTTTCAAACTTTTAATAAAATAGTTTCTTTTTTTGTGTTCAGGAACGACTGAATATCACATTGATGAAGTGGATAGTGTTTGTTTATTGAAATTTGCATGTGCAGTTTGAACTAGATTATCTCTGTTATCGCTTACAGATTCAGCTGCAGATTCCTGACGTGAAGGTCAGTTGTAGGGAGCTGTAGGTACTGCCACATGCCTTACGATAATTGATGTTTAGAAATAATTTAAAATTTAAGTACGATTAACCCGACCTACGTAGGTTTATCAGCGTTTTCAGCGTAGGCGAAGCAGCGTCTTGACCTTAGGAAGGCTATCTGTACAAGAAGTCTCTTGCTAGAGAGTGTGGTCTACTGGACAGGAATGTTGAATGTTGGTCTACTGCCGGGTCGATGAATACATAAATGCTCCCGCTAGGCTACACCAGGGTTCTGTAAACATCTTGTATAAAAGGCACGACGGCGACGTGACGAACAACGGGGACGCGGTTTTAGTCGGTTCAACTCTGCCATTTCGCCGTTAGTGATTTGATAACTCTTGGAGTCTTAGTAAAAAAAAGTAAAATAAGTTTACTATGGCTGCCATCTTAAACCATTACCTATATAAAAACCCAAAAAAAAAAATTCGCATTGCATTGCATACTTCGATGAAATGCTTTTAGGAAAAAAGGAGTATGCGATACGACCAGTTTCACATAAATAGTACAGAAGTTAGAGAATTAAAGAATACTAGAGATCGCCTGGTGGTCGAAGTTCGACCATAATTCATAAACTAAATGTTTTGTTTTAAATCGACCTCCACTATAACTTGAACTGTCATTGTATAGACTTTCCGTACCATGACAGGTCAACATTTATACTGGGCGCCGCCTGGGCGCGTATAGCTTGATGTAGCCATTTTCACATACATTTTATGTTTGTAACATGTATTGTTGAAAAGTTTTAGCTGCTTTTCTTCTAATTACAAAATTTAGGCATTCCAAATTTCGCTGGCAACTTGCAATTTTTTTGAGTAGCGTTATGCGTTACGTGATTTTAAAAATAGAATAAAAACAAAATAAAAACGTTTTGGTAGTTGCAACCATTTGTAACCAAAGTAAAAAACGTATAGGTACTATTTAGGACTCTTTAGTTTTATCGTGGTAATACAACATCTGCAAAAAACAAATCAATAACAAAACTCGAAAGAAACTTTAACGTTTGACCTAATTCGACTATTGAAACTTGGCCCACCACAAAATACCTTCATGTATGTTAAATAATAAAAGGCTCTGGCTACCGGATACGACGGCCTCGGTAACTCATACACAGTTCCGGCGTAAAAACGACACAGCCGGACAGCGCGGGCGACGATAGCACCGTTATATGTGTGTACACCGCTTTATTTACTACTAGTCCGTTTCCGAGATTTCACTCCAAGCAAGCCAATTTTACCAACTATACCCCATTATATCTAACACCGAACTATGTACGGAATGTAGAAAATTGTGAATATACATACATGATATGTCTAGGTTCATTTCTGAGCTGTTGTCAATATTTGTAATTAGTTTTTATTATACCAACCTTAGAAAGGAGGAGGTGCAATGTTCTTTGTGTACATTTTTAAGTTTAGGTATGTTCGTTAAAAGTGTATTTTAACATATAATAAATAAAGTATCTCCCGAGTATTGACAGTAAGCATAATTATGGTTAAACAAGATATGAAGCTTTCAGATTTTATTTAACAATTCGTGCCAAGGTCTTACTGGACACCCGGTTTGAACGAAGTGTCTTTTGATATATATTTAATGAATTGAATAAATTGTATCAAATTTTAGTAAATATTGTAAAAACTCCCGACCGAAAGTTACCCGACCTAACATATGTATAATTAGTATACAACCAACATCAAATTACATTAGTATCGCGCAGAATCCACAGATAGCATAAATAAAAAAATCAAGTCGCGGTCAGCGTTTTCGTTGCGCTAACACTTTGCCTGCCCTAGCCCCATCCGCCGAGAGTCTGAAGTGTAACGTGCGTTATGGAACTTCGTTCCAATATAGAAATATAAAACAATTACTTTTAAAATAGAGATATATATATATAATATAGATACAATAGATTAGACCATCATATGTACATACAATATTGAACACGTATTATTATGTGGTATTATAGTAACTTAGCCGGCAAACTTACCAAGTTTAGTTTGGCAATGAATAAATTAATGAAATCCTGAATTACTGTGATATAAACTTTGTCATCGTCTTTTGGATATTTTAACTTTTCGGCATTGATGTTAGTCTACAATACTTATTGATTTGTAATATTATAAACATACTCTCCCCAAACTCACAATTCTTCCCATTCATTTACACATGTTTATACTCGTGTCTTTAGTATTGGGATTTACACAGGTTGAAACACATAATGTGACTCTCATCAAACCTCGAGCAACAAAGCATAACGGTTTTCTATAGGTAGACCAGTTGCTGGGATATTTGAGTGCACCGACTTTTAATATCGATTGAGGCACATAGCTGTATACAGGATCAAAAAGCTACAGCGAATAACGACTTAAGGTGCCAATACACAAAGTTTAACACTTTTTTATGCTTTTAAACTAAAGTTCTAAATTTAACTAAACTATTCTAAATAAGTTCTAAACTAAATTTAAAGTTAAGAAAAAATAGTTCATATTTAAGTGGTAATACCTTGTTAACAGATTAGTGGTAAGTTTCAATACCTCTTCCACCATAATTTAAAGATTTTACGTATATTTAAGATAAAGCATTTATGTTTTTCTTTGTAGGTAGGTTAACAGCACGCTACGGTGTGGTGACCTGCACGTGTCACCACACCGTAGCGTCTACGTAAAAGCACTCATACAGCGGCATGCCTTGCCACAGCATGCGTGACCCGGCATTAACATTTTCTCAAGTGCTCTTGGAAAGCTTTACAAACGTACGTACACGACTAGGCAATCACTTACATAGTTATATCGCCGGGTGGATCGTGCCTGCCATACAAACGGCGTGGACGTCATATTAAGTCTGTTTGCAAAGGATACTATAAACGAATAGATATTCGATTAATAGCTAGTAGTTACCGTTTTTACGGAACCCAAAGAAATCCTTATCGTTCGTTATCTATGGATTGTTAAAACTATTTCCTTTTAAACACAAAAATAATTGACATGTAAAAACAAAAATGGTACTAAATACATCCCTAATAAACATGTCAAGCATTTTAAGAAAAATAAATCTTTGAAGTCTACGTGAAAACAACTCCTTTTTTAAAGGACGCTTTTCATGTTAACAGTCTTTGCTTTGGGATAGGATTCGCCAATAGTAAAATCTGATCCAAAGTAATATTTGAAAAAATGAGCCACGACAAATACAATTATATATCCTTCCTACTTTCCTACTAGAGACGGCCTGGTAACCCTTTTCAGCTCTACCAACCGACGCTACTGGCTCAGTGTTATACTTTTGCTGCTGAGTAGCTACTAGTAGGTACTTTGGGTCCCGGCACATCTGGTGCCCGGTCCAAGTCCCGGAACTTTTCGTAAATTTAGTTGTCTCGGGTCCCGAGACTTTCAGTCGAGACTCGAGACGAGACACACTCTTTAGACTTTTGATATTGTATGGTATAATTTAAATTTTCAAAAGGTCATACACACAAAAATAAAAGTAATAAATAAAAGTCTAATAGAAATGAAACAAATTTTTTGATTTATTTGTATGACTTATTAATATATGTATGAGAATTTGAAAAATTTGATTTGTTATAATTTCCACCTTTGTTATTATTTTTAAAAGTAAATCCAAACATAAAAAGAAATTGACGATAGCTAGGTATGACGTCAAAATTGTTTTAACATTTAATAAAGAGTAACTGATTTGATTCGACCGCCAACTACTGTATTATTAATTATTAGTATGAGTATAATTACTATGATTCCTAATTCTAAGACCGTTTCATACAGCCGATTTTAGTACCAAACTAATGATTCTGTGTGTATAATAGTAATTATACACACAGAAAAGTAAAGTTAACTTAGTAAAGTTTGTTTTACAATTATAAGATTTTACTGCCGAAATTGGATTATAAGAATTAAAAATACGTATTGTTTAGACTACTACTAAGGTAGTAATTAATGTAGATTGTTACTAAAATTGTTTTTTATTGATACATCTCGCCAAGAATAAACTCGATTCTTATTATATTCCGAGTAGTTTTGAAGTCCCAGGATGTCCCGGCACTTTGAGCGTATGTTGTCTCGTGACCCGGGACCCCAGCCCCAGTAGCTATGATAATATGAAAAGGGTGAGAGAGGGTTATGAACAATTTATCAGCATCGGTAACAGTTAACCATCACTTTCTTAGTTGACCTGAAATTCGAACACAAAATCCACGTCTTATCAAAAGATGGCGGAAATCCAAATGTGAAACCTCATGATTTACAATTCATTGTCAATAACCAACGAGATAGTCTGTTGCTTTATATTCTAAATTGTTTAATCTAAACGAAAGAAAGCTACCTCAAATAATTGGCCCTACTTCCCTCTCACTTTCATAGACGCAGTTAATCTTTGTTACGATGAATTTTTCCCCTGTGGCCATAAAAGTGCAATAGATTAAAAACTCTCATTCTTGAGTACTGCAGCGAGCTCTATAAATTAAAGCACGTTAAGGGTAAATGCAATGTACAATGTACTGCTGACGTAACTTGGTGCACATATTAGCAATATTTTCCAAGTTTAACAAAATTCACTGAAAATCTCACATTAGAAATCTACCCTGAGTGAAAATTAATTTTATTAATTACCATATGATATTTTAAGTTATAAAAAGTTTAAAAGGATTAAGGTCTCACAAGGGAACTCGAACTTCTGACAAACCCGCAGCTCTTGGGGATACTCAATGACTCAGCCAGCTGTGACCCATCCAGATTTAGAATACGGTAGTATTCTTCAAACATGATATAGGAATTTCAGTAGATGGCTTATCTACTGAAATTCCTAGGAATTACTATGTAAACATTAGTTTTTGTAAAGATTAAAGCCTAAACTAAAGAGGTCAGAAACTAAAAAAATATATAAATATTATTAATAACAAGAAGTCAAATGAACCATAAGTCCCACTTTTGTCAGTTTTTTTAATGGCTTTTAAAATAATCACTATGTGTATAGCGTGAGATACGGTCGGTAATTTACCAACCGTATCCTGGATGAACACATAGCTACACGGGATCCAAAGTCGTGTACGTCAGTGTTAATATGTTTGTAACTCCTTTACGCTAGAGAACCATGACACTTTCCAAAAAAAGTAATTATATGCAAAGATTGAAACAAAGTTCATTTTAGTATGATTCTTTTATATTAACCTAAATTTACATACAATGTACTGGCCGACTTAACTTCAAACAGTTCTTACAAGGCGCGCACTTCATTTAGGAATATAATTTATAATAAGTACATTTAAAGTACAGTAAGTACTTATCGCATAGTACCGTCATATGTCAAAATACGACGTGAGACGAATTTATTACGAGAATTAAACGGTGAAATTCTCCTCACAGATCCGCTGGAATTTAATGTTTTCAGAGCAACAAGAGCGTACTAACAAGCTGCGGAAGCTGGTAGATTCGTGACGTTTTCAACGAATTATTTTAATTAATTTGAGGCAAGGTGAGGGTGGTTCCGCCCACGTGCGACTCCCACCTCCCACATTCACCTCGTCCACGTCCCAACACCAGCCTCTACAAAAAACTAATTCAACTTGCCCACCATGTGGGTCCTATACCGTATCAACAAGCAATTCGCAATATAAAATCATGGTAAGTACGAAAAAACGTCTATGTTGTCGTGAAAAACATTATATCAATTAATATTAATTATAAGGCTAAAACAAAAATACTGTAGATACGACTATATCCAAACATAGTATGAGTATTTTCCATGTAGTCTTAATTACTATTTTAGATTGTGCGTAGGGACAAAGTTCTATGATTTAACTCTCTGTACTGCAGTAGTTAATTCGGCTTCTTAATCTTACTGAAAAGATGACATATTGAGTACAATCATCCCGAAGTGGAACCTGAAATATGAAGTAGGTAGAAACAAAGCAATTACCAAGGCGCCTGAAATGATTTCAGTAGATTGTGGGCTCTAACCTCACCCAGTACAATACTGTATGTAAACCAACTTCTAACACAAACAACAGGGTAGTTGACTGTCAAGTATCTTTTCATCAACATAATAGCGGAACGTTCGCGAGAATTTTGTACGAAACAACAAGGCGCGACCTTATGCCTAACTGCTGTCAAATCATTCATTTTAAATATTGATTTGAAGATCATAAAATAAATAAAGCTTAAAACTAAAACACATGACAATTTTCAGACTATTTCTGAATTTTCTGATTATAGGCTGACTTTTAGGATATTAGCCTAGATTTAAAGGTAATTTAAATAGAAGGTTCTCATTACTGGAATCAGGATGCTGACGTACATATAAATAACATTTAAATCCAATAAAAATATTTAAGGATGCTTCATAGTTTGCTTACACTTATTTTGTCAGACACGACATGCAACCATTTATAACGTTGTGAAATGTTTAGATGTCCGATTAGATTACATGTTTATTAGTATCTAGAGAACAGAATAACTAATTTACTATTTATTTAAGTGTATATGAACTTCGGTTCTAAAGAAGAAGAAGAAGAAGTTAGGTACCTTCTTGATGAAGTATGAAAACTAACACTAATTGAACACCAATATGCTAATAGGGTCATACTTAATTTTAACATACACTTAGCACAGTTATTCGTGTACCAACAATAAATAGTTAACGAATAACTCGCGTGCTTTAAGTCCTCCTGCATCTATTCTGGAATGGAGGTCCCTACGACAAATTTTTATTATAAGACACGAACACGACATACAAATATAATCCTCTTCTTGCGTGACCGCGGCGTCGCCACTGATACCATAGAGTTTCGCGCTTGGTCGCAGGGCTTCAAGGACAAGAACACAGAGAGGCAGAGAGGGTATGCTTAGCAAGTTAAACACGTAGACACCTACCGTTAATGAACGTCTAACATAAAAAAGAAACGAAAAGTACGAGTATGACTAGCGCACCGAGGGTTCCGCACAAACTTGTATATAGATAATTCGAACATATAAGGTATCGTATCATGAAGATTTGCCAGTATTTATTGAAAGACAAACTTAACGTTAAAGTTTGGCGAGTTTAGAATTAAGTAACACCTCTGCTTGAGAGACCTTGCTTCTTGCCAATTTTCACGATACGAGATTAATATTAAGTACACTATGGGGTTTGATTTACCAACAAAGTGTTAATATTTGTAAAAATATAAGACTTAAATAGCCGTCATCTTTTAATTGCGTTGACTTAGAAGCTTGATTTTTTACAGCTTCAAAGAACCGCAGCATTAAGTATTTGTTATTAATTTCAACTTACCTCCTTCCTGAGAAAAAAGACTTGACAGACAGACAGGTAGGTGGACGGACAACAAAGTATAATAATAATAATAACTTGGCACATCTCACACACGGCCGTCTGATCCCAAACTAGGCAGAGCCTGTACTATTGTACCCAGACTGCTGGTAAACATACTTATTTACACACATCAAAAAAGTCTAAGCAACATGTACGGTTTTGAACTTTTGAACGATTTTTACTATTGTAATATATTTATATTTCTTTTATAAATATAACTAAGCATTCTTTGATGCATTAGTGACTAAAGCAACAAAATCCTTCATTCAATTGTTCATGTAATCACAATAAATAACAATATGTGTACCGTAACATACGAAGTATAAAATAAAGTTAAAACGAAACTAAGCTTTTTATGTTTTACAAAATTAAAAAACGACATTTTTTTAAGTGAAAACTTCTTTAGCGGCGTTGAGCACTTTTTAGGATGGGTAAAAAATGTTAAACTCGCGTCAGGACACGTGACACTGTGTCCTATATTTAAAAAAATATTTTTATTGCGAGATCGAAAATTCGTAAGACGGAGGCAAGTTGAAGAGGGAGGGAGGGAGGGGGAGAGAGAGAGAGAGGGAGGGAAGGGGGGAGAAAGAGGGAGGGGGGAGAGAGAGAGAGAAGGAGGGGGACAGAGAGAGGGAGGGGGGTAGAGAGAGGGAAGGGGGAGCGAGAGGGAGGGGGGACACAGAGGGAGGGGGTAGAGAGAAGGAGGGGAAAGAGGGAGAGGGAGGTGGGAGAGAGAGGGAGTTTAAAGAGTAAGTTTAAACAAACTTAATCTGTTTCTCAGGAGTAGCTAGTCATAAACAAAGTCATGTAATTATGTTATATACCGCCATCATATATTCATACCGTCAGTATATACATACTTCACACATGCTAAACTAATGTTATTGCCAAAGCAACGTACTTTAGTAGTATCTTGACTTTTATTTCCATATGTTTACCTATAGATAACTTAGTGGGCCCTAGAAGGTGGGCGATGTAATGTGAGTACTGGTGTTCACTCGAACCGTGTGCTCGTTTTCCAATTGAGGTGTAGGCATTTGTTGTTTACATATTAATACCAACTAATTGTTCTCTAGATAATGCTAAATAGGTACAACAGTTTTCCAAATAGTTCACAAAATATTTCCTTCATATTTCCGGCTGTTGCCAGTTCAAGTTACAGGTATGCGACCATGACATGTTCGAGCTATTGTTTACACCCCCCAATCCATCCGTATAAGCTATATCCTATTCCTTCCATTACCTTTCCTTTTTACCTACCTTTCCTTTTCAATGGATTACCAATGTTTCTTATTTTTAATTCCCAAAACGGCAATAAGGTTGCCTATTACGTGAGGGGGACCAATTTATATATGCCAAAAGTGGATGTTTAAAACGCCTCTGCCTACCCCTTCGAGTATACAGGCGTGAGATTATGTATGTTTGATTAATCAATCAAACAGAACCGACTAAAACCCCGAGCGTTAAGATTTCAAAGCAAGGAATATTTCTTTGGCGCTAAAAAGGCGACTATATTTCGTAGACGCGCGTTTCATAGATGATGATACCTTATTCTAGTTAACCTCCCTCACTTAACGTCTGGCATTAGATTTTCGGTTCGTATGATGTTAAAAAAATAAATAATAATAGAAAAAAAAATAATAATGGAAAAGTATCTGCAGAAAAGATGTCACCATATTTGTAAATCAGATAACATAACCAATGAAATTAAATGAAAGAGAAAATTATTCCGAAAACAAACACAAAGAGACGGATTCTTTAATTTTTTAATTTACATTATTTTCACTTTACATTGGTACGTTTGTAATTTGAATGAGGCCGGTCATTTTTCGTTTCTAACAGATAAAGAATATTAACACCTCTTTATTTAAAACACTTTTTATTTTATATTATGTTTTTGTTGATTATTATGCTTTATAATAAATAAGTTTTCTTTTAAATACTTTTTTTATTTACCATTCATCTCCTTACTATAATAAAAGAAGGTAAATAAATAATTTAGAGCAGGCATCCCTACACAAGCATGCAGTGACAATTTGTTGACAATAAATACACGTGCGTCCCAAACATAGTGCACAATTGTATCCCGTTTTATGTGCACCATTTGATTGAGTTACTCTATCTCGATAGTTATATAATCAAAGAAATATACATAATATGGTATGTAGTTTCTCCTATTTCTCGCTACAACTACAGATGCAGTGAAAATCAAAATTAGGAATTTGTACACGTTAACTTTAATCCCGGTTAGTCAAAAGTGAAAATTTAAATTTGTTAACTCGCAATGACACGTTTATTGGTCAATTACAAGTGCAGAGTGCAGAGCATTTATTTCCAAAAATAATTCTTTAAAAAAAAAACCGACTTCAACAAAAAAAAACTATTCCATAAAAGACTTATATATGGTTTTCTCATGGATGCCATTGTCAGAACTGGACCAAATTGAAATGGGACCACACGGGAAGCGCCAGCTTTCAAATAAAAAAGAATCATCAAAATCGGTTCACCCAGTCGAAAGTTCTGAGGTAACAAACAAAAAAAAAAAGAAGGTCATACAGTCGAATTGAGAACCTCCTCCTTTTTTGAAGTCGGTTAATAAAAAATAAACTTACAGGAATTCATTTTATGAACCCTGAAGATGACGTGGCTGCGTTTGAAAAAGGAGTGGAAGAGATCCATCACTGCTTCAGTCACTGGTTCCTTCGCAAGCACCGTCGCATGAAAGGAACGAAGACTAATTCGAAAAGCAATAAAAACATTAACAGGCTTCAATCATTCCGTTTTTTATTTTCTAAAAACATTCACTGTGGCCCCCGTTATGTTAAAAGGATAGCAATGGGATATATTAGGTCACATGCCAAATTGTCCTTTTAAGTAAGTTACACAAGATAGCATGCTGCATACAATTTTTCACATTATTCAAACGAATAAAAAATATGTTAAATACGCTAAGCAAGATTTTTCCTCCATGTAAAAATCTTAATACATAATTCTTGATACCGAATAGTAATTTAATAACCTCCGGGGATTCGCAGCGAATTGTAGAAGAATAGGTACCTACAGCATAAGTTAATTACACTAATGAACAAGGGAAGGTACGCTCAAAAAATCCACCCCAAGATCACTCCAAAGTCTTTAGTACGATGTTCTTCGCGCGGTTCATTAGCGCCTTGACTTGCGGGCGGGTTTACATGTTGCATACTATTGCAGCTACTGTAAAAATATTCATAAGATACGGTACGGGCACGCTAATTATGTTATTGTTGCAGTTGCGGGTTACTTGAAATTCCTTCTGCATATGGTTCAGGTTGCACAGCCGTTAGCAACCTGAACCATTTAGGAAATCAATTATCGGCGATATCCTAATGACTAAATCGTCAGGCTCGGTCAGCTGAACCTACTCCTAACATGAACACCTTAGCCGGCGCCAAACATAGAAACGAGCTAATTAAGGGTATTACCTTGCTCAATGACCTTGAAGATTTGATCTCTGTAATAGTATTTGTTACTTTGGCGCCGCCTACCGACAAACGACCATACTACAAAAATAAGAACTGCAGATTAAGTAAGAACACAGATGTGTCGCAGAGTTGTTATCGTTTTTGCCTATTTCATTCGCTTTCTGAGATAATTAATTAACATTTTGTTCCTCTAGTTTTTGTAGTCTTGTACTCTGTCTAATTGAGCACGGGAGCTACTACATGACACCTTCCGGAGGTCTGATGATTACCAGGTAAGTGCTTATCGGTTCGCAGTAACGGAAATAGTTAGGATGACCTAGCTTTTAAAATTTATCTAATGGAGCACGGGTGCTACTACATGGTACATTCTGAAGGTCTTATGATGACCAGGTAAGTGCTTATCGGTTCTCAGTAACGGAAATTATTAGGATAACCTAGCTTTCAACTTTTACTTAATTATGCACGGGTGCTACTACATAACACATTCTGAAGGTCTGATGATAACCAGGTAAGTGCTTATCAAAAAAACATATTTTCTGCCATAAGGAACTTGTAAAAAATACTTGCTGTAAAATCTCAACATTTTGTAGACTGTTACAGAAATGGCTTTGACATTCTGTATGGTTACCAACGACATGTAAGTGTACAGTTTGATGTCCTCAAAAAGTTTTCGAGTGCTAAAATCTAAAGAGGAATACTCTGCCAACTGAGCTACCTAGACTGTCGCGGGTTCAAGTCCCATCCTGGTTATTAACTTTTTCCGATTAAAATTTATAAGAAAAAGTTTACGTAGTAATTGCTTAAAAAAATTCAATTTTGATTTTTTTTTTATTTTTTTACACATTATTTTTTGATTGGAGTACCAACCAAAAAACAATGTTTAATATTTTTTTTGTTTTATCGTGAATAGATATTGATAAAAAATCGTAATAATTTATGGTATTTCTAAAAAATAATATATCTAAAAATACCGCAGTAGAAGCAAACAGAATAAATTACATACTGGCATAATTTTCTCTGCCCCCTCATCAACTATCATACTAGACAGATCATGTTTCTGTTGACGCCTGAAGTTCCTGATTTCGTAATTCGGGTTTCTTAATTACTTTAAAATACTAACTTCAGTATGCTAAGGTACTATTTTTACTATTACATGGTAATAAGCAACACACCACAGAAAAACAAAAGTGAGATACGTTACTTTTTCTGTAACTAGGTATTTTTTCTTAAAATGAACATTTTCACAATCAATTTAATCTCCATGAGCCCTTTCGAACGAGTCCAAATACGAAGGTTCTACGTAGTGCCATCACTGAGATCCTATACCCACCTTCGGAGTCCACCATCAGGTAGGCGACATCATCAGTCACCAAGGCCTCCATGAGACCTTTCAAATGAGACCAAACACGATGGTTCTACGTAGTGCCATCACTGAGATCCTATACCCACCTTCGGAGTGTACCATCAGGTAGGCGACATCATCAGTCACCAAGGTCTCCATGAGACTCTTCAAATGAGACCAAACACGATATTTCTACGTAGTGCCGTCACTGAGATCCTATGTCCACCTTCGGAGTCAACCATCAGGTAGGTGACATCATTAGTCACCAAGGTCTCGATGAGACTTTTCCAATAAGTCCAAACACGATGGTTCTACGTAGTGTTGACACTGAGATAACTCAATGAATACTCAATGAATATCATTGAATAAAATGTGAGTACCTAGTTTAGTTGAACAGATTGCCCCGGCCTCACTTCACCTTACATTTATTCTTATATTTAGGCATAATCTAAATCAAGCTTATTCTATGACAGGTTCCTAAAAGAAAACGAAATTAGAAACTACTTTACATATATTTACAATCTTAATATCTATTCTTATTTTGCGCTTTATTTATATTTGTACTATTTGCAATATGATTTCATTCAAAAATCATACAACACGAGAACTTTTAGATTTAATTTAAAAAAAATAACGCGCGTATAGCCCACCCGCCACAAGAGTCATTGAGGCACAGATGTATCGCGTTTGGACTATGCGTCACAGCCCTTTGCGGGGGTGCTCCAGCGGGGTACTGGTGAAGTTTCGGGTTTTTAGTTACTATTTAAAATATTAAAAGATATTGGAATAAAAAAAACAATACAAATTGTGAAATACGTCATTACATATTCGTTGGTACAAAATTCATGTCGAACTATTTAGCCTGAGAAAAATTACAGTTTAGGTTGAAAAAGGACCTGTTTACTGATATTTTTTAACAAAATTTGGGTAAGATTATTAAAATTTTAAACAATACAAAGTATTTGTGATGACCTTAAGTACACTATATATTTTTTATATGGAAAACGCACAAAGGGATTCATCTACAATCTTTTTTAAACATATGGTGTTTTTCGGATTTGAGCGAGGTAATCCCCTTAATAGGTAAAATGAACTGATGGCAGCGGTGACACGCCGCGTCTATTAGTCGAAGTATTTTTGAATTTCACTGTTGAATGTTTGGTGCGGACTCAAAATTATTTAGGTATTTACATTAGTGTAGGGGTTTATTTAGACTAACAAGTTTATTTTTCGCTTTTTTAGTTCCTTTTTCTTTAGTCCGTTTAGTTTTCTGTAAAAAAAAAAATATTATAATTATCAGATAATCATGTTTTATTAGGTATAAAGTTCTCATTAAAATGAATTAATATGAACAAATACGAAATTGATACTGTAAATCGTTGAGGAGTTCGTTCGACAGGAATCCGCATCCAAAGTTGTTGTAATTATTATCAGATATGTAACATTTTGACCGCAGAATAGCGCGAGCTCTACGAATATAGTCTGTGCGGTAAGAGAACCATTCTAGTATTTGAGGTCGCAGCAGTGCTAAATTGCCTTTTTACATCTGCTGCCTTTTTACATGCCTGTTACGTCACTATTGTTAACTGTATTGTTTACTGTCGAACTATAATGACGTAAAGTGTTGTCATCATAACAAAAAAGGTAATTTAGCACTGCTGCGACTTCAAATCCTACGACGGTTCCCTTTCCGCACAGGCTCTAGCGCATTGGGTTAAGTGGCCACTTGGACACTTAGCACCGTTTCAAGTGTTATTGGTTCAATCCCATAGGTAATAATTTATGTATGACAGATAATTATTCTGAGTCTGGATAGATTTGTGGCATTTACTTCTATGTTTGTAAAAGCCACAGCTACATAAGGAGAAATCACTGACTTATTTTTTGGTTATTATAGTTATTTGTAAAAAAACAGTGAGCCAAGAGAAGTTATTGCTATGGTACGTACCTAGCATAGCTTACCGCAATCTAGACACATTTAATAGTCTAACACTCTGTTACATATTACTTTTATTTTATATATATAAATAAAATAGGCACCATGTGACTCGAGCGTAATGAATAGAGTAGCTCCTTCATTAGTGAACCGGTGCGGGTGGCGGGGCTCCAAGTATAGACCACATTTTTTGTCCCGCTAGCAGGGAAATTTCCTTATATATTATCACCGTGGATACTGTAATTTAGTACAATGCTAAAAAAAGGCTTCACGGTTCTTGGGATCTGTTTGTACTCTGCCCGTCTCACATTAAAGTTGTGTAACAAAACCGTCTTAATTAATTGAAACCGTACTTGGAAAAGTGAATACATAATTTAACCCTAATTTAAATCAACTGTATTCTGTAAATAACACTCCGGTTTCACTTCTTTTAAAACCTACCTACTCAATTAATATGTAGTTGTAGGTAACTACTCAATACGCTGTGCCGTACGTAAGTCCTAAGATTTTATTGCCACGGTTATAAAGTGTTATTAACCAACTTCAAAAAAGGAGGTTATCCATTCGACAGGTATGTGTGTAATAATATTAGAACTGCAAAATATTCACTTATAGTTATAACAGGGCTTCCAAACAAATACACAATATTTTAAAGATGTATGTTTGTATGTTTGTCCACGTTTTTTTCTGAAACAAGTGATCGGATTGTTACCTTTCTTTTTTTATTTGCTTACATTTACTAAAACTTAGAGAAGAGTAAAGATTTCATCAAAATCGGTTCAGTAGTTTTTGTGATATAGACTAATAAACGTGTAAGTGTAACGGCCTGGCCTGATACGAGCTACGACATAGGGGTGTGATTGCAAAGACAAAGCTTGATTTAATTCTAGAGCGCATCTTAGAACATCAGAATGGCCGTGACCAAACTGGCATCACAATACAAATCCACCACTGGAACTAAATATTAATCTATATACATATACGTGAAGAGAATTATTTGTACGCATAGAGATAATTTCGCCAACGTAAAATTTGGAATTGAGAAAGCTAAAATTTTTAAACAATATGTGTTGTTATTTATTTATTTATTTATTTATCTGGTGATTTAAAAGGGTTGCAAGTTTGTTTGCCTGATTTCTTATCACAAGGTTCAACCATTTGGAAACAGGCACAGGCAGATACGGTTTTATCTGTTATCTATATTTTTTATAAAATTTTACATCTGGTAAAGCAACATTAGAGTGTAAGAGTAAGTGGAGCAATACTCTACTACACCAGATACCGGAAAGCGCAAAACGATCTCCTAAGCTAGCTCCATGAACGCTCGTCTAGGGATAACAGGTGGGGCTGCGCATTAGCTATGCAGAAGTAGACTTGAAACGGTTGTGCGACCTGTTCCGCGCGCCTCTGTGATCTGGAAGATGAGAAGGCGGCCATACCGTGGAATGTTGGGGGCATTCCACGGTATGGCCGCCGTCTTACCAAGAGGTGGCGGCCAAGATCTGCAGAAGTTCTCAGATGCTTGCTTCTTAGAGTATACCCGGGTACCCTGCAAGAGATCCACTTGTGAAGAAACCTTGAGATTTTAATCGATGCGATTCCGGCATACCACACAACCACTGCATACTTATTCGCAGACTACCTCAAAATCGTGATAAATATTAAAAACGCGGATGTTTGTAACTTAGTTCAGGACGACATTAGTTAAGTGGTGTGACCATAATAAGTTCAAACGACAGGGACAAGCTAATAACTTAAAAAAGTTAAATGCACACGTGATTTCGGAATCATAATAGACAGTAGGCTAACATTAATTGCATACTTAGTTATCTAAATTAAACACACTGAACGCCTATAAAATGTGTAGCTTCATCATTAGTTTGCAGTATTTTGGAATATTGCTCCCAAGTTCAGTCTCCATATTATGAAGTTCACAGAAGTCGCCTGGAACGGACTTAAAGGAGGTTTCTTAGCCATCTTACTTATGACACAAATTTAAAGATACAACTAAATTCGTACATTACTCGTCTGCAATATTTTAAACTAATCTTGCTTGGTGATAGACGAAAGCTCACATGATCTTACATATCTATATAATACCCTTAATAAAAATATGGATTGTCCTAAACTAACGTAGAGTAGGTTGCCGCGCTCAAGTGCATACAAGCTGTTCAGTTTACGTAGATATAACACTAACTTAGGTCTTAACTGGCCAATATCCAGAATTACCAAATCGTAAGGAACTTTCTCGATTGTTAGAGTTACATATTTCGTTCGTATCGTCGTATTCGTTTTATATCATATTTTGTGGTAACTTGCCTAAGTATAAGAAAAAGAATAAAATATCCAGATTATGTAGGGTCCAAGCTTGGGTAGGTATGTCTTTACTAGGTTTGAACTTGAACTTCTGTATTGTTACCTCATCAAATAGACAAACGAATTGGGAGCCTACAATTTTTATTTTGAGGTCGGTGTCTGCAAAGCCTTAGAATATATATTTTAAATTATTTTTTTTATTGTAGCAAATCGTTCTTATTCTTTTTAATTTAGTGAAGTATTCATCTTACTTATTCACTAAACATTTTCTACCAATGAGGGAGTAGGTATAGCATAATTATACCATGGAACAATACTCATATTAAAATGATTAAAGTTCTAAACATTACTACCAAGGACATGTTAACAGCCGTCTGTTCCTTTCAGAGTGGATGTATCGGCGGCCTCGATGGCTTGACACCGCAACATCTTAAAGATTTGGTGAGTTCAAGCGCCTGGGAGGCTGGTGATGCTCTCTTGAAGGAGCTGACGGCTTTAGTAAATCTTATGCTCTCCGGCAATGTGGATGATGGCATCATGACATCGTATACGGAGCCAACTTATGGTACCAATGGTAGCATTCGTCCGATTCCCGTAGGGTTTACCATGCGGCGTATGGTGTCCTGCAAGACCGATGCCATAAATGCTTGGCAGGTAGTTTGTCCCAATACTCTTTTACCTGTTCATCCATCATCTCAGAGGCCATGGGACGCGCCGTTATGCACTTTAAGAAGGAATCTATTAATTAACACCACACCCAATTTGTAGAGCGCGCTCGTTTGTGCACTGTGGAGAATGAGAATCAGGCCTATGGATTCAAGCACTTCCATCGCCCAACATAGGGACCTTGTTGGACGATAACACATTCCGCCTTGCTACTTGCCTTCGTTTAGGTGCTCCTTGTGTTTCTCCGCATCTTTGTCACTGTGCAGAAGCTGTCGACAGTCTCAGACGCCTTTCTTGTAGCAGAAGCAGAAATGCAGACCGTATATCTCGACATGCCAATCTTAACGACATAATCCGTCGTGCTCTTGTCACCACCGGCGTGCAAGCCGTACATGAACCCAATGGTCTGGTACGAGACGATGGGAAAAAACCAGATGGTATGTTGTTACTGCCATGGAAGATAAGTAGGCCTCTGGTGTGGGACGCAACCTGCGTTGACACCCTCGAGCCGTCACAGCTTCCAAGTACAGCTGGTTATGCTAACGCTGCTACATCATAAGCAGAATGCCTCAAACGGCGTAAATGCAATAATTTAATCGGTAATTAAATTTTTAGCCGTTTGGGGTCGAAACGCTAGGGTCCGAGTGCTCGTACCGTTCATAAGGAACTAGCTAATTTTAATTAGTTTTGTTTATTAGATTTAATATACTTAGTTATAGGTAATTAGATAAGATAATTGTTTATTAAATATTTTGTATGTTTCAACAAGTTGACGTCCGCAACTACTAGTCTGATTAATTATCACACTACAACCTGTAGTAAAGGAACAACAACCATGAAATAATAAAAATTATGGTCTTTGCTCACATTTTCATCTACGTTATTTTTGTAAACATTATTTCTTTCTAATCACGCAATGATTTTGGGATTAACTCCAAAGCTTAAGAAGTTGTGATTGGCACCTTAAAGTATTCAGAGATATCGCAACATATGCATTGATATAATGCATTGCATTTGCAAATAACTGCATTATAATAAGTATTTTAAAATTGGCTTCTCTCTGAAATTCAGCGTACAGTATTTATAGGTTTTGCTGTACTTTTTTGCTCGGGACACGATCCCTTCCATTAAGCAAAGTTCTCGCGGACGTCTTTAGTACCTTAGTAGGATAAAACTAAAAAAACTTGGTGGTACAATACAATTTTTGGTATGAAAAACATTGCCGGCAAAGTTGATACACAAGCATTTTCTACATATACACAAAAGCTCTCACACAAAACACAAGTAAATCTGAGCAATAAAAAGTAAGTGGTACAACTACTTAGAAAATACAAAATTGTTATAAGAGCAGTCTATTTCCGGCGCCATTTGTCCCAGTAAAGGGATGAGTTCTTGCATCGTGTAATCCGTCCATCATACCATGCAAATTGAATCACGTCTCTCATCTGCGCACATGAGAGTGTCTTTCTCTCTGGAAAAGCGCTGCTTCACACCGAACATCAAATTGTACTTTCACATATGTATGGAAATGTAGTCATTTCTACTACAAATAGGTAGGTAGTATGTCATGTTTATATTTGGTAATTTTAAACGTTTCGTTAATGAATTTGTTCTACTAGATTCTCATTGGAGGAGAGTATCCAGTCTACTATAAAAGGCGTAATTGAGTTTTTGGACCGATTGCATTTTTTTTCACTTGAAGTTTCGTGTTCATTTGTTGAAGGCGGTTTTCTTTTGGTCATTTTTATTTTCGATGAGTATACCTATTAAATTTTATCTTTATAAAGTTACATTAATCAGATAAGTTTCACTTCGCCATAAACAAATAATATCATATTTTCTCTCGAATTTATTAACAATGTTAACTCATGTATAATTTAACTTATCACGTGCGTTTCCATCGTACTTTGTAATTTTAATCTGCAGCGCACAATGTTCTAGTTTTGCTTGTAGATACTGTAGAGGATGTTTTTTCTAGTGAATGCTATTGAGCTGTAGCTCACGTGATGTGCGTTGACTATCATGAATGCGCTTACAGATTACGAAGGTCACAAAATACAGGAGGAGGTAAGGAGGTGACGAAAATCTAATTGCCGAAATGGAAATTTGACAATGGAACTCTTCAACATACTACAAATAAATCCACTGTTTTTGTATTTTGTTTATGATAACAAGTCCCATATGTCGTGCAAGTACTTGCACGACATATTGCTCCTATATACCCGTGAACGCCCCAGGAGGCTTCTGTGCTTCTGGAAGTAGCTAGGCTTGCTCAATTAATCAGCCTTATCTGAACTCATAATGGACCGCCTATCATTCTAAATGCGGAAGCAAAGCCCTATACCATTACCATTACCATTCCTGTCCTATACGTAGCACGTGGTGTCATGACGGAGCCGCATTCCGCTGTCTACGGTGACATGGATAGTGGAACTAGTGCGTGTGCGTGTGCATGTGTATGTGCGTGTGTGTGTGTCACTTACAGTGATTTCTTTTCTAGCCCCGAAGCCCCGGCAATAAAACCCCGTGACAGAATATCACTTTGCCATTAACTCCGGTGAGGTAATGACCAGTAAGGGTTTTCAGAATTAAAATAAATATAACAATTTGGATGGGTGTTATGAATTTACGGATACCCATCAGTATCACCCGAAACTGAACCATAAATAACATTTAATATTAATCTGAATAAGTTAGCGCATGGGTTGAAATATTCTGTTTTATAAAATACATGTCCTAGAAATGATAAATTATAACCATATCTAATCAATCTACTCGTATGGGGCGGTTCAAATGCACAATACTGCTTTAATTGCAAGGAATAACTAGCTATTAGTGCCGATTCTGTTGTTACAAAACTCCCTAAACTAGACTAAAAATCACTAAACTTTAGTTTAGTCCTGCCAAATGACTGAAAGCAAGATTGAACTTATTTTAGTTTGACAGCGTCAAAACTGGAGAAGTTACTTAACTTAGTCCATATTTGCTAATTTGTTATTGTGTTGTACGTTCTAAATGTCTAAAATTAGAAACTTACTAAGTACTTACACTAATATTAGACGTCATATCTTTAACTTTTTGGATCTAAAGTCTAAAAATATTTTTTTATATGATGAATAACGAATATATTATGTGACTTTAACGCTGGTCCCTTCTTCAGAAAGGTATGTAGGTATATTTTAATTTCATAATGTATTATCTACTGTTTTTTTTTCGTGTGGAAACCCAAACGGTTCATCACCTCACCGGTAATGGTGAAGTGGTATGTCGGAATCGAACCGACTAAAACCACACGGTGTTCCATCACAAGTGGGCCTATTGCAAGGCCCTAATAAGGAAACCTCCACATAGTGATTCAATCTCAGAAGAGCCATTGGCCAGATCCATAATGGATCTAGTAACAATTTTTTTTCTCATTGGATCCTGATTTCAAAATGTGGATCTACTGAGATTTTTTTTTTCAAAAGATCCACTGGCCAGATCCATGATGGATGTAATGATGTATGTATCTCTCTTCTAACGTTCGACTAATAATAAAATAATAATAACTTCACACATCTCACAAACGGCCGTCTGATCCCAAACTAGGCAGAGCCTGTACTATGGGAACCAGACTGCTGATAAACATACTTATATATTTCTAAATACATACATATTATATATAAATTACACCCAGACACAGAACAAATGATCATGCTTATCACACAATTATTTGTCCCGGGTGGGAATCGAACCCACGACCTCTGGCTCAACAATCAGGGTCACTAATCACTAGATCAACTGGCCCGTCAAAATTATTATAAAAAAAAAATCTCAGTAGATCCACATTTTGAAATTAGGATCCAATGAGAAAAAAAATTGTCACTAGATCCATTATGGATCACGCCAATGGATCTTCTGAGATTGAACCACACCCTGCAGACCTTGGCCGCCTCTTGGTCAGTAAGCGGCCAAACCGTGTGCGCTGGATTGTCTGGTATGAGAACTCAGTAACAGTATTTACTCAGCTCGAGCGAGCGAGACATACAACACTTTGTTTACCATATAATTCATGATATGCGTAAACAAACATTTATAGACATTCGAAAAACCTGAAATAAGATAATTTTAGAGAAATTTTACTTTAGTGACATTCACAACAGAATCGGCATGAAACAGGTTCGGCAATTTATTTTCGGGTAAAACAAAAAAGTGTTGTTAACAAACACAATTGGTATAGATAAACAATGTAAACAATAAATAATTTAATCTAAAAAGTCTAAATTAAAGTAATAACTACTCATCAATAAATTTTGAATAGATTAATATGTGTCAATATGATACGAGTTTTCTATTACGAACCGCTTCATCGAATAAAGCCAGACACATGGCCGACACCCGTCGTCAACGATACTAGAATCAATGACGTTACGCGATTTTTATTAATAATTACTGGCTTTTGGCTACCCTTTGAATATAACTCCCCTAAAATGAAATTATAACGATTTACTGAACTGAGGTAATGAATAGAAGCTCAGAATAGTACAAGCGTCGCTAAGAAGCCTAATACAACTTTTACCTGTAAGACGTCGAACAGCTAAGATTCATCAAGCATCAATAGTTGGCGGAACAAAGACGGATAAGTTGGAGCGAATGGAGGACTCGATCCCTGTTCGTATCGGCAACTGAACGAGCTCTCGCTTTGTTCGTAAACAATGTGCAGCGGACAAGGTTCCCCATAAAACTTTGAAACTCAAAAATAGACTTCGACGGCTGTACTGGAGAAAACTTTACTAAGAATCTTATTCTGAATTTAATAGTTATGGGATATTAACTAAAGTTCTGAGTGGATTTTCTCGTTCATAATTGAATGAGGATCGATAACTAAAACAATAGACGATAAACGTCAGGATGTGGTCACCCTTGTAATTGTAAGACAAGTGTTATATATAGTATTTAATATGTGGTTATAACTATGTTTTAATATGTTGTTGTTCTTAGAATATTCATTAGGTATATTTCCTGTTATAAGTAAAAAATTAAGGTTTCGCGTTGATTGCGTTGACTTAGAAGCTTGATTTTTTTTTACAGCTTTAAGAGGCCGCAGACTTATGTATTTGGTATTAATTTTAACTTGATGCGTCCACGGGTTTCTGAGAAAAAGGTCTTGACAGACAGACAGACGGACGGACAACAAAGTGATCCTATAAGGGTTCCTTTTTTTCCTTTTGAGGAACAGAACCCTAAAAAAATACTTACTTACGGACGATCACCACTCAGCAACTCACTATAAGGGTGTAACGTTTCGATGCTCATACACTTAGTACCAATAATTTAATATAAAAAACACTTGCTTGACCACACCATCAGGGAACCCTTAGAACTTTTTATTGTTACAACTCCTTCATAATGAATGAATATTTGTGTCCAACCAGATCCAGTATCTCAATTATAATAGAATCTCGAAATCATCACGTCAACAGGACAATGATTTATGGATCACCAGCTTTCACTTGTGTCTCCGCACACGTAAATCTTGGTTTCTGTATTAATACTTATTGATTCAGGATACAAGGCTACTTGAGCGCCAAATTTTATTCAAATCTTTCTGAGATGGGGAGATAAATTAAAAATTAAAAAAGAAAATTATAAACATTCACAATTTGATAAAGTGATAAAAAAGGTTTCTAGTAACATTTAAAAACGAATCTCATCTGGACATAAAGACAATCCAAAAACCTACAATGATATTTAACAATCGAAAAATCTACACAAGGTAAACCTAAAGCTCACAGTCAAATAAAATCAAGAAGCGAGAACAAATGGTCTCGGTTAAGTGAAATTAACTGCGAGAAATCGGCTTAAGAAGCGACAGAGCCATGGCCAGGCCATCAATTTCCCTGGCCCACTAATATTCAATTTCACAGTAGATTCATGTGTTCCACCGCGACTGAACACTAGGCACACCTACATACATCAAACTTGGAACTATGTTATTGTACTTAACCAAACTACTATACCTATCTGATGTTCGTTAGCGAGATAAAAATATGTATATTATTTATTAGATATTTTTAATAGATGTAATAGGTAGAAAGTCTTTAGCAATATTTTCTTAAACAAATATAACAAGGATGTTAATTGAAAATGCCAACGAATGATGTCCATATGATAGTTAGAGTTTGTTGAAGGGGGTTCTCTAACATGTTTCTTTAACAACTTGTGTTATAACCAAAAGCGCTAATTACATGACACGCATTACATCACAGCCTCAGATTGTAAAAGCTGAGATCGTTTCGGTAACATGTTTTTACAAACTTTTGCTAGTATTGCCACAGTTCATATCCTAGAGTACAGAAGGACAGTGTAGTTGTAAAATAAATATAACACTATTTCCTATGAAGAACTCAGAATCATTTTTCGGCACAGCTTACGAAATAATTGAAACTACACGTTGCGGTCGTATTGGTTTAATTCATTATTTCAAGACAGCGAGGATGTCGAATGCTTCGTATTCTATTCCTCAAACAAAAAAATTCATGTTTACAGTCATCTGAGCCATGTTACACTATGTGCTATGTGAACATATACGGTCATTTTTGGTAGTGCTAAAAGGTTTGCGACTTGGTTTACTTCTTCAAATCATCAACTTGTTCAAAAAAATTTAAAAGTTTAAGTAAAAATTCATCAATGATTAAGGACTAGAAATTATTATAAAATAAGAGTAGATGTGTCCCTGAACATTTTAAAAATCAAAGGCCCAGTTTTAAACGGTTTCACGCAGGCAGATTTAGAAGAATTTAGAAGCCATAGAACAGCTTTTCGTTCAATTGATAAAGTGATATAATAATAGCTATTTTTGCTGCTTTGGAACGCAATTATAATCAAGACAGTTAAGAGTTTATTTTTTAAATCTTCAAAAGGGTGAGATGAAGTGAGTGATCCTTTTTGATCAATCTACACATTTATATAATTTTCTTCGTGTGGTAGTTATGTAAAAACCCTTTTTATTCTGTTTCTACTGTATTAATTTAAATTATCATACTACATAATTGAACATAGAAAGCAAATTTTAAAGAAAAATTAAGTAAAGCTCATTAAATAAAAACTTTGCTGAATTCGTAATCGCAAAGCTTCCTCATTTAATTTAGTTCAGTAACGTTGGAATAAAATCAGTGCGTCTTAGTAGGTACCTCCTCTAACTCTCGATTAAAGCTTTTATCGGAGGACTGATTAAGTGTCGAGACCAGGATGGATTTATTGTAAAAGTTGGCCGTTCGCTGAGGTTAGTGATTCAAGCCCGCACACTTTAGTCGAATAATTGTCTACGTGATCGGAATTGAGGCTTCCTGGCGCCTTTAATAAGATCAGATAAAGAGCTCACGCTGCTGCAGGTGTGTGCGCAGATCTATTCAGTTGCGGTTCAATATCTTTCCCCTCAAATGAGAATTCCTTTTAAGCATATTACCCATTGTAGATATACATTACGGGATTCCTTATACCCGGTTTGGGTAGTGTTTCAGACAGCAGCTTTAGCGAAACTACACTAACCTACTAGTATTATGTATCAGAACTAGACGACAGAATTAGGTAGTCTGTATCTGTCTGTATATATTTATTCAGAACTAGCAGCGCCCCGCGGTTTCACCCGCTGAAGTCCCGATCCCGTGGGCATATCGGGATAAAAAGTAGCCTATGCGTTAATCCAGGTCTCCAGCTATCTACATACCAAGTTTCATCGCAATCGGTTTGGCGTGAAAGAGTAACAAACATCCATCCATCCATCCATTCCTCCAAACTTTCATTTTTTTTTATACTTTTTTTTTGGAAAACTTACAGCTAGAAAGAACAAAGGCAAATTAATAATAGCAAGTGATGGCCAATTATAAGTTTTCACATATTACTAAATAACTTCGGTAACATCTGAACAACTTACAGGTTAACCAACATTAGTAACCGTAAAAATTTAAAAATTTGAATTTACTTAATACCGAAAAACTGGTTACACATGTCATGATCCTTTTCATTTTAGTAACATTGGTGGTGAAAAGGTCGATATTTATAACATTAGCGGGATTATTTCATAAAAAATAACGTGAACGATCCAAAATCTCTCTTTCTGTAAATTTCAGTTAACTACAACAATGCCAAGTTGGAAAAATAAAGCACACAAGCACGCAACACTCACATACGCACCACAAGGTGATATAGGTATATTACGCTGAAATGTTATATTTTACCTACTCAAGGGGATCGCAATTACTTTTCATCATAAATACAGACTATTTCGTAGCATAGCTAGGAGATCAGTATGGCACCCACGTAGTGAATTATTTACTAAGCTATACATAATAGCTTATTTTAATTATTAACTAGGTACCTACACCTTGGTCCACTCAAATGTACTACATTATCCCTTTCTGTAATATTATTATTTTTAAAAGTTGTATCGCTTTCGTTACATAAATGAAACGTACTCACTAAAATGAAAGTTAGTAGAATTCAATTTAGTGAATAACATTGACAATATAATATTATCTTAAGACTTGTCTATTGAATTTTTGTTTACTAAGCGCTGCGGTCGCGTGACCTTTGCTTAGACAAACTTAATGTAGCTTTATTGGAACCCCGCCCTTAAAAATATTTAATGTTTTAGTACACACCTACGTATTACGCTGTTGAAGTTACATACATTTTGTTTTACCGAAAAATAAATTCCAGTTTTGTAGTTATTGCTTTGAATAAACTGGTATTGGTGATATAAAAAACATTTATTCAACAATCTTTTCCGACCAATCTAAAAACTGATTTGTATAAATTGGTACACAAACTTAAACGACTGAACGTATTATTTCAATGAAACTTAGACAGCTGACATTTGGTAACCTGGTTTGCGCGCAACCTACCAACCGCGGGACCACACAGCGCTCTCTAGACACAAACAAATTTTTTTTTTTTTTATAGATTACTAGTAACGTGGGTCACATATATATATCATGGGTTATGTCTTTTGGTTTCGGGTTCGTAACAAAACAGTTTTTTTATTTAAGGTTCACCAACAATTACTTACACATAGAAACACAATATAACATATGCAATAATAAGAATTCAGTGTAGCAATTAGTTAAAGGTAAACACCACTTGCTTATATTATATTAAGTCAATAAATAAAGGAAAGACTAAATCTATTTTATTATAATAAGTTAAGAATAAGTTAACAAAGTATTATTAAGTTTCTGATATACTGCTAACATGTTTTGACAGCTGTGTGGACAGGGAGTCGAAATGTAGGTCAATTTTGTCACTAAAGCTATTGATAACCTTACATATTCTTGCGTAGGGTGAGCTGGCACCCAAAACAGTTCTTCTTATTGGTGAATAGAGTGGTCTGAATGGGAGACGGGGAAGTTTAGAAGGAACCCGATACTTAAACATGGTCACCATTTGTGGACAGTCAATCATGTTGCCGAAAATTTTGCAGGCAACCTTCACGTCATTCAAGTCAAGGTCATATATCCAGCTTTCATCACCTGTGACGGTGTCATATACAGCGTTGGAGTCACCTCGGTCATACTTTTCAAGCATTAAGCGGCACGCATCCAAACGAATCGAATCACGAATCTGTTGATATGTCACCCTTCTAACAGCTTTTATCATTAGCCGCACAGCACTCACGTAATCTTCAGTAGTCGCCGTAGAAGGACGTCCTTCTCGAGAATCATCAGTGAGTTTGCTTCGACAACGTTTAAACTCATTAAACCAGTTGTAAACACTGGCATGAGGTGGGGCTTCGTAATGAAATTCATATCGAAGTCTATCGTAACATTGTTGTTGAGTAAGACCGCAACGAAAGTCGTAATAAATCATTGAGCGAAAATTTTCTCTAGTCAAATGCATTTCGATGCACCACGACAGACACTTTTTAAATTGTTAAACACCCCCTTTTTGCCAAATACAATTTAGTCCCACCTACGTAATAGACAAGCTTATTTCCGTCAACCGAGCACTTTGGGAGGTAAAGGCAGGAAAATAGGGAGTAGGTATATTGAAAAGAAAAGGTAGGTAAGAAGGGAATTCAATATTAGGAAAGGGATGTTGCTTATACGGAAGGAGCAACGACTCGAGCAGACCAGGGTCGCATAGGTACATGTAACTTGAACTAGCTCTTGCCGCGAAGTCCGAGCCCTCTAACGAAGTGGCTAGTTTAATCATAACAGTATAATAACTCCGCACATCTCACACACGGCCGTCTGATCCCAAAGTAGGCAGAGCTTATACTATGGTAACCAGGATGGTGATAGACATACTTATATATTTCTAAATACATACATATTATAGATAAATTACACCCAGGCTAAATTAATCACTACATATTATAAAACAATGTCCCCCACCGCGCCTGTCTGTCTGTTCGCAATAAACTGAAAAACTGCTAAACGGATTTTCATGCGGTTTTTGCCAATAAACAGAGTAATTCATGAGGAAGGTTCAGATCTTTGAGACATGTATATAATCAAAGGTTTAGGTGTATAATTTATTAAGGTTTTATGTAAATTGGTTGAAATATGATGATGATTGTTGAAGATGTCTCTGCTACCCGTGCGAAGCCAGGGTGGGTTGCTAGTATATTAAAAATATGAAATGAATCAATGTGACCTTTATAAAACCATATTTAATAAATCGGTATTGTTCTCTATAATCTAAACGTGTATTTAGAAAGTACTAAGCGATAAAAATCACAGACGTCTTTATATTTAGACGGTCGATCGCTAAGGACTATGTAAAGGGCCGCGGCCGACCCGAAAATCTTTATTTATTTGTTCGATCGTAAACATATCGTAAATGAACCATTGATTCGGTACAGATTCTTTACACAAGAGGTTCACGATCAATGAACTTTAACAATGAATGCCAATTGTATCTTAACTTCAAAAAGGTTACTGGTTAAAGTAGTCACCTGAGTTACCACATTCAATTAAAATCTAAGTCTATCTAAGTATTTTTTTCTACTAATAGGATAATTAAAGTTCTTCTGAGTGGTAGAAAAAAATACTGTTAGCCTGATAAGGAAAAGGTAATGAAGGGTTCATTTCATTCACTTGCAACACATGAAGCGTCATTCGCGCACTGTCGGGTACCTCCCCTCTCTAGCGACCCTACTCAATCCTACTAATCCCACTAATATTATAAATGTGAAAGTTTGGATGGATGGATGGATGGATGTTTGTTACTCTTTCACGCAAAAACCACTGAACCGATTGCGATGAAACTTGGTATGTAGATAGCTGGAGACCTGGATTAACGTATAGGCTACTTTTATCCCGATATTCCCACGGGATCGGTACTTACGCGGGTGAAACCGCGAGGCGCTGCTAGTACTAAATAATAGGAACAGGAATTACAGGAATACAACATTACGACCTCTGTGGTGCGACGGTAGTGCATTCGACTGTAGTATTATAAAATCTTTGTTGACTGTTGCGCAAAGGTCGCTGGTTAGATTCCGCTCAGTACAAATATTTGTATGCATGAGTACTTCTGTCTATTTGCATTGGTCTTGATGTTTCTACATATCCGTGTGCTAGTTTGGGTCTAGGCTATGTTATCTGTCCTAGAATATATTCAAATTATTATGCAAGTACAGAGTGTTCCTGTCCTGACATGAATAGAAATATAAAATAAATATCCATATAAAGTTGACGTTACCAAACCACTCATAAAAACCGAACAAGTGTGAGTCTGAACTCTGACTTGCGCACCGAGGATTGATCTGATGAATCAATTCTCGAAGATTTGTCACCCTTTTCCGAAAGACAAACTTAACTTTGCGGTTCTAAAAATAAAACTCAACTTACCATCCCCAAATATAAGTTTGTAATCACAAAAACTATTTTTCATGTGATATAACAATAAATTACCGACTTTTGGATTGTTTCCTTTACTTGTGCTGTCAGACCTTGCTTCTTATCAAATTTCATGATTCTAGGTCAATGGGAAGTATCCTATAGGTTTTGATTTGACAGCGAAATATTTAAATTTGGTCAAATCTAAGGCTTAAATGATTATATATTTTGATTGCGTTGACTTAGAAGCTTGATTTTTTTACAACTTTAAGGGACGGTAGACATAAGTATTTAGTACTTATTCATTTCAACTTGATGCTTTCATGGGTTCCTGAGAAAAAAGGTCTTGGCCGACAGATAGACAGATAAACAACAAAGTGATCCTATAAGGGTTCCTTTTTTTCATTTTGAGGGACGGTAGCCTTAAAATGATAAAATTTAATGATTCTCGGTCAACAGAAAGTACTTATAGGTACCTACCTAGAATCATGAAAGTTAGACTGAAGTACTGGTTACTATTATGTATTCTGTGACAGAAGTAACATAAAGTCTTGCATACCGCTTGTAATCACAAGTCAAATCAAAAATGCATTACTTTTAGGTAGTTACTTTTATATCATAAAGACATAAACACTTTAAAAAAAAGTAAAACTGACTTAAAAAGACATTAACAAAGGGCACTGAACAATGAATAATAATTGTTTACAAACTTAATTGAAAATACTACAATACGTGTGACACTTTTAATATAATAGGTAGAATTATAAAGGTAATAGGTATTTTTTGGTCTGTTTGAAGTTGGGGCACACCCCGAAACTCGAAATTTAATAAGAAATACTTAGGTATATATATAAACCGCTCAATTAAAAACGGAATATAATTCTAATGAAATATCTGAATATTTTGTTAAATCTTTATACAAATTTTATCAAAGACCAACCGATAAACTTTCTAGTACTTATGCGCAATAGTCAAATTCAATATCATTTAAAACGTGCGTCAACGACCATTTTGCTTGTTTTGCTCAGTATGGTAGACCCCTACCCAGCCGTCGCCGCGGTGGACCTAGTATCAAGTACCTATTCGACTAAGCACCTACTTCAAACAAATCTAGTGCAATTATTAAGTTACCTATTATATTAAAAGTTGTTTTAACTGGATTTAAGTTTTTATTTTTCCATTTTTAATGTAAGGTACGTACGTACTGACTAAATTATTACATTTAAACATTACTTACTGTAATGTAAGTTACCATACTGCAGTACGTTAGATAATATTAACTTTAGCAAATTAAGCACTATACTTTATTAATATAATAAGGTGGTAAGAATTTTAGATTGTCTAGCAACTTGCGGCACTTGATTAATAAAGTTACATAATCATAAATTTAAAACACCCCCGACGCGAAAATCCCTTCACGATTAGAAAATGCCTTACATCTTTTTGGAAAAGAGCTGATACTCTTACACTGCTAGACCGATATTAGTCAAACATAGTTAAGAACCACCGCAAGGAAAATGGCTTTCAAATGAAAAAAACCGCATCGAAATCGGTCCATCCGTTTGAGAGCTACGATGCCACAGACAGACACACACACAAACACACAGCCATCGACGTCAAACTTATGACACCCCTCTTTTTAAAAAGATAAAAAGATACATACAGCCGAAAGTAGAACGTCTTCCATTTTTTAAGTCGTTTTGTAACATTAACATTCATTACTTTAAACGTTAATGATGCTTAATTTCAAGAAAAATCAACAAACATACTACACGTGCCCTTTATTTCTGAGGGTTTCCCTCGTTTTCCCTAAGATGTCATCATCAGATCCAGACTTAGTGACAATGGGACCACCTTGGGAGCATACCATATCAATAAAACGAAAAATATACAGGTTCAATGTTCGGTTGTGAACATTGAACCTCCTCCTTTTTTGAAGTCGGTTAAAAGACGAGAATATAATCACTACAAACTTAAATTTACATAAACCTGCCTTTAATTAATTTATTTCAATAAGTTAATTAGTCTCCCAACTACTTGGAACGACGAGGTGTCCTAGATAGGTAATTAAGTTTCAAGTATAAAACCCTCAAGGCTTTATTAGTACTAAAACAAGTCCGTTTTAGTACGAATATTTATTTTTAAATTCGTCGTATTAGTTTATTTTGGGATAAATTGAAAAACCAGTTCGTAACCACGACTGAATAGGAACTTAATTTTTGAACTCACTACTCACTACACTGAAAATTTCGGGAATCAAGGAAGTGACACAACATTACTATTTAAAAGTGTATTTATTGCTTTTCGAAGTATTCACCGCGAAATTTGACACATTTTCCATACGATGGAACCAATCATTGAAGCAACCATTCCATTCGGAAGTTGGGGTCTCCAAAATGGCCGTTTTGTAGGCGTCCACAGCTTCTTCAGGTGATGAAAATCTCTGACCACGCAATTTATTCTTTATTTTAGGGAAAGTATAGAAATCATTAGGGCTTAGGTCGGGACTGTACGGCGGATGGTCTAATAATTCTATGTTTTCTTGCTCTAAAAACTTTTTTGTTCTGTGCGCGGTATGAGAACTCGCATTGTCGTGATGGAGGATGATGCGGCGGTTGCAGTTCTCTTTACGGAGTTCGGAAACGACCTGTGGCAAACAAATGCTGGCATACCATTCTGCATTAACCGTTCTTTGTCCCTCAAGAGGAATAGTCGCAACATGGCCGGTTTTGGAGACAAACGTGGCCATCATTTTTTTTGCAACACTCCGTGAACGAACAATTTTAGTTGGCTTTAACTCATTTTCGAACACCCAAACTCGTGACTGGTTTTTTGTTTCGGGTTCGTACGTGTATATCCAGGATTCGTCACCTGATACAATGTTGTATACAGCATTTGAGGATCCTGCGTGGAATCTTTCGAGAGTTCTGACGCACCAAGTAACGCGAGCCGCTTTTTGCTCTTCAGAGAGCTAATGCGGTATCCATCGGGAAAACAACTTTTTACACCTTATTGTTCATGCAAGATTATTTGTATTTGGCTCATGCCAATGTCTAAATTTGCCTGTATTTCGCGGTATGTCACATGTCGCTCTTCCTCAATCAGCTTACGCACAGCATCAACGTTTTCTTGGGTGACTGCAGTTTTTGGACGACCTTGACGGGGATCATCACTGAGCTTGACACGTCCACGTTGAAATTCAGCAAACCAGAGATAAATTGTGGTTTTGGATGGGGCTTCATCACCAAATGCAGAAAGCATCCGGTCAACACACTGGTTTTGTGTTAAACCGCTTCGAATGTCATAATAAATCATCGCCCTTGAATTTTCTCAAGTCAATTCCATTTTCTCAACGACTAAACAAGTTTGAGAAGACCTTGTGAGAAGACCGAGAATCTTTTATTAAATAAATAAATGGTATTCGATTTTTAAAACCAAGGAGTTTTCAATTAAAAAGATTTTAACATGATAGGAATAGTGGAAATATTCCATTCCCGATACTTTTAGTGCAGCCTATGTATAACTGCATTTTAATTCAGCCACTCAAACCATGGATAATTTTACCTTTTTTATTTATAAAGTATCAAAAACTAGCAAAATTTTACAAATCCTCTATAATTGTATTCGTTAGGAGTAGTAAATAATAAGTTAAAATACAATTCTCCAGCCAAAGGATCGTTTGACGGACACATTGAACTCCGGGCGCTAGAGCCTAGAAATAATATTTGAAGGATTCCAGTTTCGCGAACGTAAACAGTAAGCATATTTCTCGTCTTCCTACAAATAAGAAGTAGTGCAAACAAAAATATACATACTGCTTGAATGCGTTAATGTGTAAATGGAATTCACGTCCCTGGCAATATCCCTAGTAATGGCATCGCTATGTTATTAATTTGAAATTTTGTTATATATGGAATACTTACATATGAAATGTGATATTCGGGCACTTATCTTTTTTGTTGTATAATTTATACACGATTTCACAGCACAACCAGGCTTTTTTGAAAATTATAAACAGCGGCTAGGGACTTAGGTACTTCAGCGGCGAACGTTCTCTCTACAGTATGCTAATATTCGTGTACTTTTATTATTTTTGACTTCATTTTTGGGGCGCGGATTAGGAATCTGGACCTATATATAATCTAAGAGTACGAAGGCTAAAAACCTTCAACTGTTGAAATAGATTTATGTTGAATCATTTACAAAATGTTTATGTTATAATAATATATAACATAAAAAAGTTATTTTGTTTGTCTATTAAATGAACACTCTTCTGATTGGCAACTCACAATTACTATAATTATTATAATCAAGGCATTTTTTCATTTAAATTAGGTACCCAATTTTCGTAATGGCTAATGCGTCGGACTTGCGATCAAGTGGTTGCGGGTTCGAACCCCACCCAGTACACTACCGACGTGAACACACTCCTTTTTTTTGTGCGTATGGAAACCCCCTCGGGCCGTCACCCCACCGGGGTTTTACCTCGGGGGAACCAACTAAAACAACACGGTGCACCGTACTGCGCCTAAAATATAGGAGGCATCCGGGAACAGCTTTTATAAAAACATCGGGACCACGTGAACCCACTCCTAACACAAGCATTTAGCTTAGCTGGAGGGGTAAACATGAATACTAGTAATGACCCACGTTTCTAGTATTCTTTAAAAAAAAGATACCTACTCAATTATCATCTTACTATTACAACAAACAAAACCTATAGGGTACTTTCCATTGACCTAGAGTTATGAAATTTGGTAAGAAGCAAGCCCTCGCAGCGCAAGTAAAGGAAAAATCCGAAAGTTGTTAATGTGTTGTTATATCTGTCTGTCTGTAAAGACCCTTTTTCTCAAGAACCCATGGAGGCATCAAGTTGAACTAAACATTAACATAAAAAGCTTGACTTAGAAGCTTCATCTTGGTACAGCTTCAAGGGACCGTTGACAGAAATATTTGATGTTTAGTTCAACTTGATGCCTCCATGGGTTCTTGAGGAAAGGTCTTTACAGACAGACAGATATAACAACAAATTAACAACTTTCGGATTTTTTCATTTACTTGTTCTGAGAGGCCTTGCTTCTTACCAAATTTCATGATTCTAGGTGAATGGAAAGTACCCTATAGGTTTTGATTTACCTGCGAAATGTTTAAATTTGGTCAAATCTATGGCTTAAATGTCATGTAATGTAAAATCTTTTGATCGCGTTGATTTAGAAGCTTGATTTTTTTCCAGCCTTAAGGGACCGCAGACATAAGTATTTGGTATTCATTTCAACTTGATGTGTCCACGGGTTCCTGAGAAAAAGGGTCTTGACAGACAGACAGACAAACGGACAACAAAGTGATCCTATAAGGGTTCCTTTTTTTCCTTTTGAGGAACGGAAACATATCCAACACTAAAAGAATTTTTCAATTGTAGTTCCTGAGATTAGCGCGTTCAACCAAACAAACAAACTCTTCAGCTTTATAATATTAGTATTGATTAAATGTAATACATTTTTCCACACGTTTTATAAATTCTTGAGTTTTCCAAATTTATTTTATTCTATAGTGAAATAAGACCCAATATTTGTCCATCTGATTTGTTGGTATACTTACCCTCTGCTGGGTATAAGTATCAATAGGTCTTAAATAAATAATCAGAAACAAGGGCGGAAGGGCCTAAGTACGGGACATTAACAAGGGTCCAGTCCAATTTTCGTGCTGTCCACGTTGATATATTGAGGGCCGATGTGAAGCCGTTACCCACCGCGCCGACCGACGACACAACTCATTTACTTTTCTTTCACCAGATACCGAACACAATAACTGCGTTTCGATAACAAAATCAAACTACATAAATTTAGTTTTAATTTCTAATACGCTAACCTTAGTATAGGTACTTATTCCTATTAATATTCTTTATTTACACCAAAATAACATCAATATAATATACAAGAAGGAAAATAGCATGTACAAAGGCGACCCATAGTTGAGTTTTCTTCCAGCAAACCTTGGGAGTGAAGAAAGCATAATAAAGAATAAATAGAGGCAAAGTGTGTATGTTAAAGAGAATTCAATGAACGTATAGAACTAAATACCTTCACTAAAAATACATAAGGGATACCTTCAGAATAACAAGTTTACATACGCAAAATAAATTAACATAAATTCACACATAAACCTACACTATAAACTTGATATTAATTTTAATAATTGAGGATTGTTAAAAAAATAAGGTACCTTAATTGGAATAAATGTTAACTCTGACCAAAAGCATAACCCTCTTGTATTGGCATTAGACCCTGCCCAAGCGTGGGACGCTTATATTGTAACATAATATCATCTTCACCAAAAAAACTGACATGTTACGAGCCTGACTCATGAAAGGGTTCGTAAGTAGATCTAATAAGGTCTTATTGTTTATTATTTTAATATTTTTGTCGTCTAACAGGCTAATTTCGAATCGGTTGACTGCTCGAGTACAATCTCTGCTGTTGCGAATATCAACAAACACTGATAACATCTAACCCTAAAAGTGTTCCGTGTATTTAAATGCTGCCTATCCTATAAACTATAGTTAAAGATTTTTTTAAACAGCATCTGTATCCACTGAAACTTTTGAGCGGTAGGTGGATAACATTTTTAAAATTTTAGATTTAGAAACTCAGTGATTCATTTGCTAGGGTTACTAATTCGGTTTTTAATAAACTAATCAAAGTTCCATTTTGCGAATGATTTTATTCTTATAATCGGTAAAAATAGACATTAATTGAATATTCTATAACGATAGGTCAAATTGAATAAGAAATAAAATCTATAAATGCTATATAATATTTTTTATCTATCTACGAGTAAGTATAAATAAGCAAAGACAAAACAGGTAAGAACCATTTTCTCCTGTTGGTCAACCGATTTTCTGTATTTTGTTTTGATATCAATAAGATGTTCTGGATCAGATAGTTTTTTTTAATGTAGCTTTCTGTTCTCTGTTTATCAACCAATTTTCTTTAGTGGTTAGTAGACATTAAAAAGTGTTAGTGTTAACATTTTTATCCTTTCTTCGGGGCTTTTGTGTTATAAAAAGTGTATAGTCGCAGATGTACAATGCAGAAATGTATAAGAGTGGAAAAAAATATTAGAAACTTCCAAATTCATTGATGTATTTCTCAAATTTTCAAAATCAAAATAAATAAATGCTTTGGTTTTGAAATTTTCAATACCTAAGAGTTATGGCCACGCTATATATATGGGCGACCACTAGTACCTATAAATAAAAATTAAATGTTATCCTTGGCATCACATGATAATGATGGATTTTTCTTTTGGTTTGAAAACAACCGTAATAGTCGAAAAATCTTTCGGGAGTGGTATTTATATTAATTAAGGATATACGGTTTTACTCACTTGTATATTTCGGGGCTGCCCGACTAGTTTCGGACCCGACGGGGTCCTTTTCAAGGGGTGAGGCGTCCTACCCCGTCGGTTGCAGGTGGGAGACTCAACCGCAACCGACGCGGTAGGACGCTTTAATTAACCGTAATAGTTCATGAACTAAGTTGTTAAACTAAGAGACATTTGAAAGGTTTCTTGAAAATTTTGAATATATGGGAGAATCTATTTATTAAGTTGTTGTTTAACACGAACAGCAACTTAATAAAACCCCTGACCTCCTCTCAGGAAAAGCTTAACTGTCTGGAAACATACAACGAATGTAATCGAAAGAAAATTTCAGGCTGAAACGATAATAGGGTACTTATATGCACACGACTCAAAAATGACATAAATATTTCTATTTGTAATCTTTATTGTTATAGATAATATAGATAGATAAGATAGATAATATTTAAATTTTAAATTTAATCATTAAAAAGTTGATATTTTAAATCTCCCTCGTAAATTTCTAAATCTGTGTCCGAAAATTAACTGTGAGATAAAGTATAATTGAAACACCTCAAAATGTTGTGCAGTTATGCCTAAAAAAAATAACAGCGTCTAATTACAATCAAAAGGTTTAAAAAGTTTGATTTACAAAAGTATAACATACTGAAACACGTTTCGACAAAGAACCTAATCGAATTCGTCTTAATATTCCCAGACGCTAAAAACCCTCGCAAGTGTTTGACAATGATAAAAAGTAACATGTCTACAACAGAATACGGTCTCTGCGAGCCAACAAGTTACGAACGTTGCCGGTGCTTTAAAAATTCAGTGTGTACCCAACCGCCAAGCTTGCATTTTTCGAGAGTACTAAAGTCTGCTTCGTTTATATTAAAGACCTCTATCTATTCGTTTTATCCACCCCGAAATATGCTTTCACTCTCGGCGGCTCTTCATCCCGTAAAAGGCGCTTACTTCTTGCTACATTGCTTCCCTCGTGAGGAAATACGTTTGAAAAAGTTTGAAACTGCGTAGTACTTTATAAAAGTTCATTGCTTAATAAAAGTTGCAAAATATGCAATGAAATATATTGGCCATATGGTAAGTCAATAATATTCTACTAAGGAATACGTGAGGATGTATGGATGTACGGATGTTTGTTACTCTTTGACGCAAAAACTACTGAACCAATTGCTATGAAACTTGGTATGCAGATGGCTGGAGACCTGGTTAGGAGTACTTAGGAGACATAGGCTAATTTTTATCCCGATATTCCCACGGCATCGAGACTTGCGCGGGTTAAACCGCGGGGCGCAGCTAGTTAATAATATAATGGATATTTCGTCTCCTGGCATCAATAACTACTGATAATCGATTTGGAAGTCCGTCCATTATGTGTTGAATCTCCGTTTGCTAGTGCCAGTATCCTTGCTTCTCCGGCTCTGCCCAGTGGCATTTTATTGAAATAAAGAAAGCTACGACACCTTGGGGTGTCAATAAAAACCTTCGTAAATAAAAAAATAATCACAACGTTATAAAACAAATTTACTGTTACGCAAAACGGACAGCGAGGACCTTAAACTTCAACTAAACAGACTAATTTCCTTCAAAAATTAATTAAAATAAAAATTTAAAACAAAATTTGTAGAGATTTTTATGCTCTACAGTTTTATTATAATAGATTTCAACATCTTTTAAGCCATAGAAAGCAAACATTTGCAAAAAATCGCATTTTATGACCGTTGACCTTGATCATCTGAAGACACGCACATGAAATTTTATTAAACTTGAGATAACATTTAGAAAGCCAAAATAATGTTTATATGAGTTTTCAGCTTCTGCTTCGTCGTTTCCAGTCGTCGTCAATTGTTTCCAGGTGAATTTGATTATTAAACCGCAACAAAACAAAAGGCTGCCCCACACAGTTCCAAGACATCCATATCATCTTAGAGAGTATTGGGATCCTCAGTGTGGACATTTCTAGTGTCAATGTCACTAGAAGGCAAGACCCAGCTGGCATCCAAAAAGCTCAGTGTACTGAATAGAGCGAAGAGGTACTTCGTCCCCATATGGAGTACAGCTGTCATCTCTGGGCGGGAGCACCTGGATACCACCTCAGTGCTTTGGACTCGTTTCAAAGACGTGCTGTGTGAATGACCGACAATCCTAAACTCACAAGCGATATTGAGCCCGCTACTTATACACATTTCTACCAATTAAAAATAATGAAATATAAACTCAAAAACCAACTGAGGTATGTAAAGCAGTCCAGCGTTACAAAAACCCGTAACTAAATATTCTCAGGTCATTTTCTCTCTAACCATCCATAAGAGAAGTGTACATCAATCAAAAAAAAAATTCTACATCACATCGTTTAAAAAAAAACAATTTGTTCCTCTGATCAATAAAAGGCTATGCGAAATGTCAAGCCATTCGTACGTTTTGATTGCTCTTTATTTGAAAAGTCAATATTCGCATCCGCATTCACGAATACTAGAAATAAATATTCGCACACGCATTCGCGAATGTGGAAAATCGAAATTCGTTACATCACTAATACATATAGATGACCTCCTTTATTAAACGTATTATACCTAAGCTGTTATCCGTTCAAACATTTGTTGGCATTTATATAACCTAATTTTGCGTGCTGATTAATAAATATATTAGATGCACCTTGTAATCATGTCAAATGAAAGAGCTTGTTGATGTGGAAATTATTATTTTTATTCTCTTAATTTTGATTCTTAGACTAATTATGGCATCAAATTACCTAAGATAATCACAAGATAAAATGCGATAATTAGTTTAGAATTTTCCTGCTGGAACAACGTTACTCCAACAGGAATCGTTCTTTCCGTTTTTTTCTAAAACGACAACATGTACAATTTTTTTATGCGGCGCACATTTATAGCAGATTAACGTACACTGATTCTCTGAAAACGAGGTGGTTATATTCTTGGAATGGTACATCATCATCAGTATCGCTAGCGTCACCTGAAACACAATCATATTAGTAATTAAGTAATAATAAAAGTATATGGTACTAAATAAGTACAAGACTATGTAAATCAGTTGTAACTTAACATACTAACAAAAATTATTTAATAAATAAAATTAAATGTCACAATATTAAAATTAAGGTACCTAACTCAGTACTTTAAATAATAATCTTAATTGTGTTACTCATCCTAATTATTAGCTCGCTTATCATCGTCACTTGTGAAATTTGTAATAACTAAATAGTAAGACAATGAGGCGCCGCTAGTTTGCAAGTATCCCCCCTCCTACATGCAGCTCAAGTTTATTAGGTAATTCAGGGTAACACGAATAAAAGCTTTTCGTGAAGGTAACCTCTTCAAAGGCTTAAGTCATTGAAGGGGTTAACCTCTTCACGTGGTTACTATAATAAAGGTGTTAACCAGTTCGCTGGGTTTCGAGGATGTAACTCTAAGAAAAGGTAACACTGTGATATGAGTGACCCCATGTACGGTTACCCAATCAAAAGGCTTAACTCTTAAGCGGGGTTGTCCGGTCCCTGATTTCTAGTCACTCACTTAGTAATTCAGTCGCACGCCTAAAATTATAATATCCAAAATGGATTATACGCATCACGCTTTTAGAAGCTCGTTTTGGTTTTAAGCTAAGTACGAACAACACAAAAAGTTTATAGAATAATGAAGAACAGTTATCGAACAATTGAAATAGCAAAAAAATAGTATGAAAAACGACTTCTCCCCGCCAACTTGAGGGTATTTTTTTTTAAACTAAGCATGAACAAATATAGTTTTTAAAAAATAATGAAGAACATTTAACTAACGAATTGAAATAGCAAAAAAAAATAGTAAAATAACGACTTCCCTCCGCCAACTAGAGGGTAATTGAAGTAGATCACATCTGTCATCTGTTTGATCCTTCAGGGAAGATGGACATGATTTAAATGTCCTTGATACATACCTATACATACTCTTTCTTCTCTCTTTCTTGAAAGCGAAAAATAAACTTATTAGTAACTGAACTCCTACACTGATATAAATACCTAAATAATTATGAGTTGGTGCCAAACATACATTTTTCGACAAGTCATGAATACGATCTAGCTTTGAACTGTGATAGCGGTAGATCTCGTACCTCACTTGGAATTTTATTATATATTTTAATTGTCATATGGTAACTATTTGCGTTATAATATCTGGTTCTAATATTTGATAGTAGCAGTCTAGACGGATACTTGGTGTTAAACTTACAATTTTTGGCCAAACTAGAAGTAAAGTAAAAGCAAAAATATAGTTGTGGATGCATTCAAATATGTACATTGAGGGCACAGTGAAAATTTTAAATTTGCAAAAGAGAGGCTTACAAGAAGATAGTGGCTCAGCTTTAGCTTTTATAGCACGTACACATTGTTTTTGGGCCGTGAATATCTATTAATATTGAAGGAATTTCCCTAAAGTGTTATACATTATCTTAGGATTGAAGCCACATTCATGATAAGCTTGAAAGCTAGAGCAATCTTAATATTACATATCTTATTAATACGCCAAAGTGCGTATGAAAATCTATTGATTTTTGTACAGATGTTGTCTATGAGCAAATGCCATGTACATTGATTGTCAACAATTAAAAAAATATTTTTAGGGCTGAACCCTAAAAATATTACATTATTAGCTTCAGTCACAGTTTTACAATTGTATGTTACATTTAAGTTATTAGTAAACTTATTTCGGTTGTAGAATTGTATGTACTTTTTTTTTCATATTTATCTTCAAATTATTTATTTCCATCTACGTTTTTTTGCAATAGTACCGTTTATCTCTTCATTAAATTTAAGTGTAGCATCTTTAGAAACTACTACAGCTATATCATCAGCAAACAGAGTACATGGATAATTAATAAAATCAGGAAGGTCGATAATATAAATTATAAAAAGAAGTGGTCCTAAAATGCTTCCTTGTGGTACGCCAACTTTATTATATTCTAATGAGGATCTGACAGTTATTTCTTCGTTTTTATTGTTAGTCTTTTTAATTTCAACATATTGCTGTCCGTTTGCTAAGGTATGCCGTACCTCGAATGCCATATCTGCAAAAATTTTTGAGCAGTATACTGTGGTAAACAAAGTCAAATGCTTTGAACATACCGAAAAATACTTCTACAGTTGATACTTTCCTATCTAACTTTTCTGTTATAACACTAATAAATTTAAAGATATCTAATATGGTAGATTTACCTTTTTGGAAAGCCTGTTGCTCCAGTTTTATAATGGTGAATTATTTTGGGAAGTTGTGAGTCTTTTATATGATATAACGTGATATTTTTATTTTGTCAGGAAATGTAGTTAGTGATAGGTTTATTAAATGAAATAACACAGGTGATAGCTTTTGCAGAGCGTTTCAATATAAATATTTAAAAATTATTATATCCTTAATAGATAGTAGTCCTTCCTAGATCCTTAGTTGATAGGTAACTTAGTTGATAGTAGTCATATAACAATCTAGCTAACATCACAAACCAATCGAGAATTTGTATTACACTCTATAGCGCAGTGTTTCCCAATTAATGGTACGCGTAACCCCAAGGGCACGCGAGGTTGCATCAAGGGTTACGCGCAGCAATCCCTTGACTAAGAAAGAAGAAGACATTGCAATACTATGCAATATATTTCCCTGCACCGAATAGGAGAACCTTATACTGCCTGCAGCAGCTCAGATGTAAGGAAATGTCTGTTCGGAGAAAAAATGGCACTAGATCTTTACGTTATTTTTATTCCAAATAACATATCGTATTTTAGACATGTCAGATAATCTGAAAACCCACCAAATTCAACGCATTTTACAAAGCGACTACTTTGCCATGCAACTAGATGAATCCACAGACTTAACAAACATGGCTCAACTTTTATTATTCTGATACGCACCACTGATGGGGATATATTTAACATGGTAGACGGTTTTCTAAAAGAAAACAAATTGGATTGGTCGAAATGTATAGGAATATGCACTGATGGTGCCAGAGTAGTGATCGGTTGTTTTTTCAGGATTTATGAAGCGGATACAAGATGTAGCCCCAAAAGCAAAATAGACCCCTCGTAGAATTCATCGAGAGGCACTTGTTTATAAAAATATTCTAGCCAACTAAGACATTACTCTTAAAATTGCTGTAAAAATTGTCAACTTAATCTTGATTACGCCTATGCCACAAACTCAATATTTTTTAAAGAACTTGGCAGTGAGTGTGAGACCCTGTTCTGACATATTGAAGTGCGTTGGCTGTCCAGAGGAAGAGCTGTTATGAGAATATTTAGTTAAAACATGAAATTGAGTTATATTTGGTTGAGCATATGGGGACATGACGAGTACAAACAGATGCTGATTGATCTTCTGTGGCTGCAAAATTTGGCTTACTTGTCAGATCAGCCACCGAAATTATGTGGTCTGCTCAAAATACAAAAACCCAACGTGTCGCTGCAGCCTATTGTAAATCAAATTGCCTCTTCCACTTACGTTCTCGCGAAGCATGTTGCGTCAGTATTGCAACAACTTGTAGGCAAAACACCGTCTTTTGTTAAAGACTCGCGGCACTTCATACAAATTATAAAAGATCTCACGTTAGACCCTGATAACGTCATGGTGAGCTTTGACGTGGAGTCACTTTACGCCAATGTTCCAATAAAAGAGTGTTTGAAAGTCGTAAAAGACTTGCTGAGAGACAACGAGTTGCCGTTCAATTATATTGATCTACTTGAACACTGTCTAGACTATTTCCTTTTCCAAGGTCAAAATTACCTTCAGATTGTCGCAATGGGTAGTCCTGTAGCCTCTGTACTTGCCAACATCTGCATGGAATATTTTGAAGAGAAGGCGCTGAGTATCGGCCCGAAGAGCGTTAGGCTTTGGAAGTGATTCGTGGATGACATCTTTAGTATTGTCAAAGGAAATAAACAGGAAGTAAATCAATATTTACAACATCTCAACTCTATTCAGCCCAAGATAAGGTTCACGTATGAAATGAAGGCGGATAGGTTGTTGTCACTTTTAGTTGTAAATTAACCGCGAGATCAGATGGGTTCTTGTCGCACTGTGTGTACCGCAAGCCGCAAGCCTACTCATAAGGATAGGTACCTACACGCCACGTCTCATCATCATCTACGACTTCACTCAAGAACAGAGCACACGATCTTTGTGACCCTGAAAATTTGGAGCAAGAGCTCGATCATGTTCAATAGAAGCAACCGACAATGAGACGCAAGGATCCGGAGGTGAACTGACAACCAGCCTACATGCCATATTTGTCAAAGAAGTAACGGATAAAACCGGCTCCGGGTTAAAGAAATACTCCATTCCGACAGTGTACACACCAGGCATAAAGGTTCAAAACATCAACAGAACCCACAGATTAGCAAATCAGCGATGGCAGAACATGCTCTCGAAGCGGGCACCAATCACTGGATTGAGTTTCAACGTACGCAAGTCCTCTCCACGGAACGTCACTTGTACTCAAGAGTTGTACGTGAAGCGATTGAAATTAAAAAACACAAAACTTTCAATCGGGAAGACGGTTTCAAATTATCTACAGCGTGGAATCCAGTGATAAAAAACGTGCCACCTCGCTTTTATGCGCAGTCGGGTGAACACCAGAATAGGGACACATCGGTTTACTGACAGAATAGGGATACTGTTAGTATAGTAAGTACGTGACGGTACATGGCGAAAGAAAAATATCGAATATGAGCGGGTGGATGAAGAACCTTCCACCTCACGATCTCGACGACGGAGGGCGTGCACCACTGAGCCAGTCAGCTTGTGACCTGGGCCAGTGCAACCTGGTCAAAACTTCAGGCAATTCAGAGGAATTTAGAAATACTTTTCGTGATCGCGTTAATTCCCGTGTAAATACATAATTATATCATGGAACGCGAACGTTTAAAAGTTAGTTACTTGTCAGACATTTTCCTAAAACTGAATGAGTTGAATTTGGGACTACAAGGCCATATTCACTATCCAGTAAAAAGTTGAGTCAGTTAAGAAAAAAATATCCCTCTTGAAATCTTTAACCAGTTTCCTAATCTAAATCTTTTTTTGGAAACTACTTCTTCATCAGTGAATGAAGTTGTAAAATCGGCCACAAAATACCATTTGCACAATCTGTCGGCGTCATTACGCAGTTATTTCCTAGAAATTAAAAACCATTTGTCGTGTCAGCGAGGCAGCAATAAAATATTTACTGCCATTTTGCACGACGTACCTTTGTGCGAGAGCTGATTTTCTGCAATGAACTTAAAAACTGAACATTGCCACAGAATTCAACTTGAAGACGACTTGGGACTGAAGTTGACCAAGAGTAACCAGATTTTCCGAGTTATCTGAGGAAAGACATGCACATTTGTCACATTAAACTGATATTCACCGTCATTAGAGTAGATATCTAGAGAGATCGATGGTAATAAAAATTAAAAGCAAACAGGATTTTTTTGATTTTTTAGGTCTTTCTTGAATTGGTACGTAAGAAAAACTAATTGGGAACCACTGCTCTAGTGCAACACTTTGCCATTTTAGGTTTTGTTTATTAGTCCTTTCAATAGCACAAAAACCAGTTAAATAGACACATTACACTGTTAAAATGGAAAATAAACTCCGGAGAACACTATCGATGACTATGACAGAAGAACTGTCACAAACTATGCAATGCTAAAATGCCGTCCTGTCACAAAAGTGGCTTCACGGCGTGAATTATATTTACGAGGTTTTCATTTCTATGCTATTTATAAAACTAGAAATTATAAAAGTAAATAAAGGCAAGTCCTCTCTTCTTCTGTTATTGATGGCTCTGGCAGTCAAAGGGTTAATGTTAAAAAGTGTTACTTTATGAAGTAAATTAAAATATATAAAATAAAGGAAAAAAAAAACGAGACATTACAGATATCCCATCTTTAATGTCTCGTTTTTTTTAATTTAAAATGGCAACATTTTTTCTTCATCCGCTTCTTGTTTTGAGAATTTGATTTTGACATCGTTGAAAGAAGGATGAGCTGAGATGTCTTTAATATTGTTTGTTTGAAGTTTATTAAGATATTTACAATAATCTAACCTTCGTACGTAAGTGAACCACTAGAATCATCTTTAAGTTTGGTATAACATATGCATCTATGCAACCATGGGCGACGGCGAACTTTGCCCAGTACTAGTTTCTCGTAAAAAATTAAAATCTGAATTTAATAATGTACAAAAAATACAGATAACCTGTGATACCGTAAGTATTAATCCAGCTTGCAAATAATATAATTATGTTAGTTTAGATGCTACGACTCTCAAATCAAATTAAATGTTATGAACAGTTTTATATCCTAGGTTAATACATCTTATTGTCAACATTTTAAAATACAAAGTTTTTATTTTAGTTTTCCTTGGGTCGTGGATTGAACAACTCAGTAGTGATACCATTTCTAGCCATATCCAGAAATCATTGCATATTTAAAAAAATAGCAAACAATGCTTGGATGGTTGAAGACAACAGCAGCTTTGGTATAAAAATTAATGGCAATCTGCTGCGCAAGGGTTCTTCAAAAAAACTGTCTGATGGAGACGTTATAGCATTAGAACAGACAGAAGAATTTATTTACGAATTTAGAAATCCGACAGAAGATGTATTTGAAGTACCAAGAAAACGTATGAAAATGGAAGAAAATAATACAGATGATAACAATATAATAAACAATATGAAAATAAAGTTTGAAGAGTCACAAAGTCATGAAATAGAGCATATAGAACAAAAGTTAAAAAATGTGAAACACATGCAAACAACGTCAATGATACTAAAGAAACAGTTACATACAGAAATGAACAGTAAAATAAAACAGCTTGAAAAAGATTTTACTCTACAAATTGAAAATCTAAAAGGAGAAAAGAACGAAATAGAAAGACAGAAGGCAATACTTTTAGAGGAGAGGGATGCACAACTTGCCACTATTAAAAACCAAATGGAAGAGAAAATTGTGGAATTGATGGTAAAATATCCATTATATATGCTATGGTTTCTATTTTATTTATATATATTCAAGAAAACTTAAGACAAATTTTATTAAGTTTGGGCACTTTGTATATTCTATTTATAGACAGATAATACAGACTACTAAGGAATTATTTGACATTTTTGTTTACCTCAGTCTCAAGCTGTATTGAGTGGCCTATAAATCTATTTAAAAAGGAAGTATTATCAAAATTATAAAATAAATATTTGGACGTAAAAACCAAGTCATAACTGCCGGTAAAATTTTTCGATACAAATTCTCCTACACATAAGTCCAAAGATGTATGAAATGAAACTAAGTTTCGTTTATTTTTATCATTGCACTAAATTCATAAAATCTGTGATTTTTTAGTCTGTTAGAAACAGTTATGTCAAACAAACGAATTATGTAGTTCACATTGGAATTTAATTAGTGCATCGTCATAATTTCTCTGAATGTGAAATTGTTCTTTTTTTTTTTGTTATACACTAACAGCATGCAGACCATCATTCAAAGTTGGCACTATAAATTGTTGTTCTGTAGCTGGTGCACACATAGAAATAGAGTTATCTACATCAATGAACTACTCTGCACATCTAAACCAGTTAGCTATAGAATTTTATTAAACTGTGTCAGATGTGGTTACCTACTAAAATTGTTCATAACACTGTTGGTCATTGTAATATATAATTTTTTTCAAAAATATTATTTAAATATGGTCACATAATGCAGTATGTTATTATAAGCAATGCCGTAAAAAGCAGTGTTCATTATAAATGGTCATAAAGCATTCAGCCGGGACCTATAGTTCAGGTCAATATAACCACTATGCTGTTTTAAACAGTTTTGACTGTATCCACATACACACGTTGTATATTAAAGAAACGGCTTCATAAACAAGTTGGTTAGCCTAAAATATTTAAGAAGAGATCTCCTTTTTTATTTGCCTTGTTATACTTTATTTTATTTACCTCTTTTGCTACTTAGAAATCCTAATCAGAAACGAGAGAACCAATTGTTGAATAAGGTATATTCAAACTTAAAGCTTAATTTCATAACATTCATAAGATTAACATTTCATTAAGCTTAATCACATTACATTGGAATTAAAAAATAATTGTAACATTATTAATTTATTTAGGTATTACACATTTTAATAATGTATGCAGGCGCGATAATCGGAAATTGCATGACTAAATACTGTTTACTTATTGTAGGAGCAAGTTCAGAAACATAATGAAACAGAAACTGAACTATTAAAGGAAAACAGTTCATTGAAAGAAAAACTGGAGAAAGAAAGAGAAGATTTTTTGGCAGAACTCAGTCGAGAAAACTCTTCTAAAAAAGATATGTTAGAAAAACTGGAGGCCAACATAAGAGAACAAGAAGAGGTTAGAGCACGGGAAAGAGAAGAAGCTCTAGAGTTACTTCATAGAGAAGTAGAAAAGCTTAAAAATGTTAAAGAAAAGGTTTGTCTATTCAAAACAGTTTTCTTTGTTTTTTCTTTACCTTTTGTTTATTGAAGCACATGCACAACATGTGCCATGTAATAATCCTACTTACATCCAATGTACATATAATTAAAATTCTAAAGTCAATAACAGAAAATGTAAATATGTAACACCATTCATTAGACTGTCACTGTTTCGAGTTCCATCTTAAAGCTCTGTCTTATGACTTTTTCGAAACAATTAAAATTACAATTGAAGTTAGCATATTAAGTGCTTAAAAATAATTATAATAAAAATTGACCACTGATTAAATAACAAGTAGATGGCTAAGCTGTTGGGGGCTTCATCTTTTCACTTGATATTTCCAAACAACTTTGCCAACACCTCTGCATAAAAGCTAGGTAAGCTAGCCTTTGGCCATATTGCCCATACCAGACAAACTTGACAAGCTAGTAGCGGTGGGGCTGGTGTAACCAAGCAACCACTGTAACTGGTCTCCCGGTGACATATGCCTTAAGAGAAGCAGAGATCAGAGTATATAGGATGGAAGATATAACTGACAAAGCTACAAAACACTTTCAAGGACATAACCCTCAGAAAACAAGAATGTGAATTAGAACAGAAAATTAAATGCAATTTTAATTTTTTGGATGGGTATGGGAATGATATTTTTGCCCTACACTTCAACTCATAGTTCAAAGTTTAAAGAAATACAAATTTATGGAAAGCAGGATACTATTTTAGTTGAAATAGTATAAAGACTGTTTGTAGACGATATTTAATAATCTGATGATAATGATCAGGTTTTATTTTTATTTTTTTCTTTTAGCAAATAAAAGAAATAGAAGAACAAAAAAAACAGAGAGAAGCAGAACTGAAAAAGGAATTGGACTATATTAGAGATAATTTGGAGGAAAAAGTCTTACAAACAGAACAAGAAAAATTGAAAGCTGAACAATTACTTAATGAGCAATTAGAACGAATGAGGAAACTGAGTGATGAAGAGAAAATGAGAATAGATGAACTGGTAATACTTCTTTTTTATTTAAATTTCATATATTTTATTATAATGAACTGATATGATTTCGGTATTTTAAAGTTACTAAGACATTTTTCCAGAATTTAAAAATGATTACAATAACAAAGTTATAACTGCCATGAATAAGTGATCAGCATTGTATACTACAAAAATCTGTGGTGCTCAAAGACTTTAAGTAAGAGCTAGTCAAATTATAAGGGGATTCCATTAGTTATAGATACTGTCAAAAAATCCTACTAATATTATAAACGTGAACATTTGTGAGGATGTATGGATGTGTGGATGTATGTATGTATAGATGTTTGTTACTCTTTCACGCAAAAACTAATGAACCGATTGCGATGGAACTTAGTATGTAGATAGCTGGAGACCTGGATTAACACATAGGCTACTTTTTATCCCGATATTCCCACAGCACCGGGACTTACGCGGGTGAAACCGCGGGGCGCAGCTAGTCATACATAAAAGGATGTGTTGTTTGGATTAGATTAAATAAAAACAACACATGTTCCTTTATGTACCATTCGTTGACAGTGTTTAACAAGTTAGTATTCAGGTACTTTCTCGTGGGAAACGTGTTTTCCTACGCTAAAGTTCGCAGAAAGTTCTGCAGCCTGCCTACTATTTTTTTGTTATATTTAATTTACAGATGAAAGAAAGAGAAGAAATACAAAATAGATTAAATGAAGCACAATCAAATGCAGCAAAGTCTCTTGAGGAACTAACGGTAATAACAGCATTAATTAACATGACATCATTAACTATAGAGATGCTCTAAACATTTTTTTCTATAAGGTCGTTCATAAACTATGGTACAGTCGCAATCTTCAGGTCGTGTGTCAGACAGGTTCCCTACTTGAAGTCAAATATTGTTTGCTCGAACATCACTAGCTGGAACACCTCTCCTCGAACAACTTGACCTCAACAGATCAGGAGCTCTATAGCTTGTTATACTGATGCATCAAAATCTCGAAAGAACATAAGCTTGATGAATCAACTTCACTACATATTATAAAACAAAGTCCCTCGCCGCGTCTGTCTGTCTGTTCCCGATAAACTCAAAAACTACTGAACGGATGTTCTTGCGGTTTTCACCAATAAATAGAGCGATTCATGAGGAAGGTTTAGGTGTATAATTTGTTAAGGTTTTATGTAAATTGGTTGAAATATGATGATGATTGTTGAAGATCTCTCTGCTACCCGTGCGAAGCCGAGGCGGGTTGCTAGAATATTAAAAATTTGAAATGCTAGTGAAAATATAATGAGGTACGTCACGATGAGTAATTAAATAATATTATACATAATCTTGTGGACATATACAAAATATGTTAATTTTTTATAAATCCCAAAAAAAAAAACGAAACTTACTGAATTCGTCCGTATGATCTTTCAAGAAATGATACATCATTGTTTTTGTCCTTCACGCATTCAATTGCTCGAGCTTATTCTTTCGAGATTTTGATGTAACAAACTATCGAACTCATTATCTCTGTCGCCCTCAAGTCATTCGAGGAGAAGTTTTCTACTTGCTACTGGCTAGTGATGTTCAAGAAAACGGTATTCGATTTCGAGTAGGGAACCCGTGTCGGACACCTTTTCCCTCCGCGACCCTGTCGCAGCAAAAGGTATAGGTAAATAATAATTAATCACGAAATATCATCAGGCTCTCCCTCTTAATAATAAGAGCCTGGTTTTTTTGCTTTGATTTGTTGAAAAGGTTAAGGCAGCTTTCGTGTTTCACTTGTGTTACCTCACTTTTCACAACTTAACAATGTAAACAATTATTTTGGAAGTAAATTTTAACCAACTTCGAATCGTCGTATTGAAATGAAACTTTGTATGTAAGTATATGTAGTTCAGTTGACAATACTAAAATTTTGGAATCTTGGAGCTGATCTGATGATAGCAGAGGCGGCCTTAGGCATTGCGAGGCCCCGGGCGATATATATTTGCGGGGCCCTTGTCCTTTGAGGAATTTATGTGAATTGAACCTCTATTTAATGTTGATGCTTGACGAGAAATACAATGAAAAAGTTTTGAAGTTGTAAACAGGCCATTGGTCTGTTTTATTTTCCGCTAACTCTTTCAAAGCCTCACATTATTATGTATATCGCTTAGTTGATATTTAACGGCCTTCATCGACTCTACTCTGCATTCCCACCTAGTTTTAGATAGCGGTTTCAGGGTTAATTAAAGATGTAACGTGTGCTTTTAAAAAAGCCCACCTCTGACTTCAGCCAGCAAAGAGATTTTTCTACTTGGGTTGTTGTGCGAGGCCCCTGCAAGAGCAAGGCCCCGGGCTGTTGCCCTGCATGCCACCCCCTAAGGCCGCATTGGATGATAGAGCCAGGAGGTTGATAGCGAAACCTTTTTTTATTTTGATTCAGAATTAAAGCGTGTTATTTTAGTTTTTCTACCATACAATGCTTCTTTTATTGTGTTTCAGACACGGGTAACTGAAAGGGAAACTGAGTTGGCAGCATTGGCTGCAGAGCGAATACAGAAACAAGCAGAACAATCAAGTGAAGTTATAAGTACATTACAAGAACAACTGGAGAAAGTTAGTGATATTATAATAAATAGCAATTATTAAACTCAGGTTGTCAGCGATAGTCGTCCTTAGGTCAAGAACAGGGAGAGGCCGACCGGCACTTCTGACCGCGCTCCGATCCAAACAATACAAACTCTTCTATTAGAGCTTTCAATCCTTGTGGGACTTTACTTTGCAAGTTTTTAATACCAAAGGTTTAATGCTTCTGTATCTTGTGTTACTTACTGGCTCTATACTGCATCAGCATTGTAATTTGGGGTCATCCAAGTAATTGAATTGCAAAGTTAACAGTTCATAGGACTTTTCTTTAATACCATAACACTTCACAATTTTTAATATTTGGTATTCTTTTATATTTTTCTTTATTTTATTTTTATGCTACCTCTAACATCTCACAGTTCACGGCTTTTAGATATTACAATACCAAGTCTATACGTATATGATGCAAGTTTGTTAATGTTATGAATATCTTAAATTTTGACACTTGCACGTCTTTCATAGAAGGCAATTGGCGTAAAGCAAAAAACTTGTTTATATTACACTATAAATTGGTTAGTGTGGCCTACCAATTAATTCAGAGTCCATATTGAAGATCAAAAATATAAATATAAATTTGAATATAGTCTATTTATACCTTCTATAAATAGTTTAAATATTTTAATGACAAGCGCGTTCTTTTTTTCATATGCAACTTCCTGAGTGTACATTTATGTAGACTGAACATTGTCTCCATAAAATGATTGCCAGTAAAAGATTACACTATCATAACTATGAAATGTGTTATTTTTTCTCAATCATATATAATAAAGGAATGTAATGCTACGATATTTACAGGTTAAAAACCAGCTACATATGGTAGAAACTGAGAAAAATACAATTTTAAAGAATATTTGTGCACCAGACAATGGAGAGGGCTCATCCAAGCAGACTGTATTGAGTGAAGTGGGTGAAATCATGGAAAGTGAACTGCAGTGCAGTATATGTGCTGAACTCTTTGTTGCTGCAACAACACTAAACTGTTCACACACATTCTGTAAATATTGCATCACAATGTGGAAAAAGAAGAAAAAAGATTGTCCAATATGCAGGTACCTAAAACTTTCAGTTAAGCCATTTTAGTTGGTTATTTAACAATATTCTTAAAAAAAAACAGTTGACATTCTATCGGTTAACACTTGTTGATTGATTATATGTGTTCTGTTCTATTCAAACTTCAATACTGGCAGCTCGTCAGAGTCTTCTTTGATTTATAAATGGTAAATTAAACTAAGTTATCATGCTCAATTTAGGTTTTCCTTTTCAGAGCTCCTATAACGTCAGAATGTAAGAGTTTAGTTCTAGATACTTTCATTGAGAAAATGGTACAAAACCTTAGCGAGGAGATGAAAGACAAAAGGAAAAATATACTAAAAGACAGAGAAGGTATTTATATTTCACTAAATACTTTATTTTAAGTATGTCAACAATGCAGCTTCATAATACGAATGTAAGTTTTTATTACAAGTGTTAAGAAGATCACAATAGCGACTAGTCATTGAATTGATTGGTAATAAGCAGGTTACGTCATTTGTAATATGAATCAATGACCTTACAAATAACCACTACACTGGTTAGGTATATTTTATAGGTGTACCTGAACAATAAAGTTAAGTTTTTATAATTTTAACACACCATCTTCGATTATGATGATGATGATGATGAAAGTAGGAAATTAATATTAAGCAACCTTCGTTGCTAAGTCAATAAAGGCTTTTTAATGTTAAAATAATTATGTTGACGGGAATTACCACGATCGCGTATTTAAAAAGTATTACATAAGTTTGAATTGCCTGACGTTTCGACCAGGTTGCATTGACCGTGGTCAGTGGCTTAGTAGTGCACGCCCTCCGTCGTCGAATCCGTGAGGTAGAAGGTTCTTCATCCACCCGAACATTTTCGATATTTTTAATAAATTCCTTTTGCCATGTACCGTCACATACAATACTATTAGTGTGCCTATTCTGTAAGCAAACCGATGTGTCCCTATTCTAATTTTAATCCGACTGCGCATAAAGCGAAGTGGTATATTTTTATCACTTGATTCCATGCTGTAGATAATTTAAAACCATCTTCTCGATTGAAAGTATTATGCTGGATATTTTTATCATGGAACACGATAGTTTCAAAGTTTTTTAATGTTTCTTTTGACATTAGAAATACTTTTTTACATACATTCATGGGATCCAGGACCTAGGTCAGATAACCATACACGCTCTCATACAATACATGATGGAATACGCATCTACACTTTTCTCTCATGTATTGAGTAAGAGCGAATCACAAGAATGATTTTATTATTACTGTCTTAGTCCGGTAGTACCATTCTTTGGATGTAGCAATATTTTGATCGAAAATATTAGGGTCCTCCTGTCTAGTTTCCCTATGATATTTTGTTTTTGACGAATTAAGTCAACTTGTTATTTGATTCAAACTAAATCTCAAGACAATAAAATTAACTATTTAGATTTATTGTTGCGTTGCGACAAGGTATGATCCCTCTTATATGTATTTTAATACAATTCTCTGTAAATTGTAATGTTTACTAATCAAATCAAGACTTGGTCTGTTGTGTATACTTACAATTTATCAATGTATAGCATTACAGAAACATTCAATCAATACGAGAGAATATCACTCGCTAAGTATCAAGTTTGTGAAATAATATTAATAGCTTTATGAAGCTGTGTTGTTTACAGAACTCGAGTCCAAGCTGGCCCTGCAGTCCAACGCACAAACCAGCCGGTATGCTTACTTATTAAACGTAAATAAATAGTTACTGTTAATTCCATCATACTCGCCTATATAGCCGACATTAAGTCGGTTTGCATGAATAAATTAGCAAAAGGACAACTTAAACATTTGGTATTAGTTGTTTTACTCCCGAAATTACCATATTATTTCATATACCATAAAAATTCAAGTACTTTTAGTTTACAATTAGAAGTTTTAGAATTTGTAAATCTGACTAAACAGAACTCAAAGACAAACCTAATCTACAATATATAGTTTAAGCGGCAACCGCAGAAAAACATTGTTTATCCGGTATTAGTATCAAAATATACTTTTCTATTTTCTAGATATTAGTTAGGTAAATAATAAACCACCAAAAGAGGAGGACACGCCTTTTTTTTTAATTTTGTTTATCATGGATTCGCGGTCATTAATTGTTTGTTCAAATTACTTAATAAAGTGCTCACTTCGCTTTTTTGTTACGCTTTTAAGGGACAAAAATTAACTGAGAAAGGCTAAATCAATTTCGTCAATTCTATGTGGCAAAATGCCACAAATGCTCAGTGTATTCTACACGATACTTTAGAGTGTGAATGACACGACATGAGACGACATATATGAACAAAAAAGCGAAGTGAGCAATTCATTAAATAATCCGGAAAAAAACATGACTGCGAATCCATGACACATAAAATTCTAAAAGTTTTTGTTGTGTGCTCTTGTTATCAAGCGATATTTATTACTTGAAAACAATTTTTTTTTCAAGTATCCTACCTAATGATTATCGTTTGCAATAAGCATTTTGCTGCTGTTTTGGGAAAATATTTTTGACCAACATTGACCTTCTCATTCCTGGTCTGGTGGGATTTTGGTCAAGTATTAACGTACCAGACCTATGACAGATCTATGTGTATTCTGTCGTCTTGACTAGCCTGTTGATCTAGTGCTTAGAGATCCTGACTGCTGAGCCAGAGATCGTGATCATTTGCCATAAAATAAACAACAAAATAACAACGTTAAATAACAAAACATGTAATATTATCTTTAACCTAAATAATCAATCCTTTTAAGTACCTATGTAAATAACCTTAATTAAAATAATGATTTCAACAAGTTACATCTTTTTTACCCACAATATTTACAAAAATAATAATAAAATATAATATAACACATCTCACACAGCCGTCTGATCCCAAACTAGGCAAAATGCGGCTTGATGTATCGCGCTGAAACACAAATACTTTTTAAGTTGTCCTTAGAGCGTTTCCATAGTATACGATTCAATATCAGTATCGGACGCCGATACGATATCGGCGCAAGTAAAATGTATGAAATATGTACCTGCCTCTCACATTGTTCGCTCCGATATCGGATCCGACACCGATATTTTGGCGGCACGGACGGCGGCCCATGGTCTGTCGGACGATGTTTGTATGTGTGCTTTACATGGTGCACGTAAAGCACACATACAAGAACTCGTGTGTGGCGTCGCGTCGTCATGATTTAAATACGACAGACTTGATTGCATTAATTGAACTGGTGGAATCTAGTCAATGCTTGTGGGATAAAACTTACAAGGAATATCCACATTCGATAATTTGCTTATTTTTAAGCAGTAATAGAATAATGGGATGTATCGAATATTGTCTGTAGACAGATCTTTTTTTGCGTCTCAAATATAATACATACAGCAAATAAAGTTTTCTATTATAACCTGCAATAACGACCTACCCGCACAAAGCTCGAGAAAATTGTTGAAACAAAACGATTTTATCGGAAATATGTGAATATACGACATGCTGTCGGTTATCGGTGTCTGATACCGATATCGGATCGGATAATGTAAAAACGCTCTTACTGGAGAGCACCCATATACGCGTCTGACCTCCATGAACCATACACTGCTAACGGTCAAGCGACACGCGGCTAGAGACCGGCACGGCGATAGGCACGCTACGCCAAATTTTTGTGCGTAATAATTTTGATACTTATATCGGATGACCAACGTTTTTCAGCGGTTGCCGCTTAGACTAACTACACGTTTTACGACACATGTGTCACTATATTTATAATATTTTATATAAAGGTCTTTAAACACAGGCGTAACACTTCAACAGATGACGCCAAGCGTCTTAATTTAGATGATCGCAACCGTCTATTAGTTCCCCTACTCGTTAATAGATAACGCCCGCGTGTCAATTTTAGGCACAGAACTAAGAATGTGTATTTAGAAATGCTATCAGCTCTATTTTGTTGCAAATCGTGAGTTGCCAGTTGAAAATAATTATTTTACACACATAGGTACAGAATTCTACGGTAATTCGTCACAGAGGATTTATTAAATATAAATTCTAAACACAATTTATAATTATACTAAATACACCCTTATGCTGGAAGGAACCCTTATAGAATAATTTTGTTGCGCGTCTGTTTCTCTGTCAAGACCTCTTTTCTCAGGAACTCGGGGACGCATCAAGTTGAAATTAATACCAAATACATATGTCTGCGGTCCCTTGAATCTGTAAAAAAAAAATCAAGCTTCTAAGTAAACGCAATCAACAGATACGGCCATTTAAGCGTTAGATTTGACCAAATTTGAACATTTTGCAGGTAATTCAAAACGTAGCTTATAAGGTACTAAACCTATAGGGTACTTCTCATTGACCTAGAACCACAAAATTAGGTAAGACGCAAGGTCTGACAGCACAAGCAAAGGAAAAAAGTCGAAAGTCGTTAATTTATTATTATATCGCATATTTTGTGATTACAAACTTATATTTTGCGGTTGCAAAGTTGACTTTGTCGTAAATCGATGTATGGAAAAGTGTTTTTAGAACTGCAAAGTTAAGTTTAGAAAAGACTGGCAAAAATCTTCGATAATTGATTCCCTAGTTGGACGTACCTACAATCTACAGACAAGTTTGTTTGCTCGCACTTGTCCGGCTTTTTCTTTTAAATTCATAATACTTTGTGAATTTTTATCAATATTAGGTAGGTACTTATAAACAACAGTTCTTGAACTCACCAACGAAATGATGTCCTCAACTCGGTATAATTATTGTTTTTCATACTCAGCTACGGCCTCGTCGAAAGTATATAGATACGCTAGTACAAAAATGTTTGCACGTGTTCGTGTACGAATATATTTGAGCGTCTGCTCTTGCCCCGCCCACATCGCACTTCTTACTTATTGTCAGTTCTGTGATTTTAGGCTTCCGCAACACTTATAACTCTAAAGATCCTCAATAGTTATTAAACAAAGAAAAAAGACAACTGGTTGATAAACAGAAGAGAAAAATGTACTGAACTGTCTTTACCGATCTATATAAAACAAATCTATTTCCAATTGTTTTTAATTGATAACACTAAAGCCCGTCAAGAAAATCGGTTGACAAACATAGAGGAAAATGCTTCTTAACAATAATAAAATGTTCTGTACAATAATAAAATGTAGTATCTAAGTAATAAACAACCAGTTGAAATCAGGAAACCAAAACGTCATTGTCGATGCGCCTTCTTAAATATTTTTTTATTATATACACATGTTCTATAAAAGCCAGGATTTTTACGAAGGTTAACCTAATATTCAACATCGACGTGAATTCCTATCTCGATGGCGCAACTCATAGGATTCTTTGTTCTGTAAAAAGATTTTAGTATTTTTCTTATAATAAGACAACGAATAAAATATTCGAAATAATCTGCGAATAGAGTCTGTGATTGATTTATATCAACACTGCAAATTTACTGATATATTGATGATATCGTGAATGTTCTCAATTTGTACCAATATAAATTTAAATGTTTTGGCTTCGAAACCAATGTGTGTTTACATGGAATAATTTATAAGAATTAAAAAATAACCATAGCTTATTATAATAGGATTTCTACTTCGTCCTCTTATGTAGCAGTGAAATGTCTACCTCTCTATCAGTTATAACATGTTACAGCGGAAGAAGTAGCTCTTATGGCTCCGACTCCGAATACGCCCTCGGCGAGGACGAGGAGGGGGAGGAGGAACAGGATTACGAGGACTCCGAGTAAGTTTTACACTGTGAAATAAAACATAATATATTAATAACTTCTAAAAAAAATTATACACCAATCCGAATTTATAGGAGCCTCAACTGCTAGGCCATCAATTCTATGAAAAATACCCATGAACAATTTCACTGTATGATAAACAGAAAATCAAGAAAATAATTTAGAATAACAAATTTCGCGAGTGTGGAAAGCAAGGAGGAAATCGACAATGAACATCGTGGACAGCACTTCATTTAATATCAGAGAGGACAGCGGTTGAATGCAGTCTAGTCAATGCAGAATAATGCATAGTAAAATAGTGAAAAAACGATGAGGGGACGGACGCGTTCGTTCTACCCAAATCTTTACCCTGATCTGTGTACTCTTCCTTTGCTCAGCTATTATTTAGTATGATTTCTTTTATTTCAGTAGTGAGTATTACCGACACCGTAATCGGTACTATAACTACTCCGATGATTCCGATGGTGGATCTGACGAGGATTTCTACTCAGAGGGTGATGGAACCTCTGAACCTGACGAGAACACCGGCACCACCAGTACAGGTATAATCTAAGTTGATTATTAATAATAATAACTTGAGACACCTCACACACGGCAATCTGATCCCAAACTAGGCAGAGTCTATACTATGGAAACCAGACAACTGATACATATTATAGATAAATTACACCCAGACTCAGAACAAAATGATCGTGCTCATCACACAATTATTTGTCCTGGGTGGGAATCGAACCGACGACCTCTGGCTCGGCAGTCAGTTTCAATAACCACCAGACCAACAGGTCAGTCATTATTGTTATTTGAACAGTTGCCTCGCTCGCTGTCGCTACATGCTACACAATGGCAATAACCAGCCAATGTATAGCACTAGAAAAGTTTAAATACATAGGTTACTGTTATTAGTGCATATGGTACAATATTATGACATGCGGCATACTCTATGCACATTATTACACACTAGCAACCCGCCCACGGGTACAAATTATACACCTAAACTTTCCTCATGAATCACTCTGTCTATTAGTGAAAACCGCATGAAAATCCATTCAAAAGTTTTTCAGTTTATCGCGAACAGACAGACAGACGCGGCGGGGGACTTTGTTTTATAATATGTAGTGACATGTAGTGAAGATTTTTATAATATGATTTTTTTTCATCAGTAAACAGAAACACTATTCGTTCCTACAATTTTCGAAGGTTTCTCTCAATTTTATCAGGATCCCATCATCAGATCCTGACTTCCTTGACATGGGACCACCCTTGAGGTTCCCTATCTAACAAAAAAGAATAATCAAAATCGATGCGGCCCGCCATACGCTCTGCCCCCGCTTTTTAAATCTCTGATATCTTCTAAGATATTCATTTTTATAATATGCTGTAAAGGCCAATTTTGATGTACATGAAAAGCACGATTTATGAGGAAAGTTTAGGTGTATAATTTGTTATGGTTTTGTGAAAAATGTCTGAAATATGACGATGATTGTTGAAGATGTCGGAAAAAATCAATATCATATGCTCTACTACCCGTGCGAAGCCGGGGCGGGTTGCTAGTCATCAATATAATATATTGTATTGTTATATTATATAAGTATTATTTACTTGATTATAAAAAAAAAAAGATTTTAAATAACTTTTTTTTATATTTAGAACCAGGATCGGGTGGTGCAGCTACAGATTCTGGAACAAGGCGTCGGGGAGTCGTTGAGGGGATTCCCGGTGCATATTATGGTGGCTACGGACGCTGCTTCCGTTGTGGAGCGCGCGGCCACTGGGCCCCCGGCTGCCCGCTCTCAATAACGTGACACGTGCACGGCTACGACTGATACAGTGAACTAATGTATCACATACTTTAAAGTACGATCACATTTTTAACAATTACCTACATAATTTGTTATTGTGTGCCATACACAAAGTAAAAATAAACCATGGAGGTAGTCCCTGTCTGTCTGTTTTTATATTATTGTTATTGGTATGAGTCGTTACAATCTCTTGCATTTTTATAATACTGTATATAAAGGACACCCTGTTCTCATTATAGGCGACGCAAATCTATTTCAACAATAATTTATATTTTTTTATAAAAACAGAGGATAGGTACAGTGTATACCTACATATTAATGACATTGCAGTGTACCCCGAACCCCAAAAAAGGTTAGAATTTACTATAGTGACTTTCGTTTTTAATAAATGTATCTACTCAATCGTTCGTTACAAATTGTGTACTTTATTTTCTTTTTACCTTAGTTTTCGAGACCTTAAAGGAATATAATACGTATAAAAAAACTGTATACAATTTTATTTTGTATATTGCAAGTTTATAAAACAATCTGAGGCGTATATTATCTCTTTTGATATGTTTGTTCTTTTAAACATTTTCATAAGACAAGCCGTACTATATCGTGTCAATCGACAAAATCGCTAGTCGCTAATGTCTGGCATTATTCGTACTAACTGTCATGGTTGATTCAAAACTTGCTCCGGTTTGTTCATTTGTGCACCCCTCCAGGATGTGCGCCTGTGCCTGGGCACCGCTGGCACCGCCCTGGTTACGGCTCTGTCAGGAAACACTGCACTGGTATACACCTGCTCTTGCTATAATAACTAGATAGTACAGTCAGGAGCTTGAAGATGTGGCAAACAACAGGGACGTTTGGCTTTAGACGTTAACAAAAAATATATTATTAACACAGTTTCTCATATTATATTTACATACATAGTCTTGATTTGAAAAAAAATTCTATGTACGTAGTAGAATACCCATAACAATAACTTCTAGACGACATCCTACCTATTGTTAACGCATAACAATGTTTCGAAATTAAATCCAAAATATTTCAAGCTACGGATAATAATATACAAAGAAACGTAACTCAAGCTATAAAACGGCGCTGCATACCGCTTATAGTTGGACGAGTCATTCTACTAATGTGTGTCACATATACGATGATTGAAATAGACGGTGCGATGGGATCATGACTGAAAATACGCAATAGGGATGTTGACAAGTTTTCAGAACTGCTTTTATTTTATAGCTAGGCCCCTTACTTATCTCAAAAACTAATATTCCATTGAAAAAAAAATATTGAAGAGAGAATAAAAAACCCGCGAACACATTCGCGTTGCATTCATCACTAACCGAGTAATTGACAGTTTACCAGAGTATTACTACTCTAACTAAAAATGTATTTAAAAGTATGACACCAACTTACAGCTTGATCAGCAGGATCTTGTTGGCGTTTGCAGTCACGTGATAATAGTAACTATTTAGCCTTTTTCAATCAATTTTAATTTATTTATTACAGCAGTTTACATAAAAAAAAATGTGGTTTAATGTTTTATTACAGAACAATTAATGATTTATGTAGTAGGAACGTAACATACATTTGTGATGTGTCAACATCCCTATTTTAAAAAGTCCAATATTAAAGTACTAAACTGTATCAGAGTTAGATTTCTTTCCATATTATTAGCTTATAGTTTATTCGAATCGCCAAGTATTGTTGTTTCGCGATATCGTTTGTATGTATGTTATTTAATTTTGGTTATTAAAGTTTTATGTTACATCTTCAATTAACGAAACAATAATTGTGTAACAAAGATTGTATTCAGACTAGACTTACAATATCGTCGTACGTGTAAAGAGCTTGGGATGTCATGTTGAGTATTTTATTAGCTTTTAACTTGTTACAAATATTTCTAATATCTCAAAAATATGACTGTTATAATATACCTCTTTTTTTACGTGAAAATTTCTTAGTTTTTTTTTCAAATTTCATCATTGGAAATTTTGTTGTATTTTAAATAATATTTACATCTATGATTGTTTTATTTAGTAATAATCTTTGTATTTTATGATTTATGTACAATCGATTGTAAAATAAATAGTTACTATCGATGTTAATAATTTGGTGCCTTTCATTGACGCCTTGATTCAAAATCTAAACAGATAGGTATAGATACAATATGAAGATTATTTTATGTGTGGAATATTTTAAACCAGACAGTAACAACAACAAGTTAAACTGGGTTGGTATTTGTATCTAATTTTAAATGTTTTGCTTTTTGCGGGCGGTTTTAAGATGTTAAGCAAAAGATTTGACTCTAATGAGTGGGTATGTTACCGGCATGTTTGTGAAGTAGGTAACTGTAAATATAATGTAGTAATACGCGGATTCTTCAAAACGTTACTCGCTAAAAACTCGTTAAAATACGTATCATGTTAAAATGTATGGTCATAACTTGTAAACGGCAAGTTTGTTTCTAAAGTCATGCCCTTTCAGTGATTTAAGCAAGTGTTCCATTTTCAGATACACAGGTATTTATAGCTTCATCTAGAGCTCCCATTATTATTCAATTTATTAATCATATTCTTAAACTTGCACCGTCAAAATGTATTATTTTTCAATAAAAATATTTATTCCCACTAATTTCGTACTTCAGTTATTAGCTGCTTTTTGTAAATAATTATGGAACTACAAACTAAATGTTTACAACAGAAATGAGTAGGATTCCGGTGAGAATTTCTGTATGAATAAAATGTGCATTTCGGAAATAAATTTTAATAAAAAAATCGAAACAACAAATTTATTTATATAATTAAAACTATGTTACAATGTGTATTAACCATGCAATAATTAACTCCATATTGTGTTGTAAACGTCTAAATTAGTAAAAAGGAAATTTTCTGTCAACAATACCGATCGAAGCGTCTACCAACAACTCCTATATCTATGTTAGACATTTTAGGTACAAGAGAAACTGGGACACTTCATCACGAAAACATTTAAAAACTGGTGACATGAAACTCGTATCAAGGAACTAAAGAGAACATAATAAATGATAAGGTTTTTTTATCACGTGGATATTAAGAAATCAACACAATACACGAGCTTGGTAAGCGCACGGTTGATATACAATTTAAATATAAAATGTGTGCTAGTAATAGTGATAAGAACAAGATTAGCTATGATTAAAAGACAATTGAATACTCGAGACCTATACAGATAAAAAAACGTTTCTGGCAAAATCATTACATATGTGTACCTATACAAACTGTTCGTGAAGTGTTTCTCCGTATAGGATCACTGCGACTTTTTTCCATATTTACTGGGGTTAAATATAATGTGTGTGAAATAAAAAAAGGCGAAATCGATTAATATCGAGTCTTTTTGGGGTTTATCCTTTACGTTCATTTGTGTATGGAATTATTAATACATAAATACAGGGTGTATTTGAAAAAGGAACAATCACTGAAAGGGCATGACTCTAGCATGCAGTTACAACAAGAATTTTTGAAAGAAAACCATCCGTTTACAAGTTATCGAGGCAAAAATACCTGAGAATTCAAACCGTCATAACTTGTAAACGGATAGTTTTTTTTTCAGACATTCTTATTGTAACTGCATGCTAGTATCATGCCCTTTCAGTGATTTAAGTGTTCCTTTTTCAAATACACCTTGTATATATATGGAGATAGAGTGAGCGCCATCGCAACATAAAGTGAAAGCAATACTTGCTATTGCACTACTACCCGGGTGGGTTATCTTTTATTTGGCAGTTCAATTATTATTTCGAGTTACGGAAGTCAAACCGTGCTTCAAAGATTCAAACAAAATTGCATGACGAGATTTTTCTTTCCTTTTTTAGTTAGAACTAAACAATTGTTTATTTGATGATGACGATGATGAAAGATTGTTAACCAAAATGATAAAGGGAATGTATTTAAAACTTTAATTAATTATATCAAACGCGAATATATGTAAATTATTTCGGAATTCGCAAACTTTTAATTTTGGATATTTACGCTTAATTGCGTAAAAATGAGTGCTGAAATAGTTGAGTTTCAAATCAATAGCTCTCTTGCTGTCTTGTATAGCATTGCTCCTAAATAATAATGAAATAATATCTTGTTTTTAAAGCTTCTAATAAATAAATATAAATAATAAGTTCCGTGATAAAACCCCACTAACAAAAAATGTATTTATAGGTATACATATGAATCTGTATTTAAATTTCAAACAAAAAAGAGGTGCTTTTTGTCAGGTTGTATTTTTATTATCATAGTTTGTTATTACTAGTTAGCCGTTTTAAAAAATCCTGCGTTCGTCGAAAAAAATATCTTTTTATTATTACTTATTGCCAAAAACAAGGTTATACTTATAAACATTTTATGACGAAGCCTAATCATGTGCCACTGTTGTGACTTCTTATCTTGATCTTAAATAAAAGCTAACTACTGTTAATGTACTGTGATTGCGGAATAAAGTGGACTTACTGTTTTAATCGCTTATGACGGTACTTATTCATTTTTGAGTTTCTAAAAACGATCAGTGTGATCAATGAATAGTCATATACCCACACTATGAAATATTAAAAAAAAAATTTTAACCTTCAATTAATGCCGAAAGAAATAAATTTAGATTTTTCTTTTGGTTCTATTATAAAAAAATATATTTGTATCAAATTATTATTTTTGCGCCGCGCCGCGCGGCATAACTTACAAGTGTATTGTTAACATATAAAATGTGTAATTGTACCGTATTACTTTTATGTTTTGGTATTTATTTAATTTTTTGATGTCCGTCATGAGTAACGTTTATAGGACATCTCGAGAAACCCCTTTAAAAAAAAAGTTAAACCAACTTCAAAAACCACTAACAAGGGCACTGAAAAATCAAAAATAATGTATTACAAACTCAATTGAAAAGACTACATACATGTGTAGTTCTTTATAATAGGCAACATTGTAAACGCACTAGCTACCTACTGGTTTCTCTCGACATCGCCAACGCATTCAATACCTTGCCCTGGAGTTGCATCAGAGAGGCGCTCGTTTTTCACGGAGTGCCTCTTTACCTTCGCCGTATTGTCGGGGCATACCTATCGGAGAGAGCCGTAATCTACCCGAGTCGGACAGGATATGGTCGGCGAGAGATGTCGTGCGGTGTTCCACAAGGTTCGGTGTTAGGGCCATTCTTGTGGAACATCGGATACGACTGGGTGCTTCACGGAGTGCTCTTGGGAGGTGTAGCCGTCACTTGCTACGCTGACACCCTCGTGACGGCGCGAGGCAAGACGCACCGCGAGGCTACCATAAAAGCCACGGCCGGTTTAGCTCAAGTCGTTGGAAGGATCCGGCGGCTAGGTCTTGAGGTGGCCCTACATAAATCCGAGGCCCTTTGTTTCCATGGGCCTCGGAAAAGGCCTCCAGCTGGATTTAGCCTTATTGTGCGAGGTGTCCGCATCGGCATCGAGCCTTCGATGAGATATCTTGGGCTTATACTCTATAGTCGATGGGATTTCGGATGCCACTTACGGAATCTGGCTCTCAAACTTATGAGGACGGCAGCTGCGCTTTCGCGTATGCTGCCCAACTTAGGGGGGCCCGACACCTCCTGTAGGAGGCTCTACAATGGTATCGTGCGGTCCATGGCCCTATATGGGGCCCCTATTTGGGCGGAGAACCTGACGGCCCGCAATGCTGCCATATTGCGGCGACCACAGCGAGCGATGGCCGTCAGAGTCATAAGGGGATACCGCACGGTTTCCTTCGAAGCGGCGAGTCTCCTAGCCGGAACTGCACCACGGGACCTCGAGGCGAAGACACTTGCGTCGTTGTATCAATGGCGCAAGGAGCGAGAGCTGGGGCCCACTCCTCAGGAAATTGAAGTGCAACGGTCTCAGCTCCGTCAGGTTCTAATGGCAGAGTGGAAAGAGCTACTTGAGCGACCGAGCGCAGGGTAAGCCACAATTGTGGCGGTAAGACCCATCATGGAGGATTGGCTGGAGAGGCAGCACGGCAGCCTCTCCTACCGGCTGACGCAGGTGCTGACCGGTCACGGCTGTTTCGGAAAGTACCTGTGTCGCATAGGCCGGGAGCCAACGTCTGCGTGCCATCACTGCGGAGGCTGTCGCGAGGATAGACTCACTTGTTACGGAACACCGTGTGGTTTCAGTCGGTTCGATTCCGACATACCACTTCACCAATAGCCATGGTGAGGTGATGACCCGTGGGGGTTCCACACGAAAAAAAAAAAAAAAACTACCTACTGGTGTGTTTGAAATCGGCGCTAAGCTCGAAACTCAATAAGTAATACTCAGGGATATGAACAGCTTCATTAATGTGCAATAATCAAATTATGTTTTTAAAGACGATTTAACTTTTTTTTTGTTTATATTTAATTTTTTAGTGTGAGGTCCGTACGTACTGAGTAGGTACGGTATTTAGAACATTACACACTATAATTTAAGTAACAGCAGTACGTTAGATTATATTAAATTTAGTTTATTAATGTTTTTAATTTGTCTAGCAACTTGCTGCACTTGATTGAATAAGTTATAAAAAAAATATATATACAGGACCTTTCTTTAAATTAAAATGCGCTTTAAAACTTTAACCACGTTTTTTCTGGAAGGTTAAGAACTTGCACCATTTAATATTTACCCGTAAATACATGAAGCTTATTTAACAAAACCGCAACACTAATTGTCTACAAAATGTCGTCGCTTACTCGCAAGAATAAGATTTTACAATCTACAAAATACTACATAGATAGCACTTAAAGATAAAAATTTTAGTGTAAAATCTTGCTATCTATCTTGCTTTATTTATCTAAGAAAAAGTAAACTTCGTTTGTTGGTTACGTCAATGTTCAAGGCAAAGCAGATTGTAAACGCGCCGCGCGTCACTCAAACTAAAAGTGTATTGTTAACATATATCTTTGTTACTCCCATAATGTTACTAATTTTAGACTCATTGCAGAAATATAAGCATGAATGTGCCTATTTGTTGTTACGTATATGCATCTAAAATACAGACAATATTATGCTATTACAGGTCATTAATCTGATACAATATATATTGCCGGAGCTGTTTATTCAATGTACTGGGTTTAGAGACTTCATACTAGCATGTTACTGATTGCCCAAATAAGTAATTTAAAAAACAAGTAACTTCACATGGGATTATACAGAGTTGCATAACAGTTATAAAGGAAAATATTCCCTATTCTGATGTTTAATTACTATTCATGAAAATTCAATGTGGACTTGTAAACAAAAGTATTTCTATATGTGTAACTTTATTTGCCATAAAATTAAACTATATTGTTATCAGGTGTAATAATTTACTGTTTGTGTTTAAACAAATTATAGATAATCAGAACACTGACATGTACAATTTGACAACACTGTAAGTACTAAGATTAATAGTTGAAGTTTTATGGAACCCTCAATTTTCCATAATATTTTCTGCAATTTTCAATATCTGCATTCCAAATGTTTTTAACAATAAGTACATAAGAATTTGTATTAAAACAGCATCTTACTGTAGTTCTTACACAGGCGCGTAAGAATGTATGTAGTAGTATTTGTGACACGTATGCTATCGTAATCCCGTAAAACTGTATATAAGAAGAGCTAGCTCTTTTTAACATTAGAAATACAATATAATACACATAAGTAAAATTTATTTTATAATAATATAAAGGAAACCACAAAATACGACGATTAAAGAATTGAGAAATAATAAATAAATATGAATGACAAAAACACACAACCATAACTTATTAATCATTTAAATAAAAATCTACAATAGCTCAATGTATGAAAAATGTATTTTCTTCGTGTTTGTTGAAAACTAATAGTTTTTGAATAACATAAAATATTAAATTGCATACCAAATAACATTTTTATCATTAAAAAATTATAAATTAGCATAACACAGCAGTCACTTACAGATCAAGATCCACACCATCTCAATTGTTTCAATGATTTCCTTTGTTTATAATAACCTCTGTTAGTGTTCAAATGAAAAACAGAACATTTTTGTCAATGGTATCTGTATACTTACTGATACAATGTGATACAGGTGAAACATTTAGAAAAAGTGTGGTTCATAAATGATATAAATATGTTTGAATATGATAATACCAAAAAAAATTGCTTTACAATAAATACTTTAGGACTTTTTCTTTAATAATTGCATGTAACTAACTACAATAATATACATCTATAGAAGTATTATTATTATGCATTGCATAAATACCTAAAAATTAACTAGTTTAATGCCATCAATATATTATAATTATATGATTATGGCATGAATTAAATCAAGGTACCTCACAAGCATCACATATCCATGCACTTGATTTCTAAACTTTTTACCAAATACATGGGATACTATAGTGTTGAATAAATATATTGTACTAGAACTTGGATAATTATTAACCATAAATATCAATTTGCATAACCCTGGTTACACAATACTTATACAGTAATTTACTAATCATGTGATCATCTTGAGGTAGTCTACATATAATAAAAATATGGTAAATTGAATAAAAGTTAATCATTCTTTTTGTCACCAGGTTGTTCTGCTTCTGTAATGGCTGGAGTACCACTTTTACCCAGCTTTTGTTGTTGTTCCATCTCACCAGAAAATCCAAATTCATTAACACGCTTGTGATCAACTTTGTAAATCCACCGCTGATATAAGAAGATAAAGAACACAATATCTGAAATAATAAATAATATTCAAATTTTTTTACAAAAACCCAGCGACTTACTTGGATACTGTCTATTAAAATTAACTGTTTTGTTTGTAAACTCATTACGAATAGCTTAATGCTAATGAGATTTTATTTATGACAGTATCCTGTGATTAGACAAGATGGACTGATAAATGCTCAAAATCACAAGACTTTTTTGTGAAACAATTTCAGAAAATGTCAGTAAATGATCCCATGTCTGAGATGATAATGAAGATGCTGATGAGAGACCAATTATTTTATTATTCAAGAGTAGCAACTGTTCTTAAGTTAATTAATTACTAATAAATAAAAACTGTTGTAAACTTACCATCTCTAAAGCAACCCAAACGGTACATTGTTGGCATTTTGATGACAAAGGCAAAAATATCATCTATGAAGGTATTGAGGAACTTATATGTCATCATTCTCCAGGGTAGGTGGGCCACAGACTTTAATTTGTAGTTGATGAAAAGCTGAGGTGTCATCATAATGAAGCCAAAAGTTAGTAAATATCCATACATCATGTTTAAGATAAATGAGTACCATCCTTTGTGTTCCTGGTACATTAATGAATAGACACCATATCCTATGAGAAGAGGGAAGCATGCCCAGCTTAGATAGCGAAAAGCCAGCATATCATACTGCTTTGTACTTGATTGTACATAAGACCCTTTATCAGTTAATGTAAGCTTTGGTATACCAAATATACGATCTTCCCTATTTATCTTGACATCCATTACTTTATTTATCTTCCATACCTCAATCAACAAGCCTATGAAGCATGAAATTCTTACCATGACATTGGTTTCATTATCTAGAACATACAACAAGACAACTGTGGACTGAAAGACATTGAAAAATACAGATCTCACAGAAAGTCCTTCAAGCGACTGCCTATTATTCCAAAACTGAATGTCATTTTTAAAGGCAAGCAGTTCAAATATAGAATGAAGAATAGAAATAGATATTGTGAGGCCTAGCAAATATGGTGAAGTATCCAGTAGTAACTCCTTTACTGTATCCTGTTCTTCATCTTGTTCTTCAGCACCCAATGCAGAGAACATGCTCAATTTATCTCTCATAGCTTGTGCTGTATACAACTGCCATTTAAAAAGACTCAATGGTTGGAATGTTAACTCCAGTTCAAGAACTTCTGTTGTCTTATTTATGGGCACATAATCACGCATCATGTTCCAATAGTCATTCAAAAAAACTGCAGGCATATATTGTTTACCATCAGGTAAAAAGAAAATGAATTCATCTAATGGAGGAGGGACACTGCCTTGCATCCAATTAGTCTGATCAGTCACCAAATTAATGGTTAAATTAGGGTGCCAATGTGAAACTATTTCTTCTTTTAATGTTTCAGCTTTAATAATTTCTTCTGCAGACTTTTCAGTTTGACCTGTTAATAGGTTATGAGTTTTTAGATAACGTAATTTTTTGTATTTGTTTAACATTTTTTTGCCATAAGTAATATATGGTCCACCATAGTTTTCTTTGTTTTTTGAATTTGGTGATTTCCCTGTCAGAACTATATAAATATGAATATATATTGATCCATTGTTTTTAAGAGATTCTGAAGGAATTACAGTAGTAGAGTGATGAAATGTCCCATCATTATCGGGTCCATCAAACCAATTACCATAGACAATTCCAGTATGTTTCCAAACTAAATCAGCATCATCTATATTACCATAGAATTCTTTCTCAGAAATATAGCAATACATATCTAACACTGTTCCATTCGCAAACATATTCACAGCAGGTATTCGGGGTGGTCCTCCAGTGGGACTGCTTAAATCTGTCTTAGGTGCTGATGACTGACGAAACATAGATGTAATGAAGTAAACAACCAATGCTCGTATTATCAATGACTTGGTGACAGCAAAGAAAGACTCCATTTTAGAAGGTTGCATTCTACGCCGCTCTTCGTCAATTTGTGCATTGATCTAGAACAAAGTACTTTTAATAAAACTAAATATAAAGCAGGTCAAGAACTAGCTATTAATGAGGTTATTTTTTTTCAGAACTGCAAGTAATTATCTATGAACATGATAGGATAATTTTAAATAAAATTGAGTTAGTGAAAGAGACAATAATTTCCAAATATGTGACAAAACGTGCTATAGTAACTATATAGATTATCTTACATCAACAGAATCTTGAGAAGATCCACTGGTTTCCACAACACTGTTTTCAGCCGAGACCTCATCAGTAGTTTTTTCTGATTGACTAGCACTGTCTGCCATTTTATTTGTTTTGTGTCTTACAGCGTTATTGTAAATTACTATTGTTTGCAACGAAAGCCACACATATTCCTTCGAGAGTAAAATGAAATGGGATGGATTTTTCACTTCGATATGACTATGCTGCTATGACTGCTAATAAATTACTATTACTACCATAGATAATATAAAAGTGATGGGCGTTGAACGAACGAAATAGTGAATTCAACCGTAGACGTCTAATAAACTAAACAACGCGGTGGTTCATCAACGATCAATGCACTAATCGAATCTGAAAACCTTGTATCCACTTGAGCACGCTCAGGTATGGCACAATGAAACGATGAAAAAATAATTGATAAATTATCGAATAGACTCAGCTCCGCAGAATACGCAGTTAGGAAAATTCGTGAATTTTAGTTTAGTCCAGATTAGTTTATTTTAGTTATTTTCATATTATAATGTCGTACGATATTCTACTGTGGGGGAATGCCACTGAAATCCAATGTGCTATTTGAGCAATTTATTACTTAGGCAATCGTGATTAACTTAGGCAGAAATTTAAAGAAATTAATATAATGACGGTAGCGTGTAATAAACATAAACTAGTTGTACCTGCCTCTAGGCTCCAAAAAATTACCAAGTCATTTCGAGGTCAATGTGTGCGGTATTACAATAAAATCCCAGATAATATTCAAATGTTAAGTCTAAACAAGTTTAAGTCCAGAGTAAAACGACAACAGCTATGCCTCAAGGGCTATTCCTCAGTAGTGGATCATATCCAGGATAAAAACGCTTGGGATTGCATTATATTGGATTCACAAACTATTTCATTAACAAAATAGAAATGTAATGTGAGCTAATATGTTTCTTATTTTCCATCTCTTATGTTTTTCTTTTCTTCTTTTTTATTTTTCCCTTTATTTTCAGTTTCCCTATTTTCATATCTTTTTTCTTGTTTATTTACTTTTAATAACACAATAGCACACAAGAAAATGATGTACTAATAAAATTGAATGAATATTGTTAAAACTATCTAGTTTTTAAAAGAGGGACCGTGAGTTTGTTTTGCCCGATTTCTTCTCACAAGGCTCAACCATTTGGAAACGGGCGGTTATAGATCGACACAAGCAGACATGGTATTATGTTATTTTATGGATTTACCGACATTGGATGTTACGCGACACAATTTTAAGTTATAATCATTTTTTTTTTAAATTGACGATTTCGAATAATTAATGATCAATTTTATGAAATAAATATATTGAATTTGAACCGCTCATTCATCTGAGCGTACTCAAAAGGAGTTTTAAAAAGTCTTGGATCGAACGAGCTTTGAGAGTGCTCCGTATACCGCTCGGCTCCGTCATGTCTTTACGTGTCCGTTTGGCAACTGCGGGCTTTTAATTATTCAAGTTCTATTATCCCACGAGTAATTTTTTTCGCTCATTTTTTTATAATTAATGTAACTAATGTTGCAGAAGCCTAAATTGACACGCCGGTGCCATATACTAACGAGTAGCAGAAATAATAGATGGTTGCGATCCTAAATTGAGACGCTTGGCGCCATCTGTTAACGAATAAAGAACTAAAAAGTTTTCGTGTCAGCTGTTAGAAATAGCTGACCCGATAAGTTATTGTGTATGTACTTGACTACTTGCCCTATGTATGTGCCAGCTAGCTGATCCAGGTTCAGGGTACCTACTTAACTGGCCAAGCTGTATAAGCCATCAAACTGTAGTTAAGTGGGTAATACTAGGAAGGAAGGGGTTCCTAACCCTAGGCCGCTCGAGCTATAAGTTCTTGTAGCGTAGCCAGAGTGAAGTGAAACACCAGGGAAGGTTGGAATCGAACTTATATTTGCTAAAATCTACGCGTTATATAACAATTTTGTTCATACAGATTGTATACGTTACATTACGTATATAACACGGATTAACCAATAAGACAAACTATTTTTACAATGAAGGACATTGTAAAAATAGTTTAAGTTGTCTTGCAGTGCAACCAATCAGATTGCGTAGTTGCTTACGAGAGTTATCGCTGGCTGTGTGCGTAACTATATAATAAGTACAGTATAAAATAAAGTTCACCGCGGCCGTGGCACATCCCCCGCCGGTGATTACGAACCGCCGGCCTCTCGTAGGCGGCTCGCCGTACCCCTCTTCCGAGGGACGTCCGGCGGACTAGCCTCGAGGCCGGCGACCCAACCCCAGTGACCGGCTCACTGTTGTGAGCCGCGAAGATATCTACTATAAGGAGCCCAGCGCTCCAAATAGTTTCCCACCCCCCATCTACAAGGGTGAGGCGGCCACCGACCGGCGACACCACGGCGGCCGTGGCACATCCGATATTGTTTTGCGTTGAGAGCGGACGTATGATGCTTTGGTGTATTTTTAAGGCATATTCGAAGTACACGGTATGCGTACGCCACAAAGTTGTTCTAGAAATGAATAATGAATACGAGATATTTCGGAAAAGTTCACGAGTTCTGTGAGATAAATCTTTCACTTTGAACATTCCACTTAACAAGAAATGGGGGTGATAATACCTTGAAATTCAAACAGTCATATAGTAGTCAGTCATAAGTCAAAAAGTAGTTAAAAAAAAATTGTAAGTGCATGCTACAGTCTTTCAGTGATTTAAGTAAGTGGACGGAACGGAAGGAAACTGATTTGACTTCGATGACTCGGATGGTGATTGGCGAGGAGAGGTGCTGTGAGGTGGAGGAGGCGTTACAGTGTTGAGGCGAGGAGAGGGGCTAAGATTATAAAAGGCGCTGTAATTGCGAAATCGTGGCATTATAACATAATAAATAAACGTTAATAAGTTTCCTATATATTTAATTATTTTCAAATAAATCAGTTATTAGTTTCAGTGTTGTGTGTTAATTCTCATATTAGTATCGTCTTTACAATGTAAAGTGCACTTTATGAATTTAAACATCTACACAATATTTATTAATACATTACTTAATAAATTCGAAAATAAATATTGTAATAACATTAGTTTAATAGATTAACGCAATGCAAAGACAATGTAGACATTGCAGACGGAGTTAATGTAGAATGTCAATGCAAATTTAAACACGTATACTATTATAATGAATTAATTTAACTAGTTGATCGACTCGTTGATAAACGCAACTGGACGGTCTTATCATGTTAACGTTTCATCCACGGCGACCTATCGCAAAGGGCTGTCTTAAGTTGGCGGGGAGAAATCGTTTTTTATACATTTCTTTCAACTGTTCTTAACTGTTCGATCGTAACGATCAAAATTTTTATTGTTCGATCTTAGTTTTTTTTTAAATTAAATAAAAAATTCCCTCAAGTTGGCGGGGACAAGTCGCTTTTTACATTTTTTTTTTTTGCTATTTCAATTGTTCGTTAACTGTTCGTCATTGTTCGATCAGAACTTTTAATTGTACGATCTTAGTTTTTTTTTTATAAATAAAATAAAAAAATTGCTTTCTTAAGTTGGCGGGGAGAAGTCATTTTTTAACCTTTTTGTTTTTGCTATTTTAACTGTTCGTTAACTGTTCTTCATTGTTCGATCAAAATTTTTATTTGTTCGATCTTAGTTTTTTTTTTAAATTAAATAAATAATTACCCTCAAGTTGGCGGGGAGAAGTCGTTATTTCATGTTTTTTTTGCTATTTCAATTGTTCGTTAACTGTTCGTCATTGTTCGATCAAAATTTTTATTTGTTCGATCTTATTTTTTTTTTATAAATAAAATAAAAATTTATTCTCAAGTCGCTAGGTTTAGGTTAGGTTAGAACTGTGACCATAACGGACGAGCCGACCGAGCGAAGCGAGCGTGTCGCGGCAGCGGCCGGCGAGTGCCAGAACCGAATTTTATGACAAACGAAGTACTTGGTTAAACTACGATCGAACACAAAAAAAATTTGATCGAACAAAGAAGAACAGTTAACGCACAGTTGAAAGAGCAAAAAAAAAATGTCAAAAAACGACTTCTCCCCGCCAATTTGAGGGTAATTTTTTATTTTATTTTTAAAAAAAAAAACTAAGATCGAACAAATAAAAATTTTGATCGAACAATGAAGAACAGTTGAAATGGCAAAAAAATGGTTAAAAAACAACTTCTCCCCGCCATCTTAAGAAAGCAAATTTTTTATTTTATTTATAAAAAAAACTAAGATCGAACAATTAAAAATTTTGATCGAACAGTTAAGAACAGTTAACGAACAATTGAAATAGTAAAAAAATGTCAAAAAACGACTTCTCCCCGCCAACTTGAGGGTAATTTTTTATTTTATTTAAAAAAAAAACTAAGATCCAACAAATAAAATTTTTGATCGAACAGTTAAGAACAGTTAACGAACAGTTGAAAGAGCAAAAAAAAATGTAAAAAAGCGACTTCTCCCCGCCAACTTAAGACAGCCGTCGCAAAGAGTATACAAACACCATCGCTATAATAGGTATAATCGAACGTAGTGCTTGTAAACTCTTTGCCACTCTTTGGGTATAAATGGTACGTTTACACGCTCGCGTTCAAACAGACATTCAACGAGCACAAGCACGTGCACAAGTATGTGAACAGGCTGTTTGTGCATGCATGCGCGAAAGGCCGTACTCACTATCATGTCGGACGTACGTCCCGCCAAGGACACGCACGATGCACGATGTAAAACGATCGTGAATAGTCTTGACGTACGTCAGAATTATATATATACATATTATATACTGCTTGCTGGACTTGCACGACGCGTTTTGCATCCAGCGAGCACCCCCCCCCCCCCCCCCCCACATGCTTATGTATATAATATACGGTATATATACAGTATATAGTGATACATAATATCCAGTATATAGTTTATATTGCCAATTTGTGGAGAATTCCCCAAAATGCGGGGAATTTCAAACCGATTGACAACACCATTGTACTAGTGCTTTTTGCAAAATAATAAATGATTTGATTTGATTGGGGAATTTATGGCGAGACCATCAATGCGGGGAATCGGGATTATTAATTACATTACGACTTCAGGTTTTGTCTCCCCAAACTGGGGAATTTGACCATTATTTTGGGGTAATTTAAGAATATGGCATTGGCAACGCTGTCTACAGCACCGTGGCCTTGAGCGGACGTACTTCGGCGCACGATGCGTGTGTATGCTACGTCGGGCACCGCGTCCTTGGCGGGGCGTACGTCAGGCACGAAGGTGAATAGGGCCTTTTAATGTGCTCGCGCTTGCCGCCGATCGGGATGACTGTCGGGTGCGTTCACACGCTCGCGTTCAAACCGACATTCAACGACACAAGCATGTGAACAGGCTGTTTGTGCATGCTTGCGTGAATGTGCTCGCGCTTGGCGCCGATCGGGATGACTGTCGGGTTTTTTGACACACATCAAAGGGTGAATGTGCTTGTGTGCGTGTTCACACACACGAGCTCGGCGCTCGACCGCGTTAGTTTAGTTTGCATCTTTGTGGCGAACGGATGATGCGACGACCGAATTAAGTTTTACGAAGACGACAAATTAATTTTTCATAAGAAATATGTCGGAATGGTCTAGCGAGCAAATATTACGCTTCCTGGAGTATTACCAGGGAGATCAAATAATATGGGACCCCCAAAGTAAGCATCATAAAGACAAAAAAACAGTCAGTCGTAGGACTGCACATCAGACGTGAAAACATAACTTCACAATGTATTTGCATTTACATACACACATCTGTATATATATAATTAGTTTAAAAATAAAAGTAGGTAATAACATATCATAGGGTACACTGAAAGTTCTGCGCTCCTAGCCGCTCATAAATGTTTGAAATTCGAATGTCATATATGAATGAAATAAATTTTAGGCATTTGTGATTGAAATCATAGATATACGAACCGCTAATATTTTTTTGATAGGACTAGGACATAAATTTGTTTTGATAGCCAAAGCGGTATGACCCTTGACTGGTGACTTGATGAGAGGTCCTAAGTTCAAACCCAAGTATTTCTTCTGACTATTTGTTAGTTATATTATTTTTTTATGTTATATGAGTGTATTATTTAAAAAAAAGAGAAAACCAAAAAACATTTTTAGTTTTTTCGATTCTTTATTCGTCCTCATTTAAATATATAATTAACACGTCATCTAGAAACTGGGCTCGGGGATTTATATTAGATTGAAACCTTGCCCAGCCCAAGAACCAAACAATGGTCATAACATGGGCACAACACTACTGTCCTGTCGTGTATCCACGCCACAATTAATACAGATATGTGTCCGAGCGTGTGAATCAGGGCTGCCAGTAAGGACAAATTATTTTACACCACCGAGTCTCAGAACTTATACAAGATCAGTGTTACATCACTCTGTGAGGATCTCAATAAAATGATAACAATATAATATATTAGTAAGTAATAAATATAAAGGTGTTTTAACTTTAACGTATAAGGATTTAACAGTTTACCACAGACATGATTTGTTTTAAGTATCTCTATGTGTATGTACGTACTTATTTCGTTATAGCGTCAGTTGATATTGTATCCAATTATATAATACATTCTACTATACAAACAGGATACATAAGATAACCGAATTATACGAAATTTGTATCTGGCAGCCCTGGTGTGATAGCACGTGTAAGTGCGCAGGCTGCATGGCAGGCTGCGTGCCGAGCTGCATGCCAAGCTGCCCGGCGTGTAAACGCACCATAATACTAAATACTGCTACGCGGTCACGGCACTGCTAGAGTAACTGATACCTATGTACTTAACTAGCAGAGAGAAAGCAAACAACGGTCTGGGATCGGAGGCTCATTTATTACTGTGTTTGTGTTAATTAGAACGCTTCCAACTTTTATGCAGGCACGCACACATATGGGAGCCACGCGGCCGCTCGCGTCAGTGCCGGATCTAGAGGGGGGGGGGGGGGGGCAAGCGGGGCCCGTGCCCCGGGCGGCAGACTCAGACTACTTGGCGCGGCGGCAACGAATTGACGGCGCAACGTTGACTCAGCGACAATGAATTGACTCCGCGACTTTAACTGGGCGCCGCGACGTTTACTCAGAACCGCGACGGTTATGACTATGACTTTGGCATAGTTGATCTTTATGCAAGAATCGCTTTATATTTACTGTGTTTACATAACTAGAGAATAACTTTGCAATACTACGAGAAGAGTTTTCTCTCACACGCACACTCACCAACTAACAGTAGTGGTACAGTTCACTACACTGTACAACTGAAATCTTAAATATGTCAACTGAAGAACTGCAGAAGCATGCAGGAGATCTGGGACGAAAGTACGAGCGAGATTTAAGCACTGTTGAATTCTGCAGAGAACTATATGTTTTTAAAGAGCAAGCTCCACTTTTATTTGGAGATATTAAAAAATTAATCTCTTGCAACAAATCTATAAGCATGATTTGCAGGATGCTTTTCCTAATGATTTGCAGGATGCTTTTCCTAATATCTCTGCGAATATACTGTACGCGTACGCTTCTACTACATTCGCATGCCGCGGCCGTAGTAGTTTAGTTTTAAGTTTTAAAAACTAAGACTTATTAAAAAATTATCTACGATCGTCGATGAGCGAGGAACGTTTATCGGGTCTCGCAATATTGGCAGTAGAAAATCAAACTTCTTATTATCAATCAATCAATCAAAGATCAATTATGACAAAGTCTAGATTTGTTTGCAGAACAAAAGGCCTGAAAAGTAAAATTGTGATTTTAATGTGCCTTACAATAATTATTTTTAATCTAACGTTTTATTTCAGACCCAATCCTGTCCTATCTTGTTTTAAATATATAGGTATGTCCATGTATTTAAAAAAAATATAGGCGGATAAGTAAGGGCGGCATTTTTCAGTTTTTGCCCCGCCTCGAAAATTTCAAGATCCGGGGCTGGCTCGCGCTCGCAAAGGCGGGCGTGCTGCGCCACCGACACATATCATATACATACACATCAGTAACTATTGATGGGTTTTCAACCGGATAAATACTCAAAATGGATAAATATAATATAATATATTTATCCATTTATACTCGAGTATTTATTCAAAATTGAGGATAAATATTTTGGTTGCTACAATAATGAACCTTTCCGTTTTTAATAAGCAATTAGAAGGGTCTTTAGGTAAACATTTGATTATGATTTTGATTTCTCATACATTTGCGAGATGTTAAGATAAATAAATAATGTAATAATGAAGAAGGTCTATAATCTATTCTAATGTTACAGAAAGGTGTGTCAAATTTTAAGTGCATTATGTGCAGCCGACAAATAGTTGATGTACCTTGAAAAAAAAATGGATTTTGAAAAAATAAAATTTCTTCGGAAATACTTTTCCTAATATTGTTGTGTTGTTGGTGCACATACCTAAACAACATATTGTGAATTTTCAACTAAATTTCAATAATTTGGATTTTTTATTTTTTTTTAAGAAGACATTTTCAGAAAAACTTGGGCATTCCATCAACATCCTTGGTATTAAATACTCAAAGTTTCATTCATGTCAGCTCTCCCTCATTCAAAATATTAGCTTTATCGGTCAATTTTCAAGTTGATTTTTCAGTTTTAAACTAAGATTTTGGTATTAAAAATCACGAATTTTCATAAAATTGTTAGCGCTTTACGCTTCACGGGGTATACTATACGACCTGACTAATCACGAAATCTAGAAAACTACTTGACCTAAAGGGATGTCTGGCGGAGTTCCTGTTTCTAAATGTTCACAAGTCGAGTTTACGAGGAGGACTGCCTTTTTGTACCCAGTGCTAAAAAAGGCGGCAGATCAGACCCATCAAATTACAGGCCTATAGCTATCACGCCCCTTCTCTCCATGGTCCAATACCTAGAAGAACACGATTTGAACAGCGTCCGTCAGTATGGTTTTCGCCACGATTGCTCGACTGTGATCTTCTAGTGTTTCTCACACACCGGTGGGCTTCAGCTATTGAGAGTCAAGGTGATATTTTAGCGGTCAGCTTGGACATAGTGAAGGCGTTCGGCGATCGTGTCTGGTATCGCGGCCTTCTGTCGACGTTGCCATCCTACGGATTGCCCGAGGACTTGTGCAGATGGATTGTTAGCTTGGTGTTCGGCAAATGAATAACAGCCGTAGTAGACGGCAGCTGCTCTGAAAGCATGGACATTAACGCTGGCGTCGAACAAACGCTGTTTTTGCGGCATATCAATGATATGTTGTCTATTGATGCTATCCCTCGCTGCCATCCATTGCTATGCAGATGACGGCACTGGGGCTACTTATACAGGGCCAACAAGGGCCTTGGCAACACTCTAGTCCGGTCAAATTAGACATAAAAATAGGGATCAAATAACAAAAACTCTGACAGAGCTGAATTTTGGTATAGACCTTGGGCACATTAGTAGAAATAAAATGCCAAAAGTCCCCATCAATCCTGTGCTAAAAAAGTTTTTCAAGGTCAAAAGTCAAAATTTTCGGTTTTTTGGATATTTCTCAAAAACGGTATGTTTTATGAAAAATATAGTTCAGATAAAAATTGTAGATCATAAAATTATCTACAAAAATGGTCCTCATATTTTTTTCCTAACAATCACCATTCCTAAGATATCGCGATTCCAAAAGTTGAAGGAGTTATATTCTACATGATATGCACACAAATGCCACGTATAAACATAGTCACGCATTTTCTCTTATATGCATAAACTATGCAATTCTGAGAATATACACTCAAAAGAAATTCAGTCCCTTAGCCAGTCCCTTCTACCCACATGGCCTTGATCAACATCTGCCTACTCCATTGTCCGTGTGACGACGCTCTTATACCTATTTTTTTCAAGTGGCTTAAGTGAAATTGATATATACTTGACTCGCAGAAAGTAAACAACGGTCTGGATCGGAAGCTCATTTATTACTGTCATCAATTTGCAACGCTCCCGACTTATATGCAGGCACGCGCACATGTGGGAGCCACGCAGCCGGTCGCAGGGCGCGCTGCGTCGCCGACGCACACATATACACATAAGTACATACACATCATTCCTCCACACTAATTTCAAAACCTGTTAACAAGATAATAAACAACCTTTAATTTATCCATATAGACTTTAGCTATTACTATTATTTAAAATACACAGAGTAATCTATCTTATTCCGGGGGCGGCGAGAACGTGCCTGCGTAACAGGTTCTAGTTCATCAGCATAGGCTTGAGGAGCCGTATTATCGGTGCTTTCACTGGAGTTTTGACAGGCATGTCCCGGCGCTCGGCATCAGACTCCAAACCAGGGTCTTCCTCAGCGTCAACATATGTTTCAGCTTCGGAAACAGGAAGGGTTTCGTTACCTTCCCTCTCCACCGGTTCGGGCGTAGTCACCGTAGTCTTTAGGCGCATCTACGGGTTTTGGTAACGTTGATGTCGTTCGAACCGGGGAAGAAGGTAGGTTCGAAATGAATGGCACAGGTCTTGTTCGAGGAACATCGCTCGTATTGTTACAGTGCTTATGTTTATAATGCCATATTTGATCAATGTGCCTAATACATGTATTATTCTGATCTTCGAAAAAAATTTGAAACATTCTTTTGCCCACAAGTTTATTTATCACACCTAATTTCCATGTTTCTTTCCTGGCACTGTACCAACGGACCCATACCTTTCCTCCAATATTAAACACTCTCGTCCTCGTCCTCCTCGTCCCTCGTAACGAATCGGTACGCGACTTATTTATTTTAGGAACAATTAAATCAAGACGCGATCTTAAATCTCTCCCAAACATTAGTTTCGCAGGTGCGTGACCTGTGGTACAGTGAACAGTAGTTCTATATTCAAAAAGATATCCTAATAATTTTTCCTGTAAAACATGTGTCGTCAAGTTTTCACTTAAAATAGCTTTTAACATTTTCTTACATGTCCTAACAGAATTTTCAGCTTGTCCATTGCTACAAGGATGGTAAATTGGAGAAGTCATGTACTTAATGCCATTATTGGAACAGAATTCGATAAATTCTTTAGAATTTATTTTGACGTCATTATCAGAGACTAATGTACAAGGTATACCAAACACTGAAAATATTGCCTTCAATTTGTTTATTAAGGCTTTGGTAGTAATATCATTTTGCATGTAAATGCATTCCAGCCATTTAGAATATGCGTCGATAATTACTAGGTATACCCGTTGCCCAATAGACAAATAGTCGATGTGTATTCGCTCCCACGGTGCCACCGAACTCGGCCACGGCGCAGGCGGTGCTCGTGGCGGTGCGGGGCGCACACTCACGCATACATCACATGCACCGCTCCACCTTTCAATATCACTGTCTATACCCGGGCCACCACATCCTACCGCGCGCGTTAGATTTCATTTTGACGATACCTAGATGTGTACTATGTAACTCACTCAACATTCTTTCTCGTAGTGTAAACGGAATAATTACCCTATGTCCTGTGTATATAAGATACCACTTTCAAATTGTAAATCCGTTCTGCACAAAAAATATGGGCGAATCAGACTATAATTAATTTTACGAGGCCAACCTTTTTTCAGATATTTAATAACAGTCTGTAATGTTTTATCGCCGTCCGTGGCAATTTTTACATCAGTTAGTAATACGGCCGGCGACATCGTGTCTAAGAAATTCAGCGAGCAGTATGCGTCATATTCTCTGTCTCCCTCATTCACCCTATCCGGTACAGGTGCACGCGAGAAGTAATCGGCAACCAAATTATTTTTTCCGCATGTATACTGAACTATGTGGTTGTACGCAGACAATATAATTGCATACCGCTGGAGACGCAAGCCTGTAGTAATCGATATTCCTGTTTCGTTATTAAATATTGAAACTAAAGGACGGTGATCAGTTTTAAGAACGAACGGTTCACTTCTACCGTATAAGTACTGATGAAAATGTTTAACGCCGAATATAATGGCCGTGGCCTCCTTCGAAATTTGACTATAATTTCGTTCGCTCGTTGTTAATGATCGAGAAGCGAACGCTAACGGTCGCTCGCGCCCCTCACTGTCCCGTTGCGATAAAACAGCACCGAGTCCTTGCGGCCCCGCGTCTACAGCTAACACCAACTGTGCGTTTGGTTCGAAATGTGCCAGCACGCGCTCGGAAGCTAGCTCGGCGCGTACGCGGCGGACTGCGCGGCACTGGCGCGGTCCTTATTCCCACCGTGTGTCGGCGCGTAGCAGCTCGTCGAGCGGGCTCATAATACTCGACGCGTTAGGAATATAATTACGGTAGTAATTAACTACGCCTAAAAACCGCTTCAATTCCGTTACATTTGTTGGTTCCGGAGCGCTTAATATGGCCTTGACTTTATCGCGACTAGTTCGTAACCCTTTTTTATCAATAAAATAACCTAAGTACGTCCCATGTTCTTAAAAAAATCGCATTTATCTCTTTGCAAACGTAACCCCGCTCCGTCTAACCTGCTCAAAACTTGGCCTAACCTTTTCAAGTGAAGGCTTTTCGAAGGTGCAGTCAAACATATATCATCCAACCATACACTGACCCGCTCTATACCTGACAACAACACTTCCATGGCTTTTTGAAACAACGCGGGTGCACTAGCCAGAGCATACACCAGTCGTGTGTATTTAAATAAACCTTTTGGCGTATTTATGGTGGTTAGGGCTTGTGAATCCTCCGAAAGAGAAAATTGGTTATATGCATTCTTTAAGTCTATTTTAGAACTCACCACCACCCAATTTAGCAAATACTTCTTCAATTCTAGGTAGCGGGTATTTTTCAATTACGAGATCTTTGTTTAATGTTACAGAAAAATCACCGGCGATTTTAACTGTACCGTTATCTTTTAAAACTGGTACTATGGGAGTTGCGTAGCGAGAATGACTAATTGGTACTAATATTCCGCTCTAATTCTACCTTGTCTTTTAGGGCAAAAGGTATAGGCCGGGGCTTGAAAAATTTTGGTACAGCATTTTCTTTAACTGTAAATGGACTTTAAATTTATTAAAAGAACCCAACTCGTCTTTCCATAAATTGGGATACTGTTCCAACAATGTATTAACCTCATGATCCTCATGGCTTATATTATACACACTCGTCAAAGCTAAGCCAAAAGAGGACATAAAATCGCGACCCAGCAGGGGTGGACCGTGTGATTCTATAACATAAAATCGTATTTTTTTTTTCAGATTACTATATTTGACGTTGGCTCCGAAATACCCCAATGGTGTGATTTTATGTCCGTTATACAAACACATTTTTATTTTACACTTATTTAGCTTATAATATTCTTTAAACATTTTGTGGTACATTCGGTTAGAAATAATTGTAGCCCCTGAACCAGAATCTAATTCCATTGTGACTTCTTTACCGCCGACTAATATTTTCAAATTTAATGGCTTACTGGTCACATACCTTATGTTAAAATTCCGTTAAATTGTTAAAATTCGTTGCAATCACCTTCTTCTGTCTCACTATCACCGCTGCTGCCGAACCTATTTACGGAAAAGCGTCTACACACTTTCTTCAGGTGCCCCCTTTTGCCGCACTTTTGGCAAGTGTAGTTTTTATACCGGCAGTCCTCCTTGTTATGATTTTTTAACCCGCATACGTCGCAACGTAGATTTTTCGTATTTCGCTCACCGACTCTTTTACTCGACGTAGAATCACGCGTGTATCTCGCACCGCCGCCACAGGTTCGAGCACCGCCACCGCTGCCATGGGTTCGATCGTACCCACTTTTAGATAACTTGTTCACCGCCTCCTCTTTGATCACGGTTATCTCCGTAGATATCACGTTCTTTGCTTCTCTAGCACTTTCTGCACGTTCAGCAATCTCCAAAGCTCTCGTCAGACTCAATGTAGGAGCATTCTGCTCAAACAATTTGTCGCGCTCGGGCCCCGGACCCAGGCCAAGTACAAAACGATCAGTAAGGTTAATCTCTAGCGCAGCACCAAACTCGCAGTGGCTCGCCAAGCCCCTTATTCTCGCTGCCCAGTCCCCTAACGACTCGCCTGTGTTCCGTTTCGCCCCGTAGAACTTCGCTTTGTCCGCAAACGAACATTGTTTCCTTTTGAAGTGAGAATCTAGTAATTCTACCAGGTTCTTGTAGGTTAGCTCCTCGAATTCCACTGGATGCGCTAGATTACGCACCAGCCGGTATGAATCATCCGATAGGTGCGTGATCAGAATGGCACTTTTATTGTCTTCGTCTACCTGGTTGACTTTTAAAAACTGTGTTAATCGGCCTTTGAAAATCGTCCCATTCGCTTGTTTTGTAGTCAAACACACTGAGATTGCCCAAATATGTCTTCGCCATTTTTTTTTATAGCACGTGAAGGTAGGTCGTTCCTCGTCGCCAATGATATATACTTGTCTGTACTTGTACTGTCATCAATTTGCAACGCTTTCGACTTACATGCAGGCACGCACACATGTGGGAGCCACGCGGCCGGTCGCAGGGCGCGCTGCGTCGCCGACCCACACATATACACATAAGTACATACACATCAGAAATACAATAAAAAGAAAGATTTAATTGATTGCGCTAAAGTATTTGAAGAAATTGGCTCTTCTCCTCCAACTATAATCAGATAATCACAAAAGGAATTCGCTTTCTCCTTGCTGTTTATGGAGCTCCAAAAAAAAATGATTGTATAGACAAGATATTTAACTTTTGTAAACAATACACAGAACAAGAAAAAAGTACAATTATCTTGTCTTTCTCCAACATCGGCTTCTGCTCATCAACACTTGTATCGAGTATACTAACAAGTTCAGACATGGCTAGGCAATCAACGGAACTTGGAAATTAACAGATAATACTTTGCAACCGATTCAAATTATACTCCCACCTGCTCCGGAAAAACTCCTAAACACTATTTTTTGCAATTGCAAAAAAGGTTGTAGTGCTGAATATCGTTTTCAAGCCCTGCTCCGAACAACATCCGCTGAAAAATTATCAATTTCTATCTGTGAATTTTGATGAAGTGGATAGCAATTCCTTTTATTTTTTTAATGTTCAAACTGTAACTTTAACGGATAAGTTTTTGTAGAAACACCTGTAGCTTCAGGTGTACGCTGCAAAATATCTCCCTAAAGAGACAAATCACAGTTTGGTTCCATAAATGATTTATACTCTTTGCGGAGAAAATTATAAACACTAGCTATTATTCTTCGACCCTAAAACTAAAACCACATCCAAATAAGTAATTAATTTTACAATAAAATACTGAACACATGTTGCACAAATATTACAGAAAAAAAACAAACGGACATACATACAGATACCATTAGGCGGTCTTTTATAAATTTATTATTGAACAATTGTTTATTTTAAGTGTAATATTTGTGTGGATGTTATTATTAAAAAGTAAAAAAATGTTACCTCACTATGGACAACTCGTTTAGTTGCCATGCTGACGTTACCCCGTGAAACAATTTGGCGCAGACTCAAAACACTAGTGACTCCGACGGCGACGCGATCTCCTCTAGGAGTATAATTGTTCTGTGGACGCGATGGTGACTGACTGCTTCCAATTTTACGCACAAGGCCGATTCACACATGTCAGTGAAGGTGAAGACACAGTTCCAGCACAATGCCGCCACGGTGATAATTAAGCAACGCGTTCGCCACAGATCAAGGGAGATTTGTTAAGTAGGCGTGGCGCGTGCGCCCGTATCTGGCGTAATTGTGCTTGTTATTCATTTCTGTATTTAATCGAGTGTCGATCGCGGCCGCGTCATTTTTTTAACATTTTGTCAATACTACGAAATGCCGCGTTGTTCAATGGTTGTTTGCGGAAATAACAGCTTTAAAGTGAATTATATGACATGAGACATCTTATTTTCTACCTAACTACAATAATTAAACTATATTTTGCCATAATAATCAATAAGCAAATTGTGGTATACTGATATTTATGATGATGAAATATTAAATTCACCATATTATTAAAACAAAAACCATTGCTGGCCTAGTACGGTTTACATAATAAATCATACTGTTAGCGACGCAATGTATGAGTTTCTTTGCCAATTCTCTCACTAGCACGATAAGCTCGTAGTGCAGCCGCAGCTAGCTCCCGTAAACTAGGGATGTGCACATACGTCGCTTTTGTTTCTTACGATTTTTTTTATTATGCCTGAAAGTCTAGTCAAGTACACATTTTAGCTAATGCTTATCTAATGAACTTTCAAATATATAAACATAAACGTAGTGTCAAATTATGCAGATATACTTTTAGTGTTGTTATTTTTATTTTAGGTTTCCAAAAAATCCAAAAAAAAAAGAAAGTGGATAAATAATGCTACAGGCCAGGGCACAAACTGGTTTCCGAACAAAAAAGTAATGTCTAGCGAAGACCCTTTTAATATTGCCGCGGTAATGAAAAAATATATTGGATGCATTGTTTATCAAAAAAAATTTCAATCAGCATAATTATGTTAAACAAGTTTTAGCATTTTACTGGTCATTAAAGTCATTTGCTTACTAGTAAGTTTCCCTAAACGGTAAAAGCGCTGATTTATCTTAAACATATTTCTTTTTACACTAAATGTGCCATTTTATTTAATCGTATTTCATCTTAACTAACAAAAAAACAACTAAAAGTTTCACATTAAAAAAAGCATCAAGAAGTTCCATAGTCCAGTCCTAAGATTGAATTTCGATAACTTTACACTTTATTTTTGTAATTTTATTGTTATTATTATTATATCACTAGCGTATATGAAATATAAATTGCTTTTGCACAGCATAACGATAATTATCGATATCTATGTGAGTGTTAGGCAGACAGTAACTCTAAATAAACGCTATTTCTTACACGCTAATGTGTTTATTCGATTGTCAAGCACTCATTGACTTGTTGATATCGTATACAGTTAAGTACGTGTGAGTCTACGCATCTATTGGTTTTGTTGAACTGCATATGACATGTAGTTGTAAGCTAATGGAAGGGACAATTTGGAGACAGCGGTTTTCATACATTTCGATCTAAAAGGCAAATCTCTGTTTATATGATCTGTGGCGTTCGCACAGGTCCTTATAAGTGCTAGTGATGCGGCAGTGCTTCAATTCACACATGTCAGTACTCATTTATCTACGGATCTTCAGGCAAAACGTGTGCGATGTAGATTGTTGCTATGGCTCTAATAATGATAGCCATTGCCTGAGACGAAGAAGAAGAGCAGCATCAAGGAAAAAAAGAAAACGGGTGCACGATGCATGGCAATTAAGATAAAAGATAATAATTAGTTAAAGACGAACGGAAATATTTTTAATATTTGGAATGTGAGGAATCTGTTCCAATATTCTTCTGCAGAAACTAGAACGTTAATTAGTAAAGAAAGATATTTGTTGGGGGAACAACTGGTTTTGTATCTTGTATCCATGTACTTCGCATGAGACAAATTATACAAAATAGTATTTTCACGAACCAATTCGATCAATCGGTCGTCCTCCATTTTGGGTTTTGATGCAGCGGCGTCCGTGATCCGATAAAAAATATCGTCGTTGACGATTACGTCCGTAATTGCCGGCGCCGGCACTGTCTCTGAGAGCACTGTGCCGTCACTGACACTGACAGGTGTGGATGCATTCAACCCAAAATGGAGAACGACCGATTGATCGAATTGGTTCGTGAAAATACACTGTTTTGTATAATTTGTTTTCCCCTGCTGTTTCTTGCCATGGCAATTAAGAGAAACAGCATGGGAAGACCAATCATGGGAAATGAATGAATCATCATCAGAAAATGAAGCATGCTTCATGCACCCATTTTCTTTTTAGGGTTCCGTTCCTCAAAAGGTAAAAAAAGAATCTTATAGGATCACTTTGTTGGCTGTCTGTCTGTCAAGACTTTTTGTCAGGAACCGGTGAACGCATCAAGTTGAAATTAATACCAAATAAATAAGTCTACAGTCCCTTGAAGCTGTAAAAAAATCAAGCTTCTAAGTCAACGCAATCAAAAGATATGGCCACTTAAGTCATATATTTGACCAAATTTGAATATTTCGCAGGTAAATCGTTTTAAAGTTAATCATTAAAAGTTTATTATTTCCGTTTCGACTATAACGCTAGTATGCCAACTGGTCGAGCTTACAATAGCATAGTCTCAATTGGCCGAATCAATTTTCCGCAGTTGCATCCGCTTATCCATAGTTCATTTCGCAATTTTTTCAAACTTCCTCCTGCACTCCTCTCTAATAAATAATAATATGATTCACTAAATGTGGTTTTTCCTGCATTTGGTGTTTACTAACGGTTCTTATTACTTGTCTTTTCAGAGCGCTACAAAGACGAATCTATACAATCAGAATACAAAAGATCGACTGACTTGAAACTGCCTATCTTAAAACTACTTTCAACCTTGATATTTTTGATCATTGATAAATGAGGAGCCATGGAACGAAAAGGTTTGTACCCTAAACCTTGTATTAGCGTAAACTTGAATAATATACAACATCATAATATTTAATGGTTTATTTGAAACACAAAATTGAATGACTGACAGTTAATCGGACCCAAAATGTATTCGGAACCTTATCTTGAATGTTCAGATTCCCAAACCATTGTGAAATTAGTTTCGACAACATTAAACAAAACATAAAAAATATTACTAACAGCAAGTCACTTTATAAAGTTCTCCTAGAATCTACTCAGTAATACTCAGATTCCGTAGTGCAGATGCTGAAATTCCGACACTGGTTTCCATCACAGAGATTTCATTACCTACATCTTGAAGATTACTTAAAAACATAGAAATATCCTACTGCGGATGCATGATTTCCTGCCTGCCTATGATTATATCAGGCCCTAATCTGCTTGTGCTTGCAAAATATACCTTAATTGAAAAGGTATTTCTCCTTTTCACTTGCATACATCACCTCGCATTGTTCCAAGCGGTCCTCTGTACAATCTGTCATAATAAGGTATTATTTTATAGGCACAAGATATAGACCAGTATAAATGGCAACAGTCCACAAAATATCTCCTACTTAAATATCTTTCGTAGCCTACATGTTAGGATACAAGTGCACTATGTATTATGAAACCTAGAAAACAACTAATTATAATTATTTATTAAGAAAAATACATACTTCATAAATTAAAATGTTATGCATCACAAAGATTTAGGCATAAATGGAAAACTTAAACATTAAGTACCTATAAAATCTACAAGTGTATGTCTATGATAAGTATGCGAGTGTGCTGTGTGTTGTGACAACTAAACCTTATTACAACTTTATTGGAATCTGAGAGTATTAGAAAGTATGTTTAACAAATACATAATAGAATTTACGTAAAATTAACCATTTTCTTCGTAATACCTTAAGGAGAATATCATGTCGAGCCTCACACACTCAGATACAAATATATACTTTTACTCACAATACATTGTGAACTGCCACCATTTCTAACTTTAATTACATTTAATCTTGCATTTCTTCTGGCAGCTCATGAGGATTGAGAATGCCTGGCACCGACAACTGAACTCTCCGCTTGTCCTCCTGTGCTTGACGAAGTGCAAACAAACGTTCTTCCAAATATAAATCACTGTCATCCTCGCCCGTGTACTCCTGAAATTATTCAAATAAACGATACATTTTTAACGTAAAGTTCGACCGCAAAACAGTCTTAAGTCATACATTTCAAATCAATATTTCGGACAATATGGTCGCATCTACCGTTTGGGAATGATGAACGAATAACTAGAGACATAGATCTATATTTCTCGATTACAGAATCGCAATCTGCTATATAAATAGGATGTGCGTTGTTACTTCTTTTATTTAACTTTCGTGTTGAAGTCGTAGTCTAAATGCAGATTTTTCAATCATCTTATAAAAGTTACACCTAAGATAAAATGCAAGATTAACAGGTCAGTTCCACTCCACAGTGTAGGTATAGGCTACAAGAACACGGCGGGGTTGACTAATCGTGCCAAAATTCAGTGAGCTGGCGCGCGCCGGCCGGGCCGCACGTTATTTTGATGCTCACTCACGTGCAGCGACGCATCATCCGTTCGTATCTAGACTATCGACTTATTGGTACCTAGCCTAGGTTTATTTGTTCGTAAAAATATAGTAATAGGCACATAACTTACTGGTAATTAAATATTCAGATTAATTAATTGTTTAAAAAAAGGCAACCCTAAAGTCGCGGTGTCGTCAGAACAGATAAAAGTTACGTGATAGAAAGAGAGGCAATTTCTAGGTGAATATAACTGTTGGTAATTAGCACTGTGCGACCTGAATTGCGACTTTAATGTGTCGGAACAAGAGTCGCTATTTATTTAAATGATTTGGCGGAGCGAGACTTCTGTACTACCTATTATGTATTCTATTACATTAACAAAATAAATAATTCCACTGATTATTTTCTTCAGATTTTAGTTTATTATCCGATGATCGAAAAAAAATAATTTAATTATAAAAAAACCATGTGGATAGAATAGAAAGGTTATCTTTTTTGCCGAATATTATTATTTAATTAGCTTTATATTTAAAATTTTAAATGCACAGAGTATTGGTTGTATCAGCTTGTCCCGATGTTATAAATAATAAACACGAGATTATGCTTATGTAGTTATTATTCTAAATAATTCATTTGCCGACCAGAAAAATCTTGCCACCCGTAAGCCGACAAAAAAGTTGGCCTTATTTTATTTTAACATTTCGCAGGTAAATTTGCCATTTCGTCTGTGTACTCCGGGAGAAATTAAGAAAAATATTAACCTTCTCAAGACAAAGAAGGTACCAGGATTTGATTACATTAGAGGTCTTAAAAAATCTCCCAAAAAAAGGAGTCATGCTGATAACAATCCTATGGAATACAGTACCTATTACGACTTCAATACTTCCCAGTTATGCGGAAAATTTCGACTATAAATATGATTGCTAAGCCAGAAAAGCCTCCCAATGAAGTTGCTTCCTATAGACCCATAAGTCTTTTGCCTCTATTGTCGAAGCTCTTTGAAAAAATATTACCACATCCTGCATAATTATTGCTCAAGTCGTACCTACAACATCGGATATTTCAAGTTAAAATGCCCCAGGGATCTGTGCTGGGACCTGTCTTGTATACGGTCGAGTTGTTACTGCAACTTATGCTGACTGCAAGTTGATGCTTCATCTAAACTCCAAGAACACCTAATTCAAATAGATGGATGGTTAAAAAAGTGGCGAATTAAGGCTAGTGCAGCCAAATCAGTCCATATTACATTTACTCTCAGAAGAAGTGATTGTCCGCCATTAACGCTAGACGTAAAACTCTGTCAAATACCTAGGTATGCACATAGACAGAAGGCTTACCTGGCGTGTGCATATAAAGATTAAAAGAGACCAGGCAAAAAATGTAGGGACTTGTACTGGTTAATAGGTAGATAATCCTCTCTAACTTTACAGAATAAGCTGCTTATTTACAAATGCATCATAAAACCTATAGGGACATATGGCATTGAACTCTGGGGTTCAGCAAGCCACCCTAACATAGAAATTCTGCAACGCTTTCAAAACAAAGCGTTAAAGATGTTTTGTGACGCACCTTGGTTTACAATAAACGGAAGTGCATGAGTACCTACAAATACCAACTATCAAGGAGGATATAGATAAGTCTTCTAAAGCATATTAAGAAAGACTAGCGCGACACAAAAACCAATTGGCTGTGACATTACTGGAGACTAGGCATTCCTTACACCGGCTAAAACGAAACCAAATAACTAACTTAAAAATCTTTTGAACAAAAAATTAAACCGACGAAATAACTAAGAAGTAATAAATAAATCTAAAAACTATCAAATTTTAGTACCTACGTAGATATGGACATGACTATACGTAGGTAATTAATCAATTTATTATTTGGCGCCGACTCAAAATAAGTTTATATAAAATTTGATAGTTTTTAGATTTATTTATTGCTTTTTAGTTATTTCGTCGGTTTAATTTTTTGTTAAAAAGATTTTTATTTGATGTTTTTTTTTCATCATCAGCTCAGCTACATGATATGATGATTTCTGAACGCAAATACCTCATAAAGTAATGAAAAGTAAACAGAAACACTATTCGTTCCTCCAATTTTCGAGGGTTTCTCTCAATTTTATCAGGATCCCATCATCAGATCCTGACTTCCTTGACATGGGACCACCCTTGAAGTGGGTATACTTCAAGGGTGGTCCTGGTATCTAACAGAAAAAGAATAATCAAAATCGGTTCATAAATAACGGAGAGAGGGCTGAACAAACTTAAAAAAATATATATATATATATACGGTCGAATTGAGAACCTCCTTTTTTTTTTGTCGGTTAAAAACAACTAACTTAAAAACAACTGTCTAACTTCAAAACAAATGAAATGACACGTCACTGGATATGAATAATCTCGATCTGCCATAAAAGAAAACAGAAAGTACACTACAATCATGAAATTTGGCGAGAAGCGAGATCCATTACAAAAATTACATGAAAAGAAATTAATACATTCCAAATTAAATTAATATTACTAAAAAACCTTAACATATTTTCCCTATAAAGAGCCCACTTCACCACTTATTTCCTTTTCAATTTAGGGCAAACACCATTGTTGCCAACTTGGAGCAACAATGTTTCTGTAAGTCTATGGTCGAGAACCAAATTAAATATTTATGGGCACCATACTTTTTCTTGTCCTAATGCATGGTAGAAACAGTAAATCGTAAGTGGCAGCAAAACAGATGTGCACTGAGTGACTTTATAAAAAGTTCTCATGTTATAAACGAATAAAAAAGGATTAACTTGAGTAGGATTGCATAGATATTGACTGGTCTGTTGGGCTAGTGGTTAGTGACCCTGACTGCTGAACCAGAGGATGTGGGTTCGATTCCCACCCTGGACAAATAATGTATGATGAGCATGATCATTTGTTGTGTCTGGGTGTAATTTATCTATAATATGTATGTGTATACACGCCCAATACACAAAAATAAAGAACTCAATCTAACCACCAAATACGTAAAAAATACCTTAAAACAAGAATTAACAAATTAAAAAGTACCAACTACATGACTTACAACCCAATAGTACACCTCTTTAAATTTCACAGATTATGATTGATCCTCAATGTGAAGAAGCTATGCAATACCAGTATACTACTATATTATATCCTCAGCCTTCATTAGGTACACACAATACAGAAAAAGAAATAGTGTTTATTAGTAAAAATTCACTCACTACAGTTTCAAGTAAAAGTAATTAAAACTAAATTTATTCAAATTGTAACCAATTTTGATACAATTTGCCATATCTATAATGAGAAGCTCTTTAGTGCCACAGGTCCTGCTTCTACATCCATTCTGAGAAACACAGCTCATCGATTTTTTTATTTAAATGTTAATTTTTACTTTCAGAACAGATGTTAGAAGCTTATAAACAGTTGGTAAGCATGTGATAGGTCTGCAATTTCTGGCACTAAAGGATTTCTAGAGTAGGTGTGTTATGCCAGTGGTCATAAAATGGGGTAATGAACCCAAATCCAAAGCTGTTTGTAATTTTTAATATTGTTTAGTTTTTTTATTGTTATTCGACCTCACGTTTTTTAATTCTTTTGAAATTTATAACAAAAACGATTAATAAATTTAATTGAATTTTTCAAACATTTATTTTGAAAATTTTATCGCAGAAAAACAACATCTTTTTTACAAATGTTTATGCAAATAAATGAATTATGATATGATTACAATACATACATATACAGACAATAACTAAAGCGATAAATAATGTTCATGAGCGATTTTCTTAAAATTGTTTATTGATCATGTTCCCCTAATACTAACTGGTAACGCACTCTACAAGCATACAGCTTAAACAGCTAAAAAATGATCATTAAATTTAGTGGAATGCAGTGGCATCTCCAGGTGACCAGCCATTTTTCATGTGTCATTAAACGACTTGAAATATTCCTTGAGATAAAAAGAGGCTTTCAGGTTAAATAAGAAGAATAGAAGTGTTCCGGCGAGAGTGAATTGGAAGCTACTTGAGTTTTTTTGTAGCCAAATTCAAAGTCGCTCAAGCATATCAAGTTGTGCTACAGCGAGATTTAGATAGCTGGCATCGGCATAGTCGAAAATTGGAAGAAGTGCTTGTGCAATTGCACTCGGAAGAAAGTTACGTAATTTTCGCAAGGATTCCGTATCTCTTACCAACCGTCAATGCACATAAGAATTTAATTAATTAAGTGAAACCTATGAATCATATACATACATTTAAAAACTGTCAGTCATAGGATTACAGTCAGAAGTGAAAACATAACTTGCATATACACACACACGCCCATATGTATATATGCATCTGAGCGTTATGGTCACGCGAGTTCAGTGCTTTTTCCCATTACCAAAAGTGTCCAATGTGAATAAAGAAGTATTCACTTCAATATCTTGACTTTCTGACTCCTTTAATTGTGATTACATAATCCTCTTCTAGTCCTATTTACGACTACTAACTATATAATTTGCAAAAAGGTTATTAGCACCTGCCCATCATTGGTTGTTAAGCAAGGATTTGATAAAGTAAATATTCCTTATTGAATTTAACTGAAGTATTATTTATTATTATTGTTTTAAGAAGTATAGTTACTAATATTATGACATTGTTTTGGGTGGTAGTATAAGTAAGTGTTGACAGAAATTGTTACTTACCCTTATTTGAACTAAGAAGTCTCTTAGATGATCCTTAAACGCGGGGATGTCCTGATTCAAGTTAAACAGCCCTTGAACAGTAATTTTGATTTGGTTGTCACTTAAGTGTGCAAAAGCTCGTTTTAGAAGATTTGCCACATATTCCTGAAACCATTTTACATTATATTGAATTATAGAACACCTAACAAAATTCATATAATATAGCGAAAAGTACATCCATGATTCTTACCTGAATATATAGGACATTATCTGGAGTAGGCCCAAGTGGCACTGTAACTCTGCCTGCCTCCACCAGAGAAAATATATATGCTAGTATAGTAGCATGCATTGTAAGCCCTGCACCATGGGATGTGTCTGTCACTACGCTGAACACATGCTCTAGGATATCACACAGGTATGTCTGGTAAAAGCTCTGTGCTGCCTGTGGATGTTGATCAACATTGTGAAGCAATTTGTATAATATTTGCAGACCTGTGTCCGCTACATTTCTCATTGTATGCTTAAATGCCCAAATTATGGAATCCAATACCAATTTGAACTGTGCTGGAGGTATACTAAGGAATGCCTTAAAACAATGAGTGTTTACTGCTTGTAGTAACAGGAAAAACTCTGTCCTATGCTCAGGATATTCTTCAAAGTCTTTGTTAATCATCTCAAGAGTACATTCAAAAACAGCATCAAATATTTTGGGCACCTCTGAAGTAATATGCCCACCAAGCTTGTAAACAATTGCAGCCATACAGGACAACACTTCAGGTTCTCGTGCATCTGGTACTGCAGTTCTTTGATAATCCAAGAGGACAGCATCTAAGAGAGGTGGAATAAAATTTTCCAAAACCATGCTACTGTCTGTAGAGCGTGATACCCAACTGGCAATCAACTTCAATGTCTCTTTCTTGATTATGCGCATGTTTTTTATGAGTGGCTGCTTGGTCACAACCACTCCATTCAGTGCTATAGCCTGACTTATGTTTTCTGACATTACTTTATAAACATTGAGCATATCCAAATATATTCTACCCAGCTGTACAACATATGGATGCCCTAGAGCACGGCAGGCACGTACATTTGTCTTGAGAATACTGACCAACTGTTTTACGGCTTCTGGGTCCTTAAGAATATCTACATTGTGCGAAGCTTGAGATATGATATCATCCCAAACTTGATTGGGCAGCAACATATATTTCTCAATAAGCTGTTCTTGGGCAACTTGATCCACTTGGGCACTGATCATGTAGCCTACAGCTTCATAGAATGTGTGGACTTGGAGTGTTTGTAAATCACAGATTATGGAACTGATTGTGCTTAAAATTTCTTCAATAAATGGACAAGCTTCTCCAACTTGGGTAGTTACAAAGTGTCGTCTACACTTGATTGCAATTTTTATGAAAGTGTCACAAGCCATGTCTTGGACACCATCGTGAGTTTCATGCATGAATTCAAACAGTTTATTCACAACAGTTTTTAAAAATTTCCAATGAGCTTTTAGGAATCTAGGATACTGCCCCACCACATACATTATGTTACTAGCAATTATAGCCTTATTATCTTTACCTTTCTTTTGCTCGCACAAGCCCAAAAGTTCTTTAATGACAACAACAAGGAATCGTTTTTCATCATCTTCATACAAAGCTCCAGAAATAGAACCAATTGCCCAACAGAGTGTGTTCAAGTTCTTCCAAGACCATTCTGTACCATTGACTTGATTTTGTAGCTTTTCTGTCATAATACGTTCAGTATCTTGACAATCCAAATGTGTTAAATAAACTAAAGTTTCTCTCATATTCTTATACAAATTAATAGAATCAGTATCCTTCATAAATTCTCGCACAACTTCACCATTCTCATTTTCAACAACTAATACTTCTTCAGGTTTAGCCATTCTAGAGATCATAATGTAGCGAACACTACTTAGCACATCAGCATACAAAGCCTTTCTGCCCATGCTTTTCCCATGTGCACATAAGGTAGAAGGACAAGGTTGCATCTTGTATAAATCAGCAGTTATAGAGTTCCAGAACTCCAAGCATATCTTAAAGATCTCAACTTCTTCCACTTCAGATATCAATACAAGATATTGGAAGGCCTTCATTAGTGCAATTGTAAGCCCTTTTCTTTCAATAAGTGGTCCATGTTCTTTTAAATAGGTGCAGAGAAACAAAGCAAGATTCTGAATAAAAACTTGCTCTTGATCTCGACCAGCAGCATACGCTTCACGTATGTTTGTAGTGAGTGGTAACATAGCTTCAAGCTGATCCATAGTGCTCAGGAGCAGAAACACAAAATCATCCTCATAATTACTTACTGTTACACCAGCAATCTCTGTTAGACAACTTAAGGTAATATTGCGAAACATGGGAACATTTAAAAACTTATAGATGAGTGTGCTTATCAATTTCATTTCAAATATGTAGCCAAGCGGTATCCAATTTAGGAACCTCAAAAGAGTATGAAGTGTTGCATCAACCAGTGGAGCATTTTGTGAATTTTCAAGTACAAATTGACAAAGCTGAAATATTTGACTGAATTCAGAACACATTGTATCTTTTAGGTGTTTCGCTTTTGTCTGTGTGAGCTGCCCTGTACTGAACACAAACACTTCTTCACTGAGCAACTTTAAAATGACCATGTTATTTTGACATAAACTCTCATTTGTCTTGGAAGCACCCACAATGTCACTTATGAAAGTTTCCCAATTGTGTGGCCATTCTCTTTTTAACACTTGAATCAGAATCATATTGAGTTTTTTTAAATAGACTTTGTTATTGTCCATTACTGTTGGATCCGAAGAATTCTTGATAATGAGTCCAACAATATATTTCTTTATACCTTCACATTGATTTCTGGGTAATATTTTCCATCTGGTTTGTATTACTTGTTCTAATATTTGTAAGGCATAGTATTTTGTTTCCTGATTTTGTGAATACTCCAATATTGTATCAACACGGGTCCAAGCATCTGGGTGTTCCTTTAATGCTGTTAATATCTCTTGTGCAGTACGTTGTTGTTCTCCAACAGTGGAATACAAGCATCCAACCACATTATCAAGAAGATTAATGTCAAGTTTTTGGTTAAAATCTAAAAGTTTGGAAGCTTGTTGCTCTAAAGTTGCCATTCTGTATGTTACAACTTAGAAATTTGTTCCCCTTAATGAAAATCAAGACTGCAATATTTTTTTACATTCATTCCTCACCGTACGTATCACTGGAACAAACAATATTATTTTGTGTTAAGTAGGACTTGTAGACTAGCTATAACCTCTTCACGATGCATAGATGTCAACCGAAGTTTAAGAGTAATTATTTAGATGTATTATGACCAAAATCACATGCCCTGGTAGCAAAGATTGTAAAACAAATATAAATAAGATAATTACAATAGCCTTTTAGTCGTACACGAAAATATAGAGCACACACCCCGCGAAGAACTTGGGTATATTGCTGGGTATCACAACGTTGTTTATTAGATAAAAATTCATACTGCACATTTTTGCAAGAAAAGCAAGACAGTTGTTTGTAATAACTAAAATTATTAACAACTTACCCGAGAAAATAATTTGCGGCGCAATCAGTCTAACGCACTACCATACATACTAATCCGTTGTTTTCGTGAAGCTTGAAAAAGCTTACACGCATATTGTCTATGCTTATGTTTTAGTAACACTTGAAATTAAATATTTCAGTAACCATAGGTCTCAATAGCAATTCTTTTTCTAATAAAATAGATTTTATATTTTGGATGTTATTATTTATAATATGTTACTTATCACATCATTTCAATTATTTGAATTTTTTATTCAGTTTTGTTAAAAACTTAAGATGTAGGTATAGAAAACGACGCATTTAAATTGTTTTTCCATAAACCTATAGTTTACACTATAGTTTACAGTTATTAGCAGGATGCCTTAAAATTGGCAAGAACTTAATAATCTTTTATAGAACCTATTACACTTTTTAAATTTTGTGTATATATGTCCCCTTTATTTTCTAATATATCACGGTGAAGTTAAGTCAGAAACTAATCACTGTCGTTTTTCGTCGTGCATCGTTCGTGATCTTGGCGGGACGTACATTTAGATGGACTGTGAATAAGGTGCTTTAGTCACACCCCTCTCCTTTTTCTTTTTTTGTATAATAAACTTGCAACCCTCCATGGCTTCGCACAAATTATATACCAAAACCTTCCTCAGGAATCACTCTGTCTATTGGTGTAAACCGCATGAAAATCCGTTCAGTAGTTTTTCAGAATATATAGTGACAATCGTTATTTTCCTCGCTAGAGAGCTCCGATAAACGTGTGCGATCGCTGCTAATCATATAGGCACGCAACCGCTATGTCCCTGCATCTCAATCTGTAATATCTTCGAAAATATTCATTGAAATTACATGCTGTAAAGGACTATTTTGGTCTATATTAAATGCACAATGTATTTAAGGTACTTAATTGGATAAGGATTAATGCTGTATTGCTTAAAATCGCTTCGTAAATAAGCCACTATTTCTCGTAAAAAGTAAAGGATAAAAAATGGTTATTGTGGGTTATCCCTAAGAGATAGACATATACCATAGCGGACTTTTTTGTAGACCTTTTTAAGGTGTATTGTACACCTTGGTACATTATTTTGATCTATCTCGTAGGGTTCAGCCAGCGTTTGAAATGTAAAAGCAAAAAAATGTGTTTATTTACGACATCACATTTGAAACCTCTAAAGTTATCAGTGTTTCTCTACTATATTATACATGTAACATACATATAAACCTTCCTCTTGAATCACTCTATCTATTAAAAGAAACCGCATCAAATTCCGTTGCGTAGTTTTAAAAATCTAAGCATACATAGGGACAGACGGACATCAGGAAGCGACTTTGTTTTATAATATGTAGTGATGACTTACCGTCTGTCTGTATTTGTAATGTCATGTCTTAACAAACATATTTTTATGCGCTTACATTGCAAACTCTGGCTAAACCTTACAAGATAGATCAAATTAATGTACTACGGAATTGTATATTTTAAAAAGATTAATAAAAAAGTCTGCGGTGGTATATGTTTATCTCCTAAGGATAACCCACAGTAAACATTTTTATCTTTTACATATTACAAAAAAATGATGAGTTATTTATCTAACTATTTTAAACAATACAGTATTATTCCTTATCAAATTTAATACATTAGAGACGTTGAGCATTTCATGTATATCAAAATTGCCCTTTACAGCATATTATTAAAATGAATATCTTAGAAGATATCAGAGATTTAAAAAGCGAGGGCAGAGCGGCTGGCGGGCCGGACCGATTTTGATTATTCTTTTTTGTTAGATAGGGTACCTCAAGGGTGGTCCCATGTCAAGGAAGTCAGGATCTGATGATGAACAGAGGAACCCTCAAAAATTGTAGGAACGAATAGTGTTTCTGTTTACTTTTCATTACTTTATGAGGTTTTTGCGTTTAGAATCATCATAATATCATGTAGCTGAGCTAATGATGAAAAAAAAAACATATTATAAAAATCTTCACTACATATCACTACATATTATAAAACAAAGTCCCCCGCCGCGTCTGTCTGTCTGTTTGCGATAAACTGAAAACTACTGAACGGATTTTCATGCGGTTTTCACTAATAGACAGAGTGGTTCATGAGGAAGGTTTAGGTGTATAATCTGTACCCGTGCGAAGCCGGGGCGGGTTGCTAGTACTCAGTAAATTGATAATTATCAGCCAAATTACGTTTTATTAGGATTTGTTAAGCATGCCAAACTGTAACTGATCGTTATGTTCAACAATTTAATTCTGTTAATTACTATTGAAAATTACTTTGAGAAGAATTTAGTTAAAGAACAATTGAAATAGCAAAAAAAAATGTAAAAACAAAAGACATCTCCCCGCCTACTTGAGGGTAATTCTTTATTTTAATAAAAGAAAAATTAAGATTGAACAAAAAAAAATTTGATTGGAAATAGCAAAAAAAAAATGTAAAAAAACTACTTCTCCCCGCCAACTTAAGACAGCCCTTTTTTGTTTTCTGTGTAATTATGAGTCTGTGCAAGTCAAGTTGACATATAAAAAAAAAAAAAATTATGTTTTAGTTTATGGTTAGTATTTAGTAGTAGAAAATAAGTCTCGTTCTAAATAATAAATCAATCACGATGGAGGTGAATAATAGAAAAAAGAGGGCCAACATGAGACAATAAAAGTAACTTGTGAAACGCGTTCACAATAACCTAGAAATAACGAGAGGTAAGAAATTATAATTGTTTTATTCTCGCTTTTATTGAATTTTTCGGAAATACGATTTAGTTTTATTAGTTACAATATTGTTCTGTACTCGCTTTAGTGACATTTTTCACCATATCAATTTTATTTTTCAGGTAATCATGCAAATCAAAACGTACCTAAAGGAATTTCAAGCATGGTTCGATAACCATAGCTAGTTCGATAACTAGCTCTATAAACTAGGCTGTAATAACTGCTGTAACCACGTGGTTACAGCAGTTATTACAACAAAGAGTAAAATAATATAATACAACCACTGTACAGCAAGGGCAGCATGCAAGTGTGGTTAAAAGCATAAGTAACTTTCAATAATTTTAGTGTAATCATTTTGTTTCGTAGTTTCTTGTAGCACTAAATGTCATTTTGTCATTCACGATCACGAAGTCATAAGTAAATATTAACCTTCCTATACCCGCGTCGAATAATGTAACACGTATACGAGGGCTACACTGAAAATTTCGGGAATCAAGGAAGTGACACAACATTACTATTTAAAAATGTATTTATTGCTTTTCGAAGTTTTTCACATTTTCCATACGATGGAACCAATCATTGAAGCAACCATTCCATTCGGAAGTTGGGGTCTCCAAAATGGCCGTTTTGTAGGCGTCCACAGCTTCTTCAGGTGATGAAAATCTCTGACCACGCAATTTATTCTTTATTTTAGGGAAAGTATAGAAATCATTAGGGCTTAGGTCGGGACTGTACGGCGGATGGTCTAATAATTCTATGTTTTCTTGCTCTAAAAACTCTTTTGTTCTGTGCGCGGTGTGAGAACTCGCATTGTCGTGATGGAGGATGATGCGGCGGTTGCAGTTCTCTTTACGGAGTTCGGAAACAACCTGTGGCAAACAAACGCTAGCATACCATTCTGCATTAACCGTTCTTTGTCCCTCAAGAGGAATAGTCGCTACATGGCCGGTTTTGGAGACAAACGTGGCCACCATTTTTTTTGCAACACTCCGTGAACGAACAATTTTAGTTGGCTTTAACTCATTTTCAAACACCCAAACTCGTGACTGGTTTTTTGTTTCGGGTTCGTACGCATATATCCTAGATTCGTCACCTGATACAATGTTGTATACAGCATTTGAGGATCCTGCGTGGAATCTTTCGAGAGTTCTGACGCACCAAGTAACGCGAGCCGCTTTTTGCTCTTCACAGAGCAAATGCGGTATCCATCGGGAAAACAACTTTTTTACACCTAATTGTTCATGCAAGATTATTTGTATTTGACTTATGCCAATGTCTAAATTTGCCTGAATTTCGCGGTATGTCACATGTTGATCTTCCTCAATCAGCTTACGCACAGCATCAACGTTTTCTTGGGTGACTGCAGTATTTGGACGACCTTGACGGGGATCATCACTGAGCTTGACACGTCCACGTTGAAATTCAGCAAACCAGCGATAAATTGTGGTTTTGGATGGGGCTTCATCACCAAATGCAGAAAGCATCCGGTCAACACACTGATTTTGTGTTAAACCGCTTCGAAAGTCATTATAAATCATCGCTCTTGAATTTTCTCGAGTCAATTCCATTTCCTCAACGACTAAACAAGTTTGAGAAGACCGAGAATCTTTTTTTAAATAAATAAATGGTATTCGATTTTTAAAACCAAGGAGTTTTCAATTAAAAAGATTTTAATATGATAGGAATAGTGGAAATATTCCATTCCCGATACTTTTAGTGCAGCCTATGTACCCGCGCACGGTCTGTGGCACCGATATTCGTAGGTCCATTTTAGCAAGTTTTTAGTAAAAAATAATTATAAAATTTCGTTTACTATAAGATGAAAATGTGTTAAAACAAATCAAACAAACATCTGTACAAAATATTTACTTTTATTAGCTAATAACAGTCTTTTATAACAGCCTTTGTTAAGTAACAATATTTTTATGAGCTACGAAAACTTTAACAAAAATATACTTTTTATTATGTGAAACTTAAAAAAACTCTAAAATCTTAAAGAATGGTTCATAAAATTAAAAAAAAAAACAAACAAAAGTACTTAGCTTCACTCAGCATTGCAGTCAGAGCATATAATAACAGCATGTTCTAAACAAAAATATTTTTTACAAGAATCTTTCTCGTTTGGCTATTCTTGCCAAGGTAGTAGTTACTAGAAGTTTTTTGTAACTCCTCTTCTCTTTCATAATCACCTTCTTGCTGCACTTCTACATTATCTTCATATTCACTATCGGTTTGATCCTCATAGTCGGAATCAGAAACACCCTCTTCCAAAAGCCTTCCTAAACATTCCTCGTCCATTTTAAGGTTATAAAATGTACCCTAAAACAAATTATAAATATAATATATAATGTAAACCCAATAATAATAATAATAAAATATAATTATAAGAGATATTTAAAATATTGCTTACCTAAAATTGTAACACATACACCCGCGTCGGTCTAGCAGACCGATTGGTGTCGTGTTATATATACGTGTTGTATGCACAAACGCTCATGCCGCACTGAATTGAAGTTAGCTATGAATAATGCAGCTAGCAGCGAGCCCGAAGCGCTGACGTCTTTCGTTAAAAAAATAATAAGCCAAACGTAAATCGTCGGTCTCACAGACCAATGCGCGGGTATACGAAGGTTAAAAATCAATTACAAGTATGTGAAAAGTCTCATAAGTATTTATAAGATTGATATACCAAACAGGTACACAGGCTACCTGATGATAAACAGTTACTTACCATCACTATGTAAGCTTCCATAATTTAATAGAAAAAGGAAAAGGAGCAGAGCATTCTTGATTTTTTGTATCATAGTGCTACTTAAAGATAATATTACAAGTGGTAGTTCCCAGATTGGTCTGGTACATTTGTGCAATTGAATAGCATAACTAGTACTTCCTCATATCATAATATGCTTAGACCTTGTAGGTATTAGACCTTGTGATTCATTTATGTCTAGATATGGAGTGTATGGGTGTCAAAAATGAAGACAAAGGGGTGTAAGATCTGTGATTCAATACCTTTATTGAATCAGAAGAAGGACCAGCTGGATCTGAGCTTACAAATAGAGTGAAAGATACTAGATATCATAGGGACTGCCTCCATTCCAGGATTTCTTGTTGAGTTGATCATATCATGTTAAAAATTTAAATAATGATTTTGTTAATTGTTGATTATATTAGTAATAAAAAACAAAGCTTTAATTAAAATTATATTTACTAGCAGATTAATTTAAATGTGTTTGAATTAGTTCTTCCTGAATATGCTATGCCTGTATCAAGAAATCTTGGTTCTCTTTCTGAATCAAAATATTAGAATCTTGATTCTTCTCATCCACATCATTTTCATTATCATCTGGAAATGTAGAAATAAAAGTTACAATTTTGTTTTGAAAAAATAATATAAATTATAGTTTTATTAAAATGAAGTCATCAAAAAACATGTTAAAGAGTGTGCAACATGCTAAAATGATTATTACAGTTGGCTCTGGCTGGTAAAGATGTCCATTGCACATTTCCAAATTATTTCTGTATCTAGCATAACAATTATTGAAGGCAAGGTTGCATGTAACACCATAAAACTACCCAGAAAACAAACAATAGAAGTTTATCCAGATACTGCCAGTACTGAAGCTATGCCCAAAGATGGGACTGTGCTAGCGTGCTCTTCTGAAGTAATTTTCAAATTCTAAGTGAGTGAAGCCACAGGCAACAGCTGGTATAATAATAATCAACATTAATCTCACTCAATGTAAAGTATAGGCACCTAAGATTATAGGTTGCAACAGTACTTACATTATTTTAAAGCCGGTGGAAGTATGTTTATTACAGTTAATCCATCAATTAGCCTATTGCAGTTCACTTTTGGATATAGGCCTTTCACCCGGTCCTCCTTCCGCATCCAGTCTATCCCAGCTACCTTGTTATTATTACAGTTTATTAAAGTGATTATTATAAATGTGGATTATACTCACAATCTGACAGTTAAATTACTCTAAAATCCCTTTCTATTATAAAACAGATTTCCAGGTGCAGTATGGTGATTTATTGGTGGTTTTGCTAATGCAATATGTGTCCCATCTACTGTACCTATGGTGTTGGGCATATTGAACAACTCTTGAAAACTGAAAATTGCATCAATATTAGTATTTACAATTTTTAATATAAATCTGTACCTATGGTTAAAATTGATGAGCAAGATTATAAGAAAAAAAATATCCAATAATGTTTTGTGTTAACTTTTCCATTATAACATCTGATGTTTTGAAGTTATACTTCTTTTGCCGCGTTAAGGAAAAATGATGAGAGTAAATTTTAACGATGCGCATGCGCGCACACGAAATGCGCGTCACGAAAAACCGACAACCTGAGTTAGTTAGAAGCTAGTAAACATTTGTTTTTCAAAAAAGTTACCAACTTCACGATAGTGATAAAAATGGTTTTTATGGTGGGTTTACACGCACGCCTTGCAGCCTGACATGCAGCCCGGCACGCAGCCAACGCACTTACTTATTCACGCAAGCATGCACAAACAGCCTGTTCAAATACGTGTGCCCGTGCTTGTGCTTGTTGAATGTCGGTTTGAACGCGAGCGTGTAAACGCACTATTACATATATTCGTAGACGTGGGCGATCATGAATGATTAACATAGTCGAAACATTTACTAATTACTTATACCGATAAATTAATCGGTTATTGCACAGAATAGAAAAATATACGTAGAAATGTTATGTGTCATAATTTACAGCGGAACGACTGTCGCCAAACTCAGACAAATGAAAGGACTATTTATTACTGCACACTAATAACGAATTGTTTTGATTTGATGTTTTTATTTTGCTCAAAACTAGCCTACAATACATAAAGTCACACATTTCATAATATATCTTAACGCGTAATCTTAATAGTTATTTTGCCATAGCGTAAGAAGAACTTACATTTCGTAATCTTGAAAGTAAGAATACTTCATTGCAAGCTATTCAAAAACAGATGGCGTTATTCTAAATGCACGCAATTATAACATTAATCACTTTTAGAATAAATTCGATATTTGTGTCATTCTTCGATATGTACCGCTCCTCGCTTAGTGTTGTAGCACATTTTAGAATATTATCAAAAATGTCGATACCTAACTTCTGTTTGGACGGAGCAGAATAAAAAACATGAATTGAAGGATATCTGGGAAGGTAACATTAAAAAGGTGAAAAAATAAGTACTTGCATAATAATGTTTATTAATTTTAAGAATCTGTATTATACTAACTTTTAAACTTTCGCGTTCCATGATATAATTATGTACTTATACGGGAATTAACGCGATCACGAAAAGGTATTACATACCTCTGAATTGCCTGACGTTTCGACCAGGTTGCACTGCCCGTGGTCACAGGCTGACTGGCTCAGCGGTGCACGCCCTCCGTCGTCGAGATCGTGAGGTAGAAGGTTCTTCATCCACCCGCACATTTTCGATATTTTTAATATTTTGATTTCGCCATGTACCGTCACATACTTTACAGTGTCCCTATTCTCTAAGCAAACCGATGTGCCCCTATGCTGGTGTTCACCCGACTGCGCATAAAAGCGAGGTGGCATGTTTTTATCACTGGATTCCACGCTGTTGATAATTTGAAACCATCTTCCCGATTGAAAGTTTTGTGTTTTTTAATTTCAATCGCTTCACGTATGTATGTAATACCTTTTCGTGATCGCGTTAATTCCCCTATAAGTACATAATTATATCTGTATTATAATCATATATAATAAAGACTGTATATGACACAGTGGTTACATAATTAATAATAATAAAAGTAGATTTTAGAATAAAATGTGTAAAAATATTACTATTTTTTATTTATTCATATTTTTTTTTTAGAAAATACATAGTCTCAATAATCATAATTGACCGCAATGAACAAGAATGCAATACGTCTAATTGTCGACACGTTGGTATAGTGTTTAGCGGTTCTGACTGCTGAGTCAGAATTCGTGGGTTCAGTTCCCACCCAGGACTAATATAACTATAATATGTCTGAAACAAATAAAACAAAATTTTATAGTTATAATATTAGAGTAAGTAAATATAACACGTTTAAAAGTATGCATATCGATAAAACAAAACCAACATCCTACCTGACTACATCACTAATCGAGTAGAATAGAATATTCGAGTAACATTGAAAACTGATAAGACCGATCATCCCAAATAGAGCTTTGTGTGAAAAATACAAGGAAGAGTTTAGCTTACATCTCTAGTCAATTATTTGTTAAATAATTTTTTTATTGGAAAAAAATATAAAATTGTACATACCGACGATGGTAAGAAACACCTCCATTATTAATGTTTTTCCTTCTGCTATCATTTTTACACTGTAAAACAGAGTAGTACGGCATTGTGGCGTAAAAAGAACTTTCAATTGACGGCCGACTCGACACAGCGTTGTAACACGACTACGGCTATGATACAAAATACCTACAACTCATAAAGGTATGCGTTGCAACGCATAGTAGTGGCAAGCGCGTCACGCCTACTAGTCATTTCTACGTATATCTTTCTGTTCTGTGGGTTATTGATTCTAATTTAATAAAGTTCTATTCTAAGTTAAGTTTACGTGGGAGAGCCATGCTTCGGCACGTATGGGCCGGCTCGACTCCGCTCGATACCACGGCCTCACAGAAAACCGGCCGTGAAACAACGCATGCATTGCTTTTCGCCGCGTGAGTGAAGTTACCGGACGCCCTAACCCTGCCCTCTCCTCTATTCCCATCCTTCCCCTCTCCCCCTCTCCTCCCCTCTAATCCCCCTCCCTCTTTTTCCGGCCTTTCCCCGATTCCCACCTTAAAGGGCGGCAAGTAACTCTTGAGTTACAGGTGCCCATGGGCGGCGGTAGTCATTTACCAGCAGGTGAACCGTCTGCTCGTTTGCCCTATATACTACAAAAAAAATAATAATAAAGATTTTACTTATTATTTCTATATGTAACTAAAATCCGTCTTAAATTATCTTCCGTATAGTATAGTTACATTTTGTAACGAAATAAAAAAATGCTTTTGAAACTATTTATCAAGGATGTATATAATAGTATGTATACTACTACTGGAAGTGCTTGCGGAGTGAGTTTGTTTGCCGCCTACCATATTTCATCTCTTCCCTGGACGGACACGATCGAATCAGCGTGTCAAGACAAGTTCAAGAAAAAGAACTGGCGACGCAGCAGCCGTGTGTTATAACCATTTGGAGCCACTTTTGACACCTTCATAACTCAAAAGCTATTTAACATAAACACATGAAATTTGGTTTATATATTTAAAACCGCTTAGACTAACCAGAATCCCAAATTTCATAAATACATCTCAAACGGTCATTGAGATATTAACATCTAAAAATCTGTATTTTTATCACTGACTGACTGACATATAGACGTAAAAGTTGTAAAACCTAACCCACATCCAGATGACCTAGAAAGTTTAAATTTGGCGTCCAACTAAGTAATTGTAAATATACAAAGAGAAAAATCTGAAAACAGAGACTTTTTACGATTTAAAATATTTTTCAAACGACGGATTTTTATTAACACTTAACGCCTTGCGAAATTATAATAGCATTTTTTTTCGTAGGAGAATAGGTTCCATGATGAAATATCGTTTTTATTATCATTTTGTATACCAGATTATTTATAAAAGTTAGACAACTAATAATAACACAAACTGCAACTGGCAGCGCCAGCTTTCACATTATTGTGCCATTGCAAATAATTGTGTTACGAAAGAAACACATTACAGCCCAGATTCGAATAAATTTCTGTTGCCTATATGCGTTTAATGTATAATGTTACAGATCACTTGAATGATGAATAATAATAATAACTTCAAAAAGTAATGATATCCCATCAAAAACATAAATGTGGAAAGGGGAGCCAAGTTCAATATTAAGAATATGCATGGTTGTCGACTTCGCCGACAAAAGAATTGAGATCTAAATGGGTGCCAAGTTCTGTAGATAACCCTGAAATTTATTTATAAGATTAAACAACATTAACACAGGGAGGGAATGAGTGGGGGAGAGAGAGAGAGAGAGAGACACCACATTGAGTTCTGTCAGCTCTTTATTAATTAATGTCACCAACCTGTTAATGTGACGTTTTAAGTTCGTCGTTTCGTTTAAGTTTTCACTTCTGTCGGCAATCCCATGACTGGCAATTTTTTTTTTACTACGTCGGTGGCAAACAAGCATACGGCCCGCCTGATGGTAAGCGGTTATTGTAGCTTATGAACGCTTGCAATTTCAGAGAACTCGCATGCGCATTGCCGACCCTTTCAAAACCTATACACTTCCTTTTTCAAGAACCCCATATTGTAGTCTTTCGGGAAAATCTCAAAAGGGAGCTCACTCTACAGCCGGAGCGTGCGCAGGAGGAAATTCCTCTGGAATGGTACCGTGCGCGACGATTCAAGAGGTGCAAGCTGATATCCAGGTGCTTTTGCCAAGAGATGACAGCAGTCCTCCATATGGGGACCGACTTGTGACTTGTATAATAAAAGTCTTAGCCTCGGGGCCTTCCAAGTGATTACGAAATTGGACGTCCCTGGAAATGTTCACTCCAAGAATCCCAAAACTCTCTGCGATGGTGAGGGCTGTGTCTTGAAACTTTCTGGTCACAGTGAATGGGGTTTTTTTTGGCGGTCAACGCCCATACGCGCATGATTAGTTGCACAAATCAATCAAATAAAAACAAAATCATTTCTTTCAATTAAACCATTTTATTTAGGTATTTTTACACAATAAAAGAAACGTTATCATCACCATCATCATGACTTCCAAGAAGATTGGTTGGAAGTGGACTCCACCCATGGAAGACGTTATATAACGTTATAAGAACAGTAAAAAGCTTTCTTTAAAAAAAAAAAACTAAACTAAACTAAATTAAAACATGCTACTTTGCCTTTGCGGTGTTACTTTGCCCAGGTGTGCATTTTTTAGAAAACTCGATGCATAACAAATTTATCTATGGTTAGAAGTATTTTTGAAGTGAAAACTTCTTTAGCGGCGCTGGGCACTTTTTAAGATGGGTAAAAAATGTTAAACTCGCGTCAGATTTTAGGGTCACGTGATCGAAAATGTGTGGAAAATGTGTCCGAGTGTAATATATTTAAAAAAATATATATTTTTATGACGAGATCAAAAATTCTTAAGACGGAGGTGAGTTTCATATATTTACAAGTACAGCGTCAGAGAGGCATGGAGAGGAAGGGAGGGGGGTCGGAAGGGGTGGAGGGAGAGTGGGGCGAGTGGGGTGAGTGGGTAGAGTAGGGCGAATGGGGTAAGTGGGAGTAGAGAATCAAGGGAGGGAGAGTGGAAGAGTGGGGCGAAGGGGGGGAGTGGGGAGATTGGGAGAGTGGGGCGAGAGGGGCAAGGGGGGGGTAGAGAATCAAGGGAGGGAGAGTGGGGGCTAGTGGGTTGAGTTTGGCAAGTGGGGGGAGTGTGGGAGAGAAATTCTTAAGACGGAGGTGAGTTTCTTATATTTACAAGTACAGCATCAGAGAGGCATGGAGAGGAAGGGAGGGAGGTCGGAAGGGGTGGAGGGAGAGTGGGGCGAGTGGGGTGAGAGGGGCGAGTGGGTAGAGTAGGGCGAATGGGGTGAGTGGGAGTAGAGAATCAAGGGAGGGAGAGTGGAAGAGCGTGGCGAATGGGAGTAGGGAATCTAGGGAGGGAGAGTGGCTAGTGTGGGGCGAAGGGGGGCAGCGGGGAGAGTAGGGCGAGTGGGAAGAGAGGATCGAGTGGGAGTAGAGAATCAAGGGAGGGAGAGTGGAAGAGTGGGGCGAAGGGGGGGAGTGGGGAGATTGGGTGAGTGGGAGATTGGGTGAGTGGGAGAGTGGGCGAGAGGGACGAGTGGGAGTAGAGAATCAAGGGAGAGTGGGGCGAGTGGGTTGAGTGGGGCAAGTGGGGGGAATATGGGAGTAGAGAATCTAAGGAGGGAGAGGGGAGAAGTGGGGAGAGGGGTGAGTGAGTGAGTGAGTTAAGAGTTCAGTCAGTCAGAGAGAGAGAGAGAGAGAGATGCTAAAAATACATTTATAGATCCACTAGAGGGTGCTAATCTGAACATTGAGTTGTCTCTTTATTAATTTATGTCACCAACCTGTTAATGTAACGTTTTAAGTTCGTCGTATCGTTTAAGTTTACACTTCTGTCGGCAGTCCCATGACTGCCTCTTTTGTTGTGTATGGCATGAAGTTGATTGTTTTTCTGGCAACACTAAAAGACGAAATTTCACCTACGTAGTCAGAGAATGCCTGAGAATGGGCTGTCTTAAGTTGGCGGGGAGAAGTCGTTTTTTTGCTTTTTTTTTTGCTCTTTCAACTGTTCGTTAACTGTTCTTAACTGTTCGATCAAAATTTTTATTTGTTCGATCTTAGTTTATTTTTTTTAATAAAATGAAAAGTTATCCTCAAGTTGGCGGGGAGAAGTCGGTTTCTGACATTTTTTTTTTTGCTCTATCATCTGTGTGTTAACTGTCCTTCATTGTTGGATCAAAAATGAGGGCAAATTTTAATTTTGCTGCCCCTGCCCCTGTCCCTATCCCTCAATCTTACGTTACGGACGTTTTTTGCCGGTTAGGGTACCTCTCCGCAACGCCCCAAAAGGAACTTCGCTGCAAAACTAAATCCTTACAAGCAAAAAAAAAAAATACCAATCGAATTGAGAACCTCCTTTTGAAGTCGGTTAAAAAAGTGTCGTTACAACTTTTTGGTCTTAATTTTTCGCATAGCCCCCTTTCGCAACGCGCCATAAGGAACTTCGTTCCAAAAGCGACTTCTCCCCGCCAACTTAAGACAGCCCTGAGAATGCTATAGACAAATTAATAGCTGTTGTCCCATTCGCGCAAGAAAAAGAGCAACTTATGCTAATATCGTGTAAAGAAATGATGAGATTTTAAAAGACATTGGAAACACAACAACAAACGAACATTTACAGTAACCTTAAGGGAAAACTGTATAACAGTCGATTTATACTACAAAGTGATAAATTAAGTTAGGATATATACATTATATATATATAGTAATAATCAAAGAGAATATAAAGCACCTGGTAATAATAATTGTATTAAAACTCTAAAAGCGTGTCACCTCCACTGAAACTCATGTTCACGATTTTTTTATTTCACTAAATAAAATTGCGAGTAAAATGAGACCAGCCCCAAAGGCGTGCCTCAGAAAAAAAAATTCTGCAAAAACGGGGGACATTTTTGGGATATTAATTCTGGATTTCCTCATATGTATGGTGTTTATATGTACCTACTTATGTACTTTTCATGTGGTAATGACATTTTAGTTTTTATTTCATGGTTAATTAATAATCTCTCATTTTAATATTATAAAACTATATAATATTACTAGCTGTCCCGTGCAACTTCGTCTGCATTAGTAAATTTTCCTATCTATCCCTATCGCAGCGCCATCTACCGGGTCCAATTGTAAATCTAAACCACTCTCGAATCATCGTGAAGACACAAAAAATTTCATTAAAATCGGTCATTATTCTTGTAACCCTATCGCAGCGCCATCTACCGGGTCCAATTATAAATCTAAACCATTCTCGAATCCACGTGAAGATACACAAAAAATTTCATTAAAATCGGTCATTATTCCTATAACCCTGTCGCAGCGCCATCTACCGGGTCCAATTGTAAATCTAAACCAATCTGGAATCCTCCTGAAGACACAAAAAAAATCATTAAAATCTGTCCAGCCGTTTAGGAGGAGTTCAGTCACATACACACGCACAGAAGAAATATATATATACTGCATTTACACTTCAGTCTAAGTAACACGTGGCCGGCTATGCTAACACCAAAAATTTAAAAAGTAGAAACAATTTAATTTCACGGTATTTCGTTTACTACAAAATAAATTTAACTTATACTTTAGCCTCAACAACACGTGGTGGTTATGCTATTAAATTGTAGCTTATATGATACATTTGTAGATTTAACATAGCAGCGCCATCTATTGATTACTTACTCAATCCAGTCAACAGATATCGCCATCTGTTAAAATCGTTTGGAGTTAACAGATAATTGTGACTGTCAAATAATAACAGACAAATAATTAGCAATAAATTAAAATTGCGACTATAATTTGAGATTTAAACTATCCTATCTCTCAAGTTGGATCAAACTGAACATGGTGTGCGACTTTTATTATAATCGGTTAAGTGGTTTAGGAGTCCTTTGAGGACAAACATTGTGACACGAGATTTATATATATTAAGATAATTCATCTAACAAGATCACTTTCATCACACGTAGGGCTGCCATCCGTCCGGGTTTCCCCGGATTTGTCCTAGTTTAGAGGGCGTCCGGGCGGGGTTTTCATAAAGTGTCAAAAATTATTAGATGAACAAGCTGTTTACTTTAATAAAAAAATTGGAATCGGCGTTTTTTTAAGGTGTCCGGGAAAGAATCTCTATTTCACACATGTGTCCGGGATTTTTGAAGTTTCTCCGGCGTCGGCAATTTAAGTGATGGCAGGCCTAATCACACGTCAATGCTATACACGTACCTATATACTATGCATACACACGGACATACAAAACTCTAATCTAAAATCTAAAGGTAAAAGTTTAATTTTATTAATTTTACTTAGCTTAATTTTATTAAACTGTAGATTATTTTTCAAAACAAAAAATACATAGTTTTAAGTATTATTGCATCAGTTCTTTGAATCGTATCACTACATATTATAAAACGAAAGTCCTCCGCCGCGTCTCTCTATCTGTCTGTTCCCGATGAACTGAAAAACTACTGAACGGATTTTCATGCGGTTTTCACTAATAGACAGAGTGATTCATGAAGGAAGGATGGTTAAAATATGATGATGATTATCGAAGATGTCTCTACTACCCGTGCGAAGCCGGGGCGGGTTGCTAGTAAGGAATAAGAATCTACGCGTTTGGCGTTTAAGTTATACGCTCGTTTAATTAATGAGCTTTACCCTGCTGATTCACATAAGTTAGCCGTCTACTCAAGCTCACTGTGAGTTCGTATCGTACAAGTGGTTGTCCATCTAGCGGCCGTTTCGTGTATGACGAGCGTGTATAGTATAGGTATAGAGTACAAGTATCGACAAGATCTAAGCAGGCCTGGTCACATGAACTGCTCGCGGACTGTCGTTCCCTTTTTATCTGAGTTATATTAGTGTGATTGTGTTTTTTTTCTGTTTAACGTGGAGTCATATAATTGTTTTTAATAATTAGGTAACGCTATAAATGAAGTAGTGAGTTTGGATATATGAAAGTGCCAAAATGGGTGTAGGCCGCCCTGCAAGTGTGTTTAGAGATCATTTTCACAGTATAATATTGCCTTAATGACCAGATTTTCAAAAATTCAACAGGTGTTGAAAAGCGATGAAATTTGGAACAGACTTCAAATCTACTTAATAGGCCAAATCTGTGTACAGCTTGGTTGTAAATGATTATTCTAATGTTTTGCATATATAGCGTAAAGTGTGTTATACCTACTTTTCCCTCAAACAAGCGCGCGTACGCATAAAAAATAATTCTTTTGGTAAACAATAGCAAAAAAATTTCCACAAAGCCTGTTTTGATAAGTGTAAGAGATCTGGAGATATAAGGTTGGCTACGCTGACTTAAGTCTCAAGTCAGCAGGACTATTGTTTTCCCGAAATGGCTATGGAAAAAAAAAAAACAATTCTTTGGCAAATAATTAGCAAAAAAATATGCCACAAAGCCTGTTTTGATAAATGTAAGAGATCCGGAGATATACCGTTGTCTACGCTGCCGCGCTGGCTTGAGTTACATGTCAGCAGGACTATTTTTTCTTGGCAATGGATTTGGCAAAAAAAATAATTCTGTGGTAAAAAAATAGCAAATAATTAGCAAAAAAATATAGTGGAAGTTTTATTACGGCCCTATGACTTGGCTACGTTAGCTTCATCATAGACACGAAGTTTTATCTTATTTAACACATGCGTGTACAGTACCATCTTACAACACTTTGTAAATATCTATTATTTATCGAAATCCATAAATAAATAATTGGTGATTCCTTAAGAGTCCTTAAGGAACAGAAACGCGATTTTAAGTAGGTGTACATTTTTTTTCCTAAAAGTTATGATTTGTATTTATTGATAATTATGAAAATAATCGAACGAACGGGTTCTGACATGTTAAGAGTCCGTTTTTTCAACCCCTTGAGTCGGGAATTTTCGCGCTCTTTGGAATTACGGAAACCGGTTTCTCTGCCCTAGTAAGTACCTACACAGTTTTCGTAAACATATTTTCTTAGAATCGGAAATATGAATTTGAATATTTTAAATTTCAATCCGATAACTTGTATTTAGGTATTTGTCTACGACACCCAACCTAATTTACATCTTAATTTCATTTAGCACCAGCCGTCCTAACTGTCGCACATGCCATTAGTATTTCAATAAGATTAAAAATGTAGCTAGTAGGACTGTAGGTAATTAATAAAAACTAAATGCTGTCGATCGTTGACATTATAACATACTTCTAAAAAAAAAATATAATATATTTTATATGGAAACCGAGTACTTTTGTGTTAAATTGAGGAAGTAGTATAGGTGATTAAGTATTTGCATAGCAATAGAAAACTTTTGATGATACACGTTCGTATGACTACAAACTAATTGATAATTTTTATCGTGTATTTTATGGACCAGTTTACAGTCTTCTATCGAATTGGTAGCATTTTATTATGTATATTTAGGTCCTTATAACGTATAAATAATCAGCTAACAAAGGAAAACAGAAAAGTGTTCAATTAGAAATGTTGTTTCTAAAAGTACTAAGAGAAAATGTTTTCAAAAAACTATATTAATGTGTGGTGTTTGATAATATGTCTAACGGATTTTAGTAGCAGTAAGTTTCCTATCACTTACCTACTCACTTAAAAGTGCTCTCATTTACACTTGCTGCCTCAGTTATGTTATGTGTTTATAATAAATGTCATAAATAAATAACTTTAAGTAATCTCTAAAAGTTAGTCGGTATTTTTGTTAACCCCCCAGTTAAGCTAAAATGCTTGTGTCAGGAGTGAGTTGATGGCAAATTCGACGCCTTAGCCTTTTCACTGGAGCACTAGGTACGAGTCTAGAAATAAAGAATAAAAAGCTTTTAACAAAAAAATTTAATCGACGAAAAAGTACCAAAGAACAAATATTAAATAAACCTTTAAAGTCTTGAGTATTGAAGTTATTTCCATAAACTATCAAATGTCATAGAAACAAAAGGTGCGTAGAAATGGAGAAGGGTCTACGTAGGTTTTAAATCATTTTAGTATTAAAGTTTTTATTTCATGTTTTTTTTTTGTGGCTCGCGTCATCCTTTAATACCTACTAGGACAGGTACTATCTTTTAATAGTAATAATAATATTTAATACTAGGTAAATACTTTAAAACGCTGTCAAATGTATTCTCTTCAAAGCTACTAAGTTGTTTCTGTCACTATAACCAGTTTTTAGGGTTCCGTTCCTCAAAAAGAAAAAAGGAACCCTTATAGGATCACTTTGTTGTCCGTCTGTCTGTCAAGACCTTTTTCTCGGGAACCTGTGGACGCATCAAGTTGAAATTAATACCATATACATAAGTCTGCAGTCCCTTGAAGCCGTAAAAATATCAAGCTTCTAAGTCAACGCAATCATAAGATATGGCCACATAAGCCTTATATTTGACCAAATTTTAACATTTCGGTAAATCAAAACCTATAGGGTAACTACTTCCCATTGACCTAGAATCATGAAATTTTGGTAAGAAGCAAGGTCTGATAGCATAACTAAAGGAAAAAATCCGAAAGTCATTAATTTGTTGTTATATCATGTAAAATAATAGTTTTTGTTATTACAAACTTATATTTTGCGGTTGGATTGTTGACTGTCATACATCGAAAGTTAAATTTGTCTTTCGAAAATTCCGGGCAAAAGTCTTCGAGAATTGATTCCCGAGATGGACGCACTATCTACACACAAGTTTGTTTGCTTACGGAACCCTCGGTGCGCGAGTCAGACTCGCACTTGTCCGGTTTTTATATATAACTTCGAATTGTTTAGGAAAGGTATGATTTCTCAGCTGCATGATGTGATGATTCCTAAACGCAAATATCTGATTAAATAACGGAGAGAGGGCTGAACATACATAAAAAAAATATAGATACGGTCGAATTGAGAACCTCCTTTTTTTTCGTCGGTTAAAAATTTACAGTTTAATTGAGAACGATGACGAAAAAAAAAGAAGAGCTTTTTTTTCGTCGGTTAAAAAAGTATCCCAAAATTAGAGCCTAGGTTTCAAATATGGTTTGAGCAAAGATGGCAAAGCACGAATGAGTGACTTATGTTGCGTTTATAGACACCAGTAGTATAGTTAACTATTGGGCTCAGCAGGTTGTTGCCAACTTAGTAGTACAAAAAAATAAAAGATAAGACTGCCTATTATTACTTATTTAAATATTATCATATTTTAAATTTTCCTTAGATGTAATGTTTATTATCACAAATTAACGAATAAATATAAACAATGTAATCCTACGTGTGGTTGTCGTCTGATAGGTGACAAATTAGGAAATCTGGACTCGTACCACAGAATACGTCATAATAGTACAGGTAGGTACTCGTACAGCCAACACTACCTAACTACCCTGATCCAGGCGTTTACTACGTCCACTGGGGGAATTAGGTAAACTACTTCCTACAAGTACCTACCGTAAAATGTGTAAATCTCAGCACAGATGTTTTTCTTTTTCTATACAATGCCCTGTACTATTATGTATTCTGTGATAATGCCTTAAAGGTAAGTAGTTATTGTATAAACTAACATTTATTTGAAGTTGTCATTTTACTTGAACAGTTACTATGTTTAATAAATTTATTGAGGTTAAGTGTAAAATTAGGTGATGAAATTTATGTGTAAGTTTCGTGACATCTGGTTTGGAACCCTGACAGGGAAAAAAGTTCCCCATTTTAAGCGTCGGCGAATAAAATAATTACAGAATAGGTACAACCTGTAATGTACTTACGTGATTGTTTCTAGGTCTTCCTTTTGATAATTTAAACTACACAAATATATATGGCAAAGATTATGGTACGAAATGGATATATTTTCCGGACGGTGATGGTGTTCCTCATTATGTCAATTTGAGGACGTTTGAAAACAGCAATAAATTCGGTATGCGGGGATCAACAGCTGATGGAATCGAATTTAGATTATACATCGGGTAAGTGTTTTTTAGTCTATAGTTTGGAAAATATTTAACTATACTATACCGAACAGCATTAACTCCAGACAGGCAGGCTTAGTACTCGTACCCTACCCTACTTGATACTTTTATACTTTCATAAGTGAGTAAATAGAAAATGTTCAACAGGTAGTAAATCCTAACTTCCTAACTAATATTTATAAATGCAAAACTGGGCATGTTTACCATATTCATGAAATTTTTTCAGTGCCGGCCTTAGTACATGTGGCGCCCTTGGGCAAATTTTAGTGTACTTTACATATATATAAACTAGCAACCCCGCCCCGGCTTCGCACGGGTACAAATTATACACCTAAACCTTCCTCATGAATCACTCTGTCTATTAGTGAAAGCCGCATGAAAATCCGTTCAGTAGTTTTTCCGTTTATCGCGAACAGACAGACAGACAGACGTGGCGGGGACTTTGTTTTATAAAATGTGGTGATATAGGCATGAACGTGCATACTACAGGATAATTTAAAAATTTTAGATGATTGTATTTTCTTTGATAACGAAGTATTCATCATACAACTGAATACATTTTTAATAAGTTTCCTAAGAAATCATGAAAAATTACTTTAATCTCTCGAACACAATTTGAAAAAACTATTTTTCCCCTGGCGTCAAAGCGCCCGGCGCCCCTACCAACTGAGCGCCCCTAAGGAGTGCTCCCTACGGTCGGCGCTGAATTTATTATCCACGTTATCAGGGGTACCTACAGAAAAGGACATTACCTCTTTTATTTACTTACTTACTTTTCATCCTCGTCAAAACAAGTACTGTTACTTGGGCAAAACCTAGTCTAATATAGCTTGAATACCTGTTGAATATTTCATAACAATAACCGAACGGTGGTATAAGTCATTATACTCTGTCCATACATTTATTTTCTTTTTGAAATATATAAATTCTGATTTGGAGGACAACATAGAAAAAAACTTTTACCTAAAGCATTTTGCGCCATTTTTTTTAAATATATTTTTTGTTGTTCTATTTTGTTTAGGTTACTTATATCATATTGAAGATTGATTACTCCCGAACCCCAGAGTGAGCGTTACGACTCTATTACCAGTTTTGATACTCATTATGATAAGGCGTGTTTAACAAAACTTATTCCTTTACGAGTTTTCACAATATGATAACGATTGTCACAAACGGCCATAACAAACTTGTTTAAAAATAAGTGTTCTACATAACATACCTGTTTACCTTTTACTATGTATTTACTAATTTAAATTCTAAACTTTTGGACTTAGAAACGACACGAATAGTTATATTGACTTGAATGAAATCGGACAACCTCTCAAAATGATACATCAAGATACTACGATGAGGATAATGTCATCTGATAAGTCATTAAAAATTATCACACATGGTTGGAAGTCATCAGCAGATAAAGAAGGGGTCTCAGACATCAAAAGTGCTTATTTAGAATCCAAAAACGTGAAAGTTATAACGATCGACTGGAGTGGAATCGCGGACTCCATATTTTATCCCTGGGTAGCGTATGAAGCAAAGAGTGTAGGTGCTAAAGTGGCTACATTTATAAGCGCTCTTCATAACAGATATAACATGACTGGTAAACAATTTCATCTTATTGGTCATAGCCTCGGAGCTCATATTATGGGTATAGCAGCATCCAGATCAAATTTCACTGTAGATAGGATCACAGGTAAGTACCATAGTCTACTAACTACTTCTGTATACTAAATCTACTAAGTATACCTATTTACTAATAATACATTTGTTATACATATTAGTAACAATATATTTTTTACAAATAATAATAAAATAACTAATAACTTCACACATCTCAAACACCCAAATTAGGCAGAGCCTGTACTATGGTAACCAGACTGCTGATAAACATACTTATATATTTTTAAATACATACAATAACAAGAAAATATATTTACTTACAGATTTAGCAAATATACATATGGTTAAACTTATATTACAATTTTAATTATATTCTAAATACAACTTACACATTAAAACTAATAAAAAAAGAAAAAGAAATGTATACGGGCTATTTACATGCATGCGTCATAAAATTCCTCCACATCGTCGCCTACTGGCAGTGTTCCCAGAAGGCTGGCAGCATTGCCATGTTGAATGGCAATGCTAATTCTCTGTGCAAGAAAAAGGCCCGCCTTCTGGTCACGAGAAGTGTCGATCAGTCGCTTAGCTAATTCCTTATAAACGGAACGAGCACTCGGACCCCATGACCCAAGCGTTTCGACCCCAAACGGCTCAAAAACATAGTTACCAACTAAATTATTGTATTTACGCCGTTTGAGGCTTTCTGCTGATGCAGCAGCAGCGCCAGCACAACCAGCTGTACTTGAAAGATGTGATGGCGAGAGGGTGTCAACGCAGGTTGCGTCCCACACCAAAGGCCTACCCATCTTCCATGGCAGTAACGACATACCATCTGGTCTCTTCCCATCGTCTCGTACCAGACCATTAGGTTCACGTACGGCTGGCACGCCGGCGGTGACAAGAGCACGACGGATTATGTCATTAAGATTGGCATGTCGAGATATACGGCCTGCGCTTCTGCTACAAGAAAGGCCATGATGTCCGAGACTGTCGACAGCTTCTCCACAGTGACAAAGATGCGGAGAAACACAAGGAGCTCCTAAACGAAGGCAAGTGGCAAGGCGGAACGTGTTATCGTCCAACAAGGTGCCTATGTTGGACGATGGAAGTGCCTGAATCCATAGGCCTGATTCCCATTCTCCCACAGCCAACAAACGAGGGCGCTCTGCAACATTGGATGCGGTGTCAATTAAAAAATTCCTTTTTAAGGTGCATAACGGTGCGTCCCATTGCCTCTGAGAGAATGGATTAACAGGTAAAAGAGTATTGGGACAAGCTATCTGCCAAGCATTTATGGCATCGGTCTTGCAGGACACTTCAGAATTAACCAGTGTGTTTGTTAGAATTTTCCTGGTTAACTCTTCTGTGCCATGGACCGAAGACAAAAATGCCAAATACTATAGAATATTATAGATGAATTACACCCAGACACAGGACAAATTATCGTACTCATCACACAATTATTTGTCCTGAGTGGGAATCGAATTCACGACCTCTTAGCAGTCAGGATCACTAACCACTAGACCAACAGGCCAGTCGTCAAATAGGTCGTTACATTCACATAGACCGAGGTCTTTAATGGTGCACTCAGAGCATATATAAAAAACCGGACAGTGCGAGTCTGACTCGCGCACCGAGGGATCCATTAGTAAACTTGTATGGAAAGTGTATCTACGAGGAATAATTCTGTAAATAGTACGTCCATCTCGGGGATCAATTCTTGAAGATTTTTACCCGTCTTTTCCGAAAGACAAACTTAACTTTGCGGTTCTAAATATACCTATATACTCCCCAAATATCGATGTACCTATGCCAAAGTCAACTTTCCATCCGCAAAATATAAGTTTGTAATCACAAAAAGTATTTTTAGGGTTGCGTTTCTCAAAAGGATAAAAAGCAACCCTTATAGGATCACTTTGTTGGCCGTCTGTCTGTCTATTTGTCTGTCTGTCATACCCTTTTTCTAAGGAACCTGTAAACGCATAAAATTGAAATTAATACCAAGTAGGTACATAATAATTCTGCGGTCCCTTGAAGCTGTAAAAAAATCAAGTTTCTAAGTCAACGCAATCATAAGATATGGCCACTTAGGCCTTAGATTCGACCAAAGAAAAAAAGAAAGTTGCCTTTATCGTACATCTTGCAGTTACCCTACAGTACCTACGGAACCCTCGGTGCGCGAGTCAGACTCGCACTTGTCCGGTTTTTTTCCTTTTGAGGAACTCAACGAACTTTCTTCTTTATCGTTAAATCGGAAGCTTTCCCGTTCAGAAGCTAGAACCCGTTTTCTACTACAGCGTTGAAATCTTGGAGAATAATATCGCCTTTTTTAACGAAAAAAAGGAGGTTCTCAATTCGACCGTATATATATATATATACATATATTTTTTTTATGTTTGTTCAGCCCTCTCTCCGTTATTTATGAACCGATTTTGATTATTCTTTTTTTTTACCTATTTTGTTTCATGAATTTCGCTCTCTCATCGGACCTTTCGGTTCAGGATGTATATATTGTACAAGCATTTTAATACCATAATATACCGATTATCAATTTGGCACTTCTAAAGAATAGTTTTGGCTAATAGTAACATTTTTACATAAGACAATTACGTATCTACATACTTGTACCTACGTAATGATACCTACTTTTTAATAAAATTATGGACAGCAACGTAACATTCTTACAGGTCTTGATCCAGCCAGACCTTTATTCGAATACCCTTTGCTTGAAGACTTAGAAAAATTAGACCCATCGGACGCAGACTTTGTTGACGTCATTCATACATGTCGTGGTATTTTGGGTTACGAAGCACCCATTGGAACAGTTGATTTTTATCCCAATAGTGGCTTCCCACCTCAACCAGGTTGTGACAGTCTACAAAAGATATTTGGTTTGTAATGTTAAATAATTAAGTCTTATTTATGTATTTTTTATATTTGTATAGCTATAATTTTAGTGCAAGTTATATCTTTACAGAAGCATGCAGCCATGGCAGATCTTTCCACTATTTTAGCGAATCCATCAGACATCCAAAAGCGTTTCCTGCATATCAGTGTCAAAATTGGTTTAATTATTTAACCAATACGTGTAATAACTACAATTACATGGGAGAAAGAGTGGACAGGAAGCTAACAGGGATTTATTACCTTAAAACAAATTCATATCGACCTTTTGGTTCTTATTCTTAATTTTTAAAGTTTTATATACTTAGACTTGGTAATTTTAGTACCCTGTATCTGGTGTAATATAGAAAAGGCTTAAAATTCTAACAAGTTATCAGTTATTTACTAACTAAAACCTAATTCTATTCTATCTGTGTACATAATCTAATTTTTGAAATGTAAACTTATCCGAGGGGTGGGGACCTATTGTCCTGAAATACAGACTCTCCGTCTAATTTAGGCACCAGTCTTCCACAGTAGATCCAAATTAGAAAAAAATATTTAACACCAATATCAAAGGTAATGTACTTCTACTGTATTGTGGTGAGAAAAATAAATCATTATTATTATTATTATTCTCTTATTTTTGGTAACTGTTTGTCAAGTACGGCTAGCTCCTAGGTGGGACTTGCGAATGAATCGATCTAAAACCAAAACCATGACCAATAGCGCAAACGGTAGGGTCGAGGTAGATAGACAGGAGATACATTATGTCGATGAGTATATTTACTTGGGCCAGTTAGTGTCTTTTGAAAACAGCTAGTAAAAGGAAATTTAAAACACCTGGAAAAAATACTGGTCCATAATGACATTAATGAAGGGTGATCTTCCGATTTCCCTAGACCGAAAACTTATCGATTAGTATGTGTATCCTGCCCAACCTAACCAACAAGCTGGTCGCTCACCGAATCGCAAAAGTCCCACCTAGGAGTTTGCCAACAAATGATGGATCGCAGCATCCTGGGTGAAAGCACCATGCTCCAAAACGGGAATAATAGATGTAAGGAAGAAGGCTGCTAGTCTGAAGCTTTTTGTCTATAGTTATGAATAGTTGTATTTAATGATACTTGCAAGTGAAAACATCAAAATGTTGAAATCAAGTTGAAGCTTAGAGTGTCTAATGAACAAATGAAAGATGAGACTTAGGATGAGACACACTATTTTCGTCACTTGAGTAATCAGTAATCGAACTGGCAACGTGTTAGGTCCATAGAGGTATTAGTAATTATTGCTCAAGGTATTATAGCTAGAGGCGGGGAGCAAAGCCACAATCTGGCCACGTCGGTACAAATAAAGAAGACAGCAATTTACATGCATCTCTCTCGCACCTCATTCATCACTGATTTATCTCTAATATCTCTGTTTTTATGAGTAACGTTTGATAAAGAAGATAGGATAACCGCATCAAATAAACATTTTGCTTCTTTTGGAAGTCAAGTGTTTGATTTTATATATTTTTTATATTAAGTTACATGACTTTCATAAGCTACCTTTTATTTTTATTTTCTGTACTTTGTTAACTGTAGAAATAAGTTATATTGTAACTTGAGAGTAACATAAAAGGTTCGGTAAAGCATTTACAAACATAACAGCTTTTAGTCATGTTGAATTTTTTTTAAACCTATTAGTAACTACAACATGGTAATGCTGCTGTATACAGGTGCATAGGTTATGTTTTGGCCCTCTGATGCCATTTACTCATAGGTATACTTTGAGTCAAGCAATCAGCGAATAGGTGCGAGAGAGATACATGTAAATCGCTTTTTTCTTTCTCTTTCTACCGACGTCGCCAACCCACATACAGGGAATCCAATATAATACCTTTATGGTTAGGTCATCACTGATCATTGATATAAGAATACATGGACTAGCAATACCTACAAAATTATCGTGTAAATCTACAAACATTTTGGCACATAAAATAGGGCCGTCTTTAGGGTTCTACTTTTAGAGAGCGTACTTGCATGGCCGATATTTTACTGAAATATTAAACTAGTGAAGAAACAGCGATTGCATTAAATAATTTAACTTTTGCCCGGCTAGTTAGGTGTTTATTATATGTTAAAATCCGAAACTGGCGAAAGACGAACAACAAAAGCATTCTCAGAGTGGTGACGTCAGACACGAAATAAGACATATTTGTGCCGATCCGATATACAGGCAGGAAAATGAATATAGGTATTAAATAATTTTATTTACAGACCACAAACGGCCCCCCAAACTTATACTTATAATCTAACCTACCTATAAGAAAAAAATTAAATAAAAGTGAAAAAAAGACATGTTTTAGATAGTTTTAATATTTCTCTTTCTTTATTTCTTAAAAAAAGAACCTTATTTAACACGTTCCGGGACAATAAACTGGAGGTGAAAATTGTGATATGACACTTAAGAATTCCTTACATTTTTTTTATTGGTGGTGTGAAGATAACGGCTATAGCGTTATCGTCTCCAGGCGGTGTGTTGTATCCAGTATTGAAATAATGCACATTGTGATATATTTATTATTTGTATTATGTTCTTTTCCTATGAGGATATAGACCCGTACCCAGCAGTGGGACGTTAATGGGTTGTTGATGAAAAACAATTCAAATATACCTACATAATGAACGTTATTATATCCATCAATTTGCATATGAAATACCCTTCACGATATGTAGTTATTAGCTATAAGGAACAAAAGACCATAAGAAGTAGGTACATAACATTCTAAGAAATACAACTTAGAATAATAAATCAGTAATATTTACCTCGTAGTTTAAGTCATAAAAACACAAACTCGCACGTCGTAAGACGACCAAATAACAACGCGCATTTCGTAACATTGAACACTTGTAGAAAGTCATTTGCATCGGTGAGTATCTCCCACAGACGTTATGTCACTGTGTGTAAGTGTAAGCCCGTATGTAAGTGTGATCAATTGATCATGAAGCTCAACATAAAACTTAATTGTGAGATTTCGGTATGACATCTCTGAAGAAATGAATTAACGTAATACTACCTACTAAATCACGTGATTCCTTAAAACTGTATGTAAACTGGTCGGCTGTAAACGGGCTACATGTTACGTCAAGTACAAGATGCCCGCCTGTGGCCGTAGTGCCCTATCAATCTAACTTACTAACTTAAAATTACGGCTATCGACGTGTTGTCCCGGAACGTGTTGATAAAGAGGCCGCCGCTAAAGAGGCGGCGGAAAGGGAACGGGAGAGGGCTAGTACTCTCCCGTCCCGAAGGAGAGGCACCAGGCGCTGGAGAGCAGAATGAACTCTGGCCTGGGGGTAACGGGTGAGGCTGCCCATGTAACTATTTAGTAATCTGTGCCATTACTCTAGTAGAAGCTGGCAAAAAAAAATAAGTTAACAAATGTCTGCTAAATTTACACTCCTTTATTATGTCTTATTTTTGGTTTTATAACATTTTAAATGCTTATTGATGAATGTACGAGGTTTGAAAGCCAAAGTACGAGATTTTTAGTTCTTTATGTACGAGAAAAAAGTTCTAAGGTTGGCAACCCTACAGTAAATGTTAACTGTGTGCAGTGTTGCCAACTCAGTAATTTTTCCACTAAATGGTAGCATGGTTGGTCATCAGTTATACAAATTTTAATTTCTTAACCATCACATATCAGCATAAAAAGTTAAATACTTTACTTACTTTTCTCATGAATGTTAAAATTAAATATGTAGACTATATATATGTTCACATACAATTAATATATACAAAAAGATAATCATTTTCAAGTAGGTATTCGCGCCTAAAATTAAAATATTTTTTTAAATAAAATCCACCAGAGCGAGTTAGTAGTTTTTTAGTGGAATGGATTGGTCGTCTTAGTTGGAGAGAATTCAGAATGTTGGCAACACTGACTGTGTGTGTTGTCTTGTCTCCAGTGCAGTACAATTTTCTGTTAATTATGCCTGTAGAAGTTTAGAATTCACGATTATTTATAGTCTCTACATCTCTACAATATTTTTTTTTCTGGCTCTACCACAGCTCTACCTAAAATCCTTTGACAGTTTGTCCTCCGTATACCTACTTGACATTGGCAAAATTGTGGTAACTCCAACTCCACAAAGCCACAAACCAAAAGTTGAAGTTGATAATTTTCTGTGCTCCAGTGTTAGTAAAACTTCCGTAAACTTCGTGTTTAAGAAACAGTGTATCTTATTATCTGTGATGTTTGATGTTCAAATAAATTAATTATTTTCGTTAATATCATATAGGTAGGTAATTCTTAGAAATTACAATAAAATTATTAAGATGAATAAGAAAAGGAATGTAAACTACATAAAGCCAGAAGATCCTGAGTTCCTGAAAGTTCTTAAAAGACAAGCGGGGTATGATGATAAAAATCACAAGTTCGATGACCTTATGAATGCTAAGGAAGACTTTGTTGATGACGATGACAGTGAACAGCCCCAAGTTGTAGTTCTGAAAGAGGGAGATTTGACAGCAGAGCAAGCAGAGATTGAGAAAAAAATAATAGAAAAGTCTGAAGCGGAAACTAAAGCTGATTTGGAACAACGAGTTATATTTAAACCTAAGGAAAAGCCTTTAGAACCAAGAAGTAAAAGAAAAGGAACATCTAAATCTGCTGACAAGGAATCCAATAAAAAAAAGAGCCGCATGCTGTTGTCATTTCAAGATGATGATGATGAAAATAGCAATGACACATAATAATTAATTAATATTAATAAATAATTGATATTAATTATGTAAAATAAAACGATAAATATCTTTGTATCATTATTTAATTAAAATAATATAGATTTGTTTAATAGACATTACATTGGCTATTATTACTTTGAAAGTATTGTACATAAGTAATTTTTACCAATAGCAAAATGAAATTTGATATATTATGCTATACCTTTACAATAAATGCAGTTATTTTTTCTAGCTGTTGATAGCAGTGTGGTGGTATCCTAAAGGGTTTCTATAATATCAAAGTAAGTGATATAGAGTAGGAAGATAAAAATTATGGAAAATAAATAGGTTCAGTTTTTGGGTTTTATTGTAAATTCAAATTTATATATTTGGACGATTGTGAGCATACTAGAAAAAACAAATTGTAGGCTATCATGATTTGTTTTGATTCTATCACCCAAAGATTATTTTATCCATAATGCATTTGAAATTATTGGTCTTCATAAGATATTGAAGAGCAGATTGGTCTTGGTAAGTATTTAAAGTGACTACATTACTTAGGGTGAATTACTTCAAATACTGAAATCATCCATATGTAATTTAAGTAATAAAATGTCAACCTCTGTAAAGAGAAATAACAAAATGTAATGAAATAATATTTAATAAATATTCTTATTATCTAGGGTCATCACAACTTTGTCTTTTCTTGATTTTTGTTCTAGAGCCATTTGAAGTAATTGGATTCTCATTTCTATAATAAGACTGTTCAGAGTCATTTTCATATTCCATAAGTTTGTGAAGTAAAAAGCGTCTCTCATCTTTAACTATTGAAATACTTTCTTGAACTTTTGCTACTTCATCACACAGAGCAGCATTTTCCTGTAATAGATAAGTAGAGTGACATAAACCACTTTTTCGTAGTAGAATATCCATGTTGTTGCACAGGCTAAAAACTATCAATGACTATATTTGTAAGGTTCAATTATTTAAATTTAAGTAAACAAAAAATATGTGTTCATGGGCACTAAAGCTTATCGAAAATATTTTTCTCCCATCAAAAAAAACTTTTTATACAATTATTTGGTTGATAAACAAGTACAATATATAAATGATGAAAGGGCCTGCATAAACAAATTAAAAACCTAAATTTTTAAGAATACAATTTATTAATTGTACATTACAAAGAGTTTACAACAACTATTATACTTGGCTTTGGATAAGACATGTAAGCATGTTAATTCTGCAAAACTACTGATGTTAATACAGTACCAATATAGACTCTCAAGTCAAATAATTTCCTCTTTATTAAAAATTAAAACAATATGTTGTGTAGAAACATGGATAAAATAAGGGGCCATGACGTCACACCCCTCTGTTGACAAATCATTTACGTTTAATGTTTGGTTTTACAATTAAAAAATAATAACAAATTTGTAAATAATAATTAATCTTATTTTTCGAAGTCATACATATGACACCTAATTTCCTGAGGAGAGTTAAATTTAAAGTAAGTGTTTAACTGCTATCTCCAACCCTGTTGTATTGAAACAAAATTAACCTACATTAGAAACTCGCAACTTTTATAAAAATAAAATGTAAAATCTATGTTTATTTATCATACTATGATTGAATACAAATCACCTTACTTTAATGACATGACAGAAAGCATACAATGATTTGAGCTGTGCCCCGCAGTTTCCGAAGCCCCGATGCAGTGGGAATACAGAGCACAAACATCCATACATCCTCACAAACTTTCACATTTATAATATTAGTTAACTTAGGATTGACTATGACACATGTTATATTTATTGAAATATAATTTGCAACCCATAATAACAGTCAAATTAAATATAAAACTTTGTTTTATATTAGGAAGGAGGAAAACAGTTCAATTGATGGAGATATTTAACTTAGGTAAAACATACTTAAGAAAGGAAATGTACAACTTGGAAAGATTGTTTTTTGTTAAATACCCAAACATTTCGTATACGTATTTGAGCCTAACTTGTTGCAACTTGAAACCAGAGAAAAGCAACTAAGGTAACTTTTGAATCTAAATCTCTGATAGCATTTGACACTTTCTGAAGACGAAACTCGTATGCACTGCATTTAAAATAAACATGAGATAATAAGACTACCCTTACCACCGATCGATTAAGTCATATAAGTTTTAAGCGTAAATGTACTCACTAAAATAAGGCTTTTAATTCGCATTTTTATAAATTTATATTTCTTCCGGTATCGTTTTATTTGTCCGTCACTGTGAATAGAATTCATTTTAATATTAGAAGATACTTAAGAACTTCAATAAGTTCAGCAAGTCCTTTTTCGTCGAGTGTGAAGTTTAGTGTCAGCTCCGTTGAATGGGATTTAGAATTGTTTGCCATGTATACAAAGAGCATACAAATATGGACAAATTTAAAACCTGAACCTGATTAAGGTATTATATTTATTTAGTTTGTAATAGATTAGGTACTTATTTGTAATGACATTGACAGCTGGCAATGTCATTACGATGTCCAATTAATAGAAGTTGATAATTTTTTTGGGGATTGTGAGGTTGTATAAAAAATGTGTCTATGATATTAGTCAAAAGTCTATGATAAGCAAGTTTGATGTTTATTCGTTTTTTTTCTCCGCAATCTTCGGTTGTCATTAAAAACATATTCATAATGAAAATATATTTTTTACCAGCTGGTCGTTATAAGAAACCCTTCATCAACCTTGCACAAATGGGTAATTTTCAAATTAAATGTACACTAGCAGCGCCCCGCGGTCTCACCCGCGCAAGTCCCGATCCCGCGGGAATATCGGGATAAAAAGTAGCGTATGCGTTAATCCAGGTCTCCAGCTATCTACACACCAAGCTATTTCATCGCAATTGGTTCAGTGGTTTTTGCGTGAAAGAGTAACAAACATCCATCCATCCATCCAAACTTTCACATTTATAATATTAGTGGGATTACTACTAAATGTTGTGTCGTCATAAAATAATCCATTCTTAATCTGTGGTTCTAACTAAAGAGTATACAAACACTACGGTTCTAACCAGAATGGCCCTACTCATCATCGTGTCTGACGCACGTCCCGCCAAGGACACGCACGATGCAAACCGGTCGTGAATAGTCTTGACGTACGTCATAATTATTATTAATTGCGTGCTGGACTTGCACGACGCGTTTTGCATCCAGCGAGTACCCCCACCACATGCTTATGTATATAATATACAGTATATTGGCAATTTGACCGATTGACAACACCATTGTAACAGTAGTGCTTCCTGCAAAATAATAAATGATTTGATTTGATTGGGGAATTTATGGGGAGACCATCAATGCGAGGAAAATGCGGGGAATCGGGAATTTTTAGCCTTATTAATTACGACTCCAGATTTTTTCTCCCCAAACTGGGGAATTTGACGAATATTTTGGGGTAATTTAGGAAAATGGCGTACTTGGTATTTTTAAATAAAACAAACTAGTGTATCTGTATATATCAAAACTTTACTGTAACAAAGTTTCAAGTGATTTTGCATGCCTAGTAACATTCCTAATTTCCTGATGTTACTGTCAGTAAATTGCAGCTGGTAAAGCTGTGATCACATATTTGAACACAATAATAGTAACAGCAGTAGTAATAATAGAAGGAAGAGGCCAGAATAAATACTGGAAATTTAATATAAGATCAGAATGAAACGAATTACTGATTTTTGCGTTGTTTTATTTTCAGTCTAAATATTTGGAAATATCATAGTAAAATATTATCTATTCTAAACACGACCTTATTTTTACAACGTCTTGACATTTACTGACAATTTCATAACGTACATATTTTTTGAAAATGACCCAAATACGCACAGATTATGGGCCCAGTTAAAAAAAAAAGTGTGTGTGTACTTATGTACGCACAAATTCTACAAACATACTCAAAGTAATATGTAAAAACCATTTTTATCACTATCGTGAAGTTGGTAACTTTTTTGAAAAACTAATATTTTGACTTCAGGGTGTCGGTTTTTCGTGACGGTGTGCGCGCGCATCGTAAAAATTAACTCTCATCATTTTTCCATAACGCGCCAAAAGAAGTATAACTTCAAAAACACGAATATAGAATATGCAAATATCAAATAGTGTTGTCGGCGCACACGTGCTTCGGTTGGAAGGCTCGCAAAATTGGAATACATGGAAATTCCAATTAAGGATTATTTTCAACAGCTTGGGTTTGATGGACATTGTAAGTGGAACGACTCCTAGACCTGTAAAGGATTATGCAAAATGGCTCGAAAAGGATGCCAAGGCACAATCTGTTGTAGTGACACGTTTGTCTGAAAACGTAATTGTGTAACGTGTAATAAATTGCGGTTCGGCTGCCGAGATTTGGAACAAATTACATAGCGTATATGAGCTTAAATCTGCAGCAAGCTGCAAGCATGTTGCAACAAAAGTTCTTCTTGTGTGAACATGTTCCTGGAAGTACGATAAGTGAGCATATATCTAAACTGCAGCATCTCAGTAGTAAGTTACTTGAATTGGGACAGAAGATAGACGAAAGGATGTTGATAACAAAGATTTTAATGTCACTACCAGAAAGCTATAAACATTTTGTAAGTGCTTGGGAGTCGGTCGAAGAATCTGTGGCTACCATTCACAGTTCTCAGAACCCACAGGATCAAAGAACAAAGAAAGGGCGACACAATAGCAACGCCGAATGCCTTTGTTTCAAACTAACGGTTAGTAATAAACCGCGCGAGATGAACTGATTTCTCATTGGCCGTGGAAAGCGCGGGAGTCAATGCAGCAACAACAGCAACACAAGCGGACGCTTTGTGAATACTACAAAGCTTTCTGATTTGTCGAAACGACCGAAATGCTTTCTGATTGGGCGAAGGATCAGAGCGCCTTTAGTTGCCGCGAAAACTTGCAGACACGTTACGCACTTCACTATCTTGTTATTGGTCGAAGCAATTAGCGTGTGCGTATTGGTTATATAATTTTAAGCGTCTAAGTGTAAACATCTTATTAGTTATGACAATCCATAGAACATTTTGTGAGTTTATATAAGGGCAGTGAAGCTGTAATAAAGACCTCTTTTACATTCATTCGTTCGACATTCTACAATACATTCAAAATTTGGAGTCAGAGTTTTATTTAACCACACACAACAGCGCTAAAAATCCAAAAAGAACATAAATAAAGGAGAGCAAAGGCTCGGTGGCAGAGAGGAGCAGGTTTGGTCGGCGACATTTGCAGCACATACTAGTAAGCAAAAGTGTGGGAAGAGTCGCCCGGAAAATAAAGTGCAAGTGTGTTATTATAGCAAAAAGCCTGGTCACTAACAAGAAACCTAAATAGGTTTCTTGTTTCAATGTGTGTAGAAGTGGCCATGTCGCAGGTTGTTTTCGAAGTACATGGAATGACCATCCGTATCATCCGCATTTTCTAAATCTAGATTATCTCGTTCTAAATTTTTGGTTTCATCAAAAATATTGTCGGCGAGAAAATTACTGATTTCATGAAATAATTATAATTAAAATTTTAGAAGTTCAACCGCGTATAAACGCCAATGCGGCTAGTTTATGCAGAAGATTTATTTATGTTGTAAAAGAATAGATGAAATACAATAATTCACATAAGGTTTCATGGCTAACACTTTTGAACATAAGGAAAAAAAAGTTTCAATTTCCATACATTTTTTTCTTTTATATATTTTTTTACCATGTTACACAGAAAATATAGAAAAATACATATTACAACTATTATTATTTAAATTAGATTTCCTGTCCTATAGATTTTTTTCAAACCAGTTTAATGACTTTTATGTCTAAGTCCACTATTTTTCAAATCCGGACCACTGTGCACCGTGGCGAGCCAGCGAAGGGGAAGGAACGCATGGTGGGGAAGCCATAGCGGTCAGGGTCACTAACCACTAGACCAACAGGCCAGTCAAATCAATTCACGGGAATCAATTCTCCAAGATGTTTGCCCGTCTTTTCCGAAAGACAACATACTTTCCCATACACCGATGTACGACAAATTCAATTTTCCAACCGTAAAATATAGGTAAGTTTGTAATCACAAAAAATATTTTTTTGTGATATAACAAATTAACGACTTTCAGATTTTATCCCTTATTTGTGCTCAGACCTTGCTTCTTACCAAATTTCACGATCCCAAGTCAATGGGAAGTACCTTATAGGTTTTGATTTACCTGCGAAATTTGTTAAAATCTAAGACTTAATGGCCGTATCTTTTGATTGCGTTGATTTAGAAGCTTGATTTTTTTACAGCTTCAAGGGACCAAGGGAAGGGGATACGTCCACGGGTTCCTGAGAGAAAATGGGTCTTGACAGACAGACAGATAAACGGACAACAAAGTCATCCTATAAGGGTTCCTTTTGAGGAACGGAACCCTAAAAATTAAACAAATGGTATATCAGAACAATTAAAATGATGCGGCTCATTCCGACGCACTACAATTCTTTGCACGATGCAGGATCAGTAGTTACTATGTAGTTTAGCTCGTCTTCGCTAGATGCTGTTAAAGTAGGTATGTTTTTGCTGTATGTGGAAGTCGCCACAAGAACCTACTAAATTTAATACTTTCCCCCTAAAAGGAATGAATTTCTTGATAGTCTTGAATGGCTTAAGCAAAATTTTTCTAGTCTTTACCCTTAGACTCTTGGATATCCTTACGTACCTAATTGATGAATGGCCAAACACACGGTATAACGGTAGTTTCATTAATCAATCTTTTATGAACTGAAAATGGCTTTGGTATATTATCAATATCGTGGGAGCCATGCTTCGGCACGTATGGGCCGGCCCGAACGGAGTGACACCACGGCCTCACAGAAAACCGGCAGTGAAGCAATGCTTACATTTCTTTTCACTGAGTGAGTTACCGGAGACCCTAACCCTTCCCTCCCAGTGGCGGCCTTAGGGGGTGGCAAGCAGGGCAACCGTCCGGGGCCTCGCTCTTGCACACACGACGACCCAAGGAGAAATACCTCGTTGCCGCTCAAGTCAAAACTGCTATCTGAAACTACGTGGGAATTCTGGGTACAGTCGATAGGCCGTTAAATTTGAACTAAGCGATATATGTGATGCTTTGAAAGATTTTGCGGAAAATAAAACAGATCGTCAATTGGTTAGTGAATACCGTTCCATGGAAAAGTGAAGGAAATTGACGTAAAAGTGTTGTAAATTGGCTATGTGCAATTTTTTTTATTAAGCAAGCATTAAATAGGTATAGGTTCAATTCACATGAAGTCCTCAAAGGACAAGGGCCTCGTAATGCCTAAGGCCGCCCCTGTTCCCTCCTCAGTAGTGGAAGAAGGGGGGGGGGCTCTCCCACAACACTGGGGGAAAGACTAAAGGTCTTTCCCCCAGTTTTATTTCGAATAGGTAGCAGGAATTTTGGGTAATATAAAATTAAAAGAAAGAAAAAATGATTTTGTATCGCACATATTTATTTTATTTTGGAACTATTCACTTAGTTATTGAAAAAACCATAAAAACTAACTTGAAAATTTTTCGAAGTTAGTTTTCATGCATTTTCTTAGTAACTGAATGAAAAATTCCAAAATAAAAAATATGTGCGATTTCAAATCTTTAACTTTACACATTATAAAAACGGAAACAAAAATACCTGGAAATTCAAACGGTCAGAACTTGTAAACGGATAGTTTTTTCAATTTTTTTATTGTAAATCACTGAAAGGGCCTGCTATAGTCGTGCCCTTTCAGTGAGTTAAGTAAGTGTTCCTTTTTCAAATACAGCCTGTATAACCTTATTATATAAAATAGAGAAAAAATATGCAAGCAGATGTTTATTTTAGCTGGTTTTATTTAATCTTAGTAAATTGAAACATGAGAACTGCTTTATTACATTCAATTTTATCGATTCTTAGCATATTTACATAACCTTACAGAATTGAAGGTAAATATAGAATAAGTACTGAGTACTAACAACATGGATTACTAAGAGTTCAAGAAATTGTGATTGAAAGACATATAAGACATTTGTTATTATTATAAGCCTGTGTTCATTCTACTAAATACTAAGCAATCACACAAAGATAGCCGCGATACCGTAAGTAGCCCCAGTATAGGATTACCACATACAAGAAAAAAAGGATTACCACATACCTAACCACTAATTCTCAGTAAACTGTACTTATCTATTGTAGCACTACCCTGTTACATTAGTGATATTTCCCTATTTCGTCAGTTCTTTTTGCTGCCTTCTCAATTAATTGCCCCGATAATTTTGTTAAATTGTTAGTTGTATAAAGCGAGTTACTCTAATACCTTGATTTGTAGATTGAGTGCAGTTGACTAGAGAAGCTTGGCAGTTAAAATTGTGTAACATCTGGGATATATCTAAGGCAATTTAAATTTTGTGAATGAAATACCAATACAAAATATAAAATATTAGATATTTTGATACATCGCATCGGTACCTTCATTGTCCTTTAAATGAAATTTCTATTAACTGGCGAATAAGGAAAACTGGACAAAATAGGGACACTATCTAACTTGTGAAACAGATCAGTGCGCTAGTATGAGTTTTCACAGTTCACGTTTAGGATGAATTATGTCAATTCTTACTATACCTAAGTTATTTTCACTTTCGCTACGGGTGCTCCCACAAAATGTATTTAAAAGTTGACTACATTCATCGTGGATGAAAATTGTAAAAACTCACACTAGAGATACAACTTACGAAATGGTAGAAACTGATGAAAAAAATAGTATACGTTAATATAATAGCCTGTCAACGGTCGACGTCGTTTTCACGAAGAAATAGTTCAACATCTTCTGAAGAATTATGAAGCAAGATCAAGTGCAAATAATGTTTTAAAGTAAAAAGGCACTAAGGGAAAGAACGTTATACATTCAGGTAATAATGCTAGATAAATGCAACTTTGTGGGTGGTTTCAATAAAGTCTGTTGGCAAATTACATAGACAAAGCAGAGGTTGATAATTATATTATGTTTGATACAGATCTAAAATATACCTCCTATAACATTAATATCAGGTAATTAAGAGAAAACTAGGTATATGTCTTATTGATACACAATATTATTACCGTACATAGGAAACGATGAAACGTAAGTTACAGCTTATTCCACGTGATGTCACCGGTACTCGCTGGGATTTCCTTAAAAATTATATTCTTCCTTACATACTATTCTATAACATTTACGAGGACGTAGATGATGCCCAAACTATCACACAATAAATACTTCTAGATATACATCAACTACTGTACTTAGATAAAACAAATAAGTTACCAGTCAAAAACACACAAATTAGATATTAATTTAAAATGTTTGATATATTCATATGTAATCATTATTTAAATATTCTATCGGGTATCTACATACAAGGTACCTACTCAGATTATAATGCAATATCAATCAACAACTCCATCTAAAAGTGTCCCATTAAAGGACTACTTAACAAAAATAAGTACCATTTAAAAAGGAATGTAGGTACTGTCTTTACTAGATTCTTAAGATATATGCATACCTATACATATGGATATGTATAAACTTAATAAATATTATTTACTTTGTATAAGCAAGTTTTCAAAAATAATCATAATACATATAAGGTTGTTAACAACACTTTCAATGAAAATAAAAATTCTATTATAAAATTGTAAATAATGTGGTTTCTTTTTTTCATTTGTTGTACACAAATCACGACATTAATGTACCTACTTGAATATTGATCTCGACAATAATTGTCATTATTTTTTTTAATTAGTCCGTAACTCGGCCCAGTTTAGTCAGTTTCTGTATATGATTTAAAGGCATAGAATTATCGATATTTTTTTAGAGTTTCGTACGTCCGAATGTAAAAACGGAACTTTTATAAGATCACTCGTGCGTCTGTCTCTCCGTCTGTCACAGCCAATTTGCTCGGAATTTACTGGATCTCTTTTTAATAGTGGTTTTAATTTTGTTTAAGAAAATAGACGAATCTGAAGGCCCCCTGGGACAACAAATGAAAAAAATACTGAAATTAGTTATAAGTATAGATTATAAGAAAACCTATAAGTATAAGTATTTTGCGTAGGTACAAACTTTTACATTTGCAGTTGGAATGTATGATAGAATATGCTTCTCAACTACAATGTTAAGTTTGTTTTAATTATGTATAGGTACGATATAAGAGATACTAATGGGTAGATAAGATATGATGACATTTGTGTTCATTAGCTTCTTGTCGATCATGAATACTGATTGTTTATTAAATATGCTTATCGCCTTACACTGGGTTCTATCATGTATCACTTAGACTAGGTAGCAAATACAAAACTTCTCTAGCCGATTTCTCCAATAACTTCCTAGTAGGTATTATGTAGGTAAGAATATGAATGGTTATAAAATTATATTTATATTGAGAGTAGAAAGTCGAGTTATGGCTTCAATCAATATTATAACTTGATAAATAACTAAAACTATTACGTTAATATGTATATAACGTTATCATGTTTGTAATTACACATGTTATTTTTTTTCGGGCAAGTCAATAAATTATTACAGGAATAAGATGAAGCATTGCGTTACGAACCTTATAAGTCTTCAATAGAAGCTATTATAAAGATTGTAGTACCAAGGTGTTTGAAATATTTTATCGTATTTCATAGGACTTGTATGAGCACCCGCCGTGCTTTTCGGCCCAGCGCACGAGCAATTTTTTTTTACAACGTAAATAGGTCTTATTAGTTTAACAAAGAGCTTAAATGCTTCCTCATATTTTTGATAATATTGAATACTAAACATTTAGTGTTTTCTCTAAAACCTATTTAAATCTGGTAGATCAGCGCACGAGTGCACTTAAGGTACAGCCTCCCCTGACTGTAACCGATTTAGATTCTTCTGAAACTTATTACCAAAATAAAAACTTAACGTATTTATGTACATACATACACAAAAATAACTTCTGCATACAGCATATAAAACAAAATAAAAATAACAGAAATAGAAACAGATAATTTGAAGTTCATTTAAAAATTGCAAGAATCGGTCTAAAATGTGTGCCAATAGGTACTTGACTTAGCACTATTTCAAAAGACATACATTTTAGTACTAGCATTTCTCTTTTATCACAAAATACATTTTTGGAACTGCTGGTTATAATAAATACATATAACTTAACATAACTGCAGCCGACCGGAAAACTATTCTATTTATTGATGAAAAGAAATTACTAAACTTATTAATCAGTGTCCTACACACTTTTGGGACAGTCAGTATCAGATACATATAAGGCTTATATTATAAGCAATCAAAGTAGTCAAAATTAACAGATAGATCCTCGCGTAAACAATTCAAACGGAGGCTATATTATCTACTAAAGAAAAACTATTTTATATTATCCAAAACCAACATTTACTTATATACTTCTCATCAATCTGTTTCACTGCCGAGGATTTAGTGCCATATAGGGATCAAGTGAGTATTGATCGATTAATGTAAATAAATATTATTGTTGTGTACATCATTACGAAACTGAATTTATGAAGTATATATATATTATGTTTTCAAGGTAAACATGTAGGTACACAACTCTCTTGAATAGCTATCCTTCTTAAATAGGGCAACGGCCAAAAATAATTATATTCTAACCTGCCTAATCATTACGTGCGTGAGCATAAAGCGTTAACTAGAAAGTGTTTAGGCTAGGCTGGCATTCATTCACTTACACTAGTTTCCAGCCTTAGCCACACCACCCAGAACAAACACGTCTACCCAACTATGCGCGTATACCCGCTGAATGTCGGTACTACCGCTACAAGTCAGACAGGCCTTTATACCGCTAACAAATTGTTATCAAGCGATCCGAGTTCTTATTTGCCACTCTAGTTGTATAGAATACAAAGCAGTAGATTTACTACCTTCACTCGGTACCTTAGAAGCTTAAAGGGCTCAAATTTGAATAAGTTCCTGAGTCCTGTTACGTTACATATTTTAAGTTCAAAAGACTTGGATATATGTGTTTAAATTCAGCCTTAGTAAAAACAGATATACGTATTTTTATATATTTAATGTTACTCTTTTGATTTGCCAAATAATTCGAATCAAAACAAACGACATGGCAGTGGCGTCATACACAGATTCAAAGGGATAGGTAAAAGAGTACAAAAGTTAAGATAGAGTACTAATAACATTGAACTTTAGTACGAGGACTTAAAGTGCTAAGTAGCATAATATATACAACTGATAGACAGACACAACAAAATAATGGAAACTTGATTGCTAAGATAAAATTGACAACTCTGAATGCTTGTAACAATTTGCAAATTGTGATAGTAAACATACAACTGAATGTTTGTCCTTCAGATAATTTTTCATACTTTGCATGCTTTTATGAATCTGATGCTGACTGTACTTTATTTAGTCAATAATTTTAATTGAGAACAGGAAAAAATTAGTCAAAATCATTATTTGGTATTTTGTGTTAATACAGTTAATTCAATGTTAAATCACATTCTGACGGTTACTACTATACTAAAGAACTTGCATGTAGTAGGGCATGCTATCCGGATATATCCAAATTATTCAGATGTCAGCCAAATTCAATATCCGGATAACGTGTGTCCTGATATTCGGATAATACGAATAATATGGATACCTACTTGTTTTATTATTGAATATATTATTTTTAAATTTCAATAATATCAAGCTCACTAAAATGTTAAATTTTACGTCGTATTTAGTTATTATTCCATCTCAAAACTTGAAAGATAATAGGTATATTTACTTCAAAACTCAATATTTGCTTAATGCATGACTTGAAACATGTCTTCATAGAGATTTATACAATGTAATCGTTATTATCGATTAAATATTTTTGTCACAATCACATTCATAATCGTTATCCAAATATTTTAATATTCTCAACAATTATAATTAATTCTTTCACGGGTTGTTGTTGCTTTTCCTTTTTCGGTGACTTGTGGAAACATGGCAAAAAAAAACGATGATGTTTGTTCTGGGTGATGCGGGAACAAGATAATGGCGGACACGCTATTGCCTTTTTCTAACGTCTTTTACCAAGTGGCAAGTGCGTTGGATATTTGATATCGTATTTACAACAATTTTCTCCGCGATTACCTAATTGATGGTAAATAAATAAATTTAAAAACTAATAAACTTCTTTTATTTATGTTTTTGTATGAAATCGTTATGATTATTCCATCAATATTTTAGTGCAACTTTATCATCACTACATCTCTAGTAACTTCAAATAACAAACGTCACAGAACTGAACAAAAACGTGAAGAACGGTATAATACTTATGGTATAATATAGCACTTATTATTTATTAATAATACAATTGATAAACATCGAGATATTATGTAGTAGGGAAGCCACTCAGAACAAAATACATGTTCCGTTTATATCTGAATTAAAACTAAAAAGCACTGCAGCGCTGAAACAATAATTTGTGGTCAAATCCAACAGTATTAACAAGCAGTGCTCGATCGCCTTTTGAGCCGTAGTTTTCTCGAGAGCCGTAAGGTAGTAAGAGCCGTGATTTTGTAAATGGTACTTTTAGTAGTAGTTTTGGCAGTTTAAATTTTTTGTAGATGTCTGTAAAAGTTTGTGAGGATGTATGGATGTTTGTAACTCTTTTACGAAAAAAACTGCTGTATGGATTTTGATGATACTTTACAATAATATAGCTCATACATCAGAATAACACATAGGCTACAATGAACGATCAGAAGAAATTAAAAAAAAACGGTTCTGTTATACCCAAGGTAATCAAATTAAATAAAGACAAACTAAATACTTACTCCTTTTGTGATCGTGTAATTCACATGTTATCTTGTTACAGTGGTGGTGTTTTTTTCGATAATTAAAAGTCAGATGAATACGTTCGAATGCTGCTGAGCGTAAACTCCGACTGTCGTTGCGGTCCCCGTTACAAACTATTGTTTCGCGGTGTCTAGTCTATACGCTAGTAATAATAACTCAGTGTTGATAAGTAATAAGTTTTTCCGCTCGACTACTGCGCTGTAAAGATATTAATGAGTCGAAATTAAAGTACCTCCTAAGGGTACTTTAATTTCGACTATTACTAAATAGACAGCCATAGGCTACATTTTTACAGGATCCGCCGCATACCTACAGCGTAAATCGACATAGAAACCTGACAGTTCCTTTATTTAAGTAATGCATTGACATACTTATCTACGAGACTAACGCAAAAACAAGGATCGGCTGCTGATCACTGTAGAAGAAAATACTGTTACAGTTCAAAACTTCAGATAGCCTTACAGCCTTCATCATGTCTGTTAAGGCATGGGTATAGGAAGTCGAGTAGGACGATGCCCACAACAAGTGAACAAGTCAATCCATACTTAATCATAACACGTCTGTACAAAAATGAACAAGAAAGCCCCAACGAAAAATAATCAAAAAATGTAGAACATCGAAAAAAAAAAACAATGGTCTTACGTAACTGACTCATAACCGTGTTATCTTTGATAAAAATATTATTATAGTTGTGTTCTTAACAAAGAAATAATCTACTGACTCAAGTTAATAAGTTTCCAAAAGGTTAAGCTCTAAAAATACAGTAACAAAAAGTTACAAGGAAAGTACGTAAATGTACCAACAATCTAATAGAGACACATATAACTACATAAAATATTTTGTATACATCACCCATATAGGTACAACTGTACCAGTCTGACAGAGAAGCGTATTCGGTTTGCAAGTATTAAGACTTTCAACGTTCTCGACGTGCCCGTTTGGCGCGTGCTGTCGGCATAGAATGTTTGCAGTCGTCGTCGTCTCGTTTCTTTGTTGGCGCCTGTGGCCGTTGCAGCTGACTCTGTGCAGTCAACTGAAGTTGCAGGGCATGGGTATTTAACCTTTCAGCTAGAAGCAAAGGTTTCAGTGCTGCCATTTTATGACTGTACAATGTCACCCATGGCCGGCTGTTTACTGCAGCCGTTAGCTGTTCACGTACACTCAACTCTGTATTTTCCGTGTTATTATTCCATTGGCCATTCTCACCAATGGCCAAAGTGTTATCAGTATCTGTGTTTTCAGCTTTGATCGAATCTATAGGATCATCTGTGTCTGGTTTACAAATTATGTTGACTTGTGCTCTTACTTCCGCATCAAATTTTGAAATAGTACTTACAAGAGGTTTTGCCCAACCAATATGAAGTATAGGAGTCTGACTACCTTCTTCCCACTTGCAAATTCCATCATAAAATCTGGAGCAAAAAAAAATGTATTAAAATACATCAACTAAAATTCGGTTTCTAAGAAGGAAAGTCAGATCGTAAACATACCTAAGAAGAGAAGCAAAGCACTCAGGATCTTTCAGAATGGATCTTGCAGAATGCCCTGAGCTCTCCGCCTTCATCAGCTGTGGAATCAACTCGTTTGCTATTTCTGAAAACTCTTTGTAAATCTCTTCATCATCCCGAGAATAATTGTAACTGGAAAGTACAAAACACATTCATACAACATTATATTCAATACTAGCAATCCGCCCCCGCATATCATCAACATATTTCAATAAATTTACACCTAAACCTTCCTCATGAATCACTCTGTCTATTAGTGCAAACCGCATGATAATACGTTCAGTAGTTTTTCAGCTTATCGCGAACACACAGACAGACAGATGCGCCGGGGGACTTTGTTTTATAATATGTAGTGATGATACAGTTATATAAAACGCATGGAATAAACAATCTTTCCAATGTTCCTGCATTATACAACTAGTTATACATATATTTTATACAAGCTGTGCCCGCGACTACGTTCGCGTTTTTTTTTCGGAAAACAGCAATTTGTCGCTTGTAATAGGCATTGCACCTTCTCCAGGCAGGACTTTTTATATTGTATTGGCGGTGAAAGAACCTGCAGCGTACAAGAGAGGTTGTTTTGGTTGCTTACACGTGAAATAACGACATAATTTGGCCGCGGTAACATTACTTATTTGTTTTTCGTATGGAAGCTCACCTCACCGGGCTATTGGTGAGGCCGTATATCAGGCTTAAACCGACTACAACCAAACGGTGTGCCTCACAGCGCCGGTTATGAGTTGATCCTCGGTACGGTGACGTTTTGCCTCCAATGATCCACCCAGCGCTGCACATAGGAGTATTTCACATAAAAAACCTTACAATATTGAAAATAGTGATGTTAATCCAAACGCACCCAAAATACATGTTTCTTTACCTACGATAACCGGTTTATCAAAAGGCAAACGCCCCAACCCTCAACTCCCGCGCACGTGCCACAACGTCAGTCGGAACCCAGTCATCGTATTGTACGCGTGTCTTTGTTCTCGGCGCTCTCGTTTGTGTTGATCAGTTTTCTGTGCTAAAATAGCTTCGTGTAGTAAACAACAGGAGATTAACTATTCGGACATGGATATAGAAGGTTAGTACTATATACTGAAGTATATTTTATTATGTTTCTTCCAAATTTTCTACTTGTATAGCCATCAATAAACCGCGGCACTTTTTTGACTCGTTTTTAAAGAAATTTGAAATACATTAGTGTTTTTGTTTATGTGTCGCGTCTTGTCGCCTCAAAATTTTTATGTGGACATAAAATGTAGACTCTAAGGAAGTAGAAACATGAATAAAAAGTCTCCCCAACGTACCCCATATTTTTTTATAGTACTTCAAACTATATGGGGAAGATTATAATTATATTGACAAAGCTTATTTTTTGTTTTCTATTGTCATAGATCCTTCGGAAAGAGTGAAAAAAATCTCCAGAATGGAGCTTTATACTATTATCAAAGAGTTCACGGGAAAGAAGATTGAAGAAAAATTTTCGTTGTTGGAAGAAAGACTTGCGCAACTAACTTCATGTCCACCCGAAGAAAAAAGTGTTCTTACCCGTTCTTTGAAATATTTCAACACCAGTTTCAAAGAAAGATGGTCGGCAGCCCGTAATACTGATAAGAGATTCGTAGAAAACAATATGGAATGGCTTAATGCTTAGATTATATATAGGTCCAGATGCCTAATCCGTGCCTCAAAACTGAAGCCAAAAAATACAAGCGTCTAATATAAATATAAGCGTCTCACTCGTCACACGCGAGCGAACGTTCGCCGCTGAAGTACGTCTCGAGTCGCTACTTATAATATTTAAAAATGCCTGCTTGTGCTGTCACATTCTGTAAAAATTATACAAAAAAAAAATCTTAAGTGTCCGAACATCACATTTCATATGTAAGTATTCTATTTCCTAATGTATTTATAAACAATAGAACAAAATTTCAAATTAATAAAATTACGACGCCATTACTAGAGATGTTGCCAGGACGTGAATTTCATTTACCCATAACGCATTCTAGCAGTATATATATTTTTCTTTGCCAAACTTGTTATTTATAGAAAGACGAGAAATATGCTTAACGTTAATGTTCGCGAAACTGGAATCCTTCAAATATTCTTAATTTCTAAACTCTAGCACCCGGAGTTCAATGTGTCCGTCAAACGATACTTTAGCTGTGGGATTGTACTCGTATTATAACTTATTATTACTACTCCTAACGAACACAGCTATAGAGCACTTAGGACTTGTAAAATTTTGCTAGTTTCTTGATACTTTATAAATATATATATATATATATATATATATATATATCCAAGTCCTACAAAACAAGGCAAAACATTTACTTTATTTTATCAAAATACCTTTTGTTACTCTGTTCCTGTGAATAAAGTTGCATTTAATTTTATTACTCAAAAGAGCTTTTATGTTACATTTACCATAAAAAAAATTACTCTTATTCTCATATTTTTTTCATACGGCCTTATATGAAAATCGGTTCTTAAGGAGGAAACTCTAAAAAAAATGTCTTGAAAACAAACCAAAAAATATTGTGATAAATAAATATTTCCTACTAAGTAGTTTTATTTTACGTTTGTCTTTTTAACTAAACGAATTAAATGAAAAAAAAACGAAAAAATTAAATAAACGAATATTTGTAACTGATTTAAATACATTCAAAATGTATTTATTTAATATTACTTACATAAAAAAAAAATATGTTTAATAAAAAAGTCCCTGAATTTTGGGGTAACCTCTATGCACTGGTAGTAAAACCGTCAATGCACACAAACATAAACATTGTACGTAGACACTCGCGTTGGGCGGGGTTCACTCACACAGCACCAAAAAGTGGCTTCAAAGTAAACGGTGACTTTTGTACTAGTCACGGTATCTGGACCTATATATAATCTAAGGGCTTATTGTATCACTAGAACTACCTACTTGGACACACAAAGCAGGCCGACCAACAAAACAATTCGGAGAATTGTGTGATCGAAGCAAGCGTCGGAGAACAAAAGATTTACGGTACCGGGTACCTGTTGAGGAATTGACGTACGCTGCAAGCGTGAGTCAAGGTACTTCGGGAAATGTTGATGCGTCTAAGATTATGAAAGAAATAACATCCACGCCTACCAGAGCTAAAAAGTTCCGAAAAGCAATATCGTCAGCTAAAAGAGTACCAATCGCGAGAAAATACACACCACAAGAAGCATTAGCGTTATTTTGTAGAAGGTAATTTTACAAGAGGGCAGTGGGAATTAATACAAGGTGGCCGAAAAGAAATTTATCCTTGCTATTCGCTTTTACAAAAAGCGAAAAAGGAGTGTCATCCCGCCGAAGATACCATAACAGTTACTGAAACTAGCTTTGAAGTGGAACTTCAAGCTTTGCTGGACCATACGGGTTTGCGACTACTTCATTATTTAACAGAAGTGATTAAAACATTAACAGAGTTTCAGAAACAACATCTTACCTTAATATCGAAATGGGGCTGTGATGGATCTAATCAGACACAGTTCAAGCAGACATTTGCTAAAGCTGGCGACGATGATACCAATATATTTTTAAGTTCTCTTATACCTGTGAGAATGGTTGTTTCTATTAATGGAGAGACAAGTAAAATTATATGGCAAAATCCAGTGCCTTCTTCAGTGAGATTCTGTCGTCCTATCCGGGCTCGGTTCATTCACGAAACAAAGGATGTCACAAAGGAAGAAATCACCTATATTGAAGAACAAGCAAGGAATCTTAAAGAAACAACTGGTATGGAAGATTCCGTTAAAATAAATCACACCATTTTGCTCACAATGGTCGATGGAAAGGTGTGCAATGCCGCGACTGATACGGCTTCAACAATGAGATGCTATGTATGTGGACAGACATCTAAGGACTTCAACAAACTTGAAAGAAGCAATGTTTGTGAAGAGTCTCTGAAATTCGGACTCTCCATTTTGCACGCCAGAATTCGTTTCTTCGAGCTATTGTTGCACCTGGCGTACAAAGCACCCTTACAGAAGTGGCAAGCCCGAACGGCAGAAGACAAAAATGTTTTGAAAGAAACAAAACAGAAAATACAAAAAAGCTTCAAAGAAGAGATGGGCCTTCTTGTTGACATACCCAAAGTCGGTTACGGCAATAGTAACGACGGAAATACGTCGAAAGATTTTTTGACAATCCTGAATGCTCATCTCGGATTACTGGAATAAATATAGATTTGATTAAAAGGTTCAAAATCATTCTTGAAGTGATATCAAGCGGATATGATGTTGATCCTGCTAAATTCGATGAATTTGCTCACACAACTGCCAAATTTTACGTGGAACTATATGGTTGGCATCCCATGTCACCAACAGTTCACAAGATTCTAATGCATGGCGCTCAAGTAATATCAAGCCACATTGTACCTATCGGACAGCTATCAGAGGAGGCTGCTGAAGCCCGGAACAAACATTTCCGTAAATATCGTGTAGACTTTGCAAGAAAATTTTCAAGATTGGACTGCAACAGAGATATTTTAAATAGGTTGTTGCTAACATCTGACCCCTTCATCAGCTGCAACAGAATAAAACAGAAGAAGAAAAGCAAACCTTTTTCCCAGGAAGCTATTAGTATGCTTCTCGCGAAAACACCGAATTGTGACAGTTCCGACGACGAAGATGATGAAGACCAAATCACCTGTGAACTCGGAGACAGTGATTCTGTTTGATTCGGCCTCCTCATGATTATCCTCTTAAAAAAAATCCTGTTTTAAAAGTAAATACTATACTTTCTTAGATTTGTAACTTATTTTTAATTGTTTTTCTTCTTAAATAAATGCCTGAATTATGATGTATTATTGATTTTTATTTCATAAAATAGTAAAATAAAATATAAAATAATATTGTCCGGTTTTTTATGTGAAATACTCCTATGTGCGCTGGCTCGCGGACGGTAACTGGGCGATATCCAGACACCCCCTTCACGGGAAACTCTGATTCGGGAGCAGAACATAAAACTCGTCTCATACACCCACGGCCACTCTTAGCGTACGCATAAGAGCGCGGATGAAAAGGTTCCGCCTACCGTCACCTCCTCTTTGCGCGAGATGTTCTCCTCGCAGAAAATCGTTATAAAACTGTAACGTCTCGATTTGTCCTACCACTTGGGAGACTCTTGCTGTAGTCAGTCAGTCAGTGCCGCTTCCTAGAAACTATGGGCTCCCGCGGTATACCTAACAGATTACTCCCAGTCAATACTAAGGTCCACCCCCGCAGCAAATAAATGTTTGTTTCTGAGCTTTGTTTAGTCACGGTGTAACATAAGATTTCACACTACTGTAACCGAACGAAAAATGAATGGTCTGAAAATGTAAAAAAAAACTTCACCGGTTACCTGTCACTATTTCAGCTTAGATGTAATTTATTTGCCGATCGTGTCTTACATGCATTTAATATAGTAAACTACTGTAATACTAACAAAGTGTTAAGTTAAACTAACAACTTAGTCATAGATGCTTTAAATAAAAATTCTATTCTATTCTAATATAATTATGTTGATGGGAATCAACGCGATCACGTATTTAAAAGGTATTACATACCTTTGCTTTGCCTAACGTTTCCACCAGGTTACACTGGCCGAGGTCACAGGCTTGTAGGTACTTACTGTAATACTTTTGAAATACGTGATCGCGTTAGTTCCCGTCAACATAATTATTTTATAAAAAAAATTACAATTGTTAAGGAAATTAAGTACGCTTCGTTTTCATTTCCAATGTTTTAGTAAGTATACAAAAATCCTACATCTTTTATTATTATGTAAAGATTAATAAACTTCTTCCCTTTTCTAAAATCTAGATTATTAACTGTATGGTGGAAAATATTTTAAATCTTACAAAAAGTTTTAATGCATAATTTGAGGGAAACAAGGGCATATGGAGTGCCCAAGACCGGGATAGTTGGCGCTCCATGGGGGAGGCCTTCGTCCAGTAGTGGACGGCGATAGGCTGATGATGACTGGATAGCTGGAGACCTGGACTAACGCATACGCTACTTTTTATCCTGATATTTCCACGGGATCGAGACTTACGCGAATGAAACCGCGGTGCGCTGCTAGTAGTACATATTTTGATTAATAAATGAATGCAAAACTTCATAAAAAATTGTTTTACTTTTTCCATGTTAAACGCCAATTTTATATGTAAAGACCAAACAATAATAATAATTCTCTTTATTGTAGACCAGATATATGTTATTGTAGACAATATATATATTATTAGGTTAACTGTATAGTGGAAAATATTATAAATCTTACAAAAAAGTTTTAATAAATAATTTGAGGGACACAAGGGTAATAATCATAAATATAAAATTTAAAGCACCTCCGACTCGAAATGTTTTTTGATGCTGCTGAGTCCCTGCATAGGTATCATTTTCTGTCTGGTGCTACAAAAAACTGGCCTTGCACAATCCCTTCTCTTTCCCATTCTTGATTATGCCAATGCCAGTTTTCCTGATCTCACTGAGGACCAACTTAACAAACTTAACTTTTGTATAAGATTCATATTTGGACTTCGTAAATATGATCATATCTCTGAGTTTCACACAAAGCTCCAGTGGTTAAATATACACTTTCACCAGAATGCCCACATTTCTCTTTTCTACTATATTCTCTTTATTCCTTACCCTCCATGCTACCTAAAAACTGTTTAGCTTTCTTCATGACACACTCTAAATCCTTACCATTATCCACCACTATCCAACACATTCGATAAAATTTTGGACAAATCCTTTTCTGTCTAAGCTGTACGGTTGTGGAATTCCTTGCCATTAAGTAGAAGGTTTTTAAAAACCTATTAATTTCATTTTATTAGATTCGTTCATGGATTCACGATGTTCATAGGGATACTAACTTTTAAACTTTCGCGTTCCATGATATAATTATGTATTTATACGGGAATTAACGCGATCACCATTGGAATTCCAATGGAACACGGAAGCGACCGACAATGAGACGCAAGCATCCGGAGGTGAACAGACAACCAGCCTACATGCCATATGTCAAAGGAGTAACGGATAAGATCGGCTCCGTGTTAAAGAAATACTCCATTCCGACAGTGTACACACCAGGCATAAAAGTTCAAAACATCGTGGGCACACCAAAGGATGTCTTGCCTTTACAAACTCTAGGTGTCTACAAAATAAACTGCAGCTGCGGTAGTTCCTACATAGGCCAAACAAAGCGGACTATTGCTGAAAGGGTCAAAGAACACATCGCTGCTGTGAAAAACCGACAGATTAGCAAATCAGCGATTGCAGAACATGCACTCGATGCGGGCACCAATCACTGGATTGAGTTTCACCGTACGCAAGTCCTCTCCACGGAACGTCACTTTTATTCTTTTATTTATTAAAAAACACAAAACTTTCAATCGGGAAGATGGTTTCAAATTATCAACAGCGTGGAATCCAGTGATAAAAAACATGCCACCTCGCTTTTATGCGCAGTCGGGTGAACACCAGAATAGGGGCACATCGGTTTGCTTAGAGAATAGGGACACTGTTAGTATAGTATGTGACGGTACATGGCGAAATCAAAATATTAAAAATATCGAAAATGTGCGGGTGGATGAAGAACCTTCTACCTCACGATCTCGACGACGGAGGGCGTGCACCGCTGAGCCAGGCAGCCTGTGACCACGGCCAGTGCAACCTGGTCGAAACGTCAGGCAATTCAGAGGTATGTAATACCTTTTCGTGATCGCGTTAATTCCCATATAAATACATAGTTCATAGGGATGTAACTTTGTTTATTATTGACTACAGCCTGAATAGCTAAGCTTACTGGTCCGATGAATGATGGATTAAATAATAATGTGTCTTAGAATGAAATCTTAAAAATTGATACTTACTGTCGTATAACATCTCCAGCACAGGCCCAAGCATGAAAAGCTTCCTTATACATCTTGTGACGATGATAATACCCTCCTTGGAAGGTATAGGGGTACACATGTCTGTCTTCATAATTTGTTCTAGATGATCGAATAGCCTGGGTGTATATGGCTGCAGAATCTGGTCTAGATGTGCCATCACCCCGAATGCAACTTGTGTCACCAGGAATATATATGTCACCATCATTATCCCCCGAACAATTAGAAATCCTCATGTACTCATCCAAATCTCCAAGATTCCCCAATGCCATTGGGTACGCATCCAGATGTCCTGTAAAATGATGAGAATTATTTACCACAATTAATAACAAATTAAGAAATTAATACTGATGAACACAATATATTAAGCAAAATAAATATGAGTTTAGTAATTTAAACTATTATATAGATCAATACAATGTTGACTATGTCACAAATGGTTATAAAATTTTCATACATTCTAAAAAATAATTTAAATTAAAATAAAAATGAATTAATGAATAACTATTTTCATTAAATTGTTCCCAGTAGTTTACACTTTCACACACAAGTCAGTTAAGAAATTTAAGTGTTTTGAGTTATCTCTCACACTTTTTCTTAACACCGTAAGTAAGTATGTCACATTTCATTCCAACTAGAAATAGTTTGTATGAAATGTGACATGCTTATGGTGTTTAGTTTAATATATAGTATGTTTAGAATAGACACTTTTAAATTATTTTGAAGTTCCCTTAGTGTATGTAAGAGCCATCAACATTAAGCCTTGTATAATTATATTTACCATTGTCATAGAGTAACCATAGTAGTTGGTGCTGCATTTGTGCTATTTCATGGACATCAATCGTTGGGGTTAAAGTGGGGTTAATTGAAGATACAAGAGCAGCTATCTCCATGACCCTGGTACATTTAACTGGTTTACCAGCCACATACAGCCATGATCTTGCAGATACACCATCACCTACTGATCGCCCCCTCTTATCTTCATTTCCTTTACCATGCCAAGTTACCTGAAAGAGTAAAGATGTAGTTTTCTTCCTTAATATTGATTACCATTGAGTAATTATAGTTTGAATTCAATAATTAAAATATTTAATTACACACCTCAGCAGTTTCAGTACCATCTTTACCAAATACAACCCAAGCATGATCTTCTGATAGGGCAAGATGCACATCCTGTTTGCCAAGGACCTGACAACCTGCAGTCACTGCAAAAGCTACACCAAAACAATCAAGCTTGTTTCCTGTTAAAAAACTATAGATAGACTGCAAATGTGCCCTATCTTTGTAGTAGCTTCGAGTCAGTGAGTTCCAAACTATATCTGCGACTCTTTTCACTAAATCTCGAGATGCGTATGTGCCGCTTAGTAGTTTCGCATCAACGCCTCCACGCATCAAGGAGATAAAACGTTCATGCAGAGAACGTACTTCCTCCCATTCTACAGATGGAAACTTCATTTTAACAAATTTATTGGTCAAATTCACATCCCTATCACAGTTTTTAATGTCGGTTAGATTATTTTCAACTGCTCCAACAATTACTGAAAATAAAGCCAAATCCGCTTCCTTTTTACTGCGTAGTTGTTCCTCAAAGATATCACATACTTTTTGTATGCTATCAATAGGAAAGAAACGTTTGTACTCCATTAATGCCATGTTTACAAACCCAGTAATTTACATTATTCAAAGGACAATGAAAATTAAAACTCGCTGATCGCGATGGCTTTGCCGGCTTGTAATTAATATATTATTTTGGTGTTGTATGTGTCTACCAATATTTTTTTAAGATGTCAAAGTTTGAACACCATACAATTTATCTCATAATTATGTCGTACAATTGTATTAGGTTTCATAATACTGAAAACTCTGATGCAATGGAATTAATGCAAATATAAATATCTAGGTTTTTTTACTTCATTTCCCGGGGGAGAGTGAACGAAACAGATTTTTTTATCAACACCATTTACAGACTCAATGAGTAAGATCCGTAAAGTACCTTACTCACCATTGTGCCTGACGTACATCCCGCCAAGGTCACGCCAGTGTTACCAACTCCAATAACTATTTACCCCTAAACTAAAGTCAAAAACCCCTAGAAAAGCCATAATTATTTGAAAAAACCCCTAATTTAACTCCTTTTGTTTCTCCAGTAAGTACTAAATTTTTAAAGTCACTTGAATTCGAAATGATCTAGTTAAATAAAATAGTCTTCTGAATTTTATTGAAGAAGGTTTTGTGATGTGATTCTATGTTAAAGGATAATAAATTTTGGATTTAATGTTGTCCACCTGATTCTCGATCATTTATAAATTACAATGGAGCAAAAGTAACTTTTGGTCCTGGACCTGTTGCTCAAATTTTAGGATACCGATTTTGGAATATAATCTTTAAACGTAAATCACTCATTGCTTTCGACAAAGTAATTTGTAAAATTAAAATAAATAATTTTCTTGAAGTCAATAACAACCAACGTGTAATACGTTGGTTGTTATTGACTTCCAACCAGTAAGCAACATCTTAGATTATGCATTAATATCTAGAAACCATTCACCACAGAGTTCTTATAAAATGTTATGGTTACACAAAGATAACTATGTTTTATTTAACTCCATTCTTAGTAATAATGAACTGTACTAGGTCACTTAGTTATGATAATACTCCATGGCCTATATTTACTTGTAAATGAAAACATCCCTAAAAATATCTCTAAAAATATAAAACCTCTAAAAAATCCCATCCCACTTATTAGCCCCCTAAATTTAGGGAGAATATCCCTGAGTCACGCACGATGCACGATGAAAAACGAACGTGAATAGTCTTGACGTACGTCATAATTATTACTAATTGCTTGCTGGACTTGCACGACGCGTTTTGCACCATACGAGTACCCCCATCACATGCTTATGTATATTATATACAGTATATTGCCAATTTGTGGAGAATTCCCCAAAATGCGGGGAATTTCAAACCGATTGACAACACCATTGTAAAAGTGCTTTCTGCAAAGAAATAAATGATTTGATTTGATTGGGGAATTTATGGGGAGACCATCAATGCGAGGAAAATGCGGGGAATCGGGAATTTTTAGCCTTATTAATTACATTACGACTCCAGGTTTTTTCTCCCCAAACTGATTAATTTGACGATTATTTTGGGGTGATTTAGGAAAATGGCATTGGCAACAGCAACATCACCGTGGCCTTGAGCGTACGTACGTCGGCACAATGCGTGCTCAGTGTTGCTAACATTCTGAATTCTCTCCAACTAAGACGACCAATCTATTCCACTAAAAAACCATTAACTCGCTCTGGTAGATTATATTAAAAAAAAAAATTTTAATTTTAGGAGCGAATATCTGCTTGAAAATGATTATCTTATTGTATAAATTAATTGTATGTGAACATATACACCGTGTGTCCTATCTCAGTGTTTTTACGAAAACTACGTTATCAGACCATGATATACAATATATCTACATAAACAAAATGTATAAAAACGCAAAAAAAAAATTTATAAATAGGCATAGGCACTTTAATATTTGCGATTTTGATTCAAACATGACTGCAACATAGCATTGCTTATGAATAATATCAATAATATTATGGCGCGGTGTGTGTTTACGTTAGACGCGAGCGCATCGTTCCCCCCGCCCGCAACCCCCGCTCCTAGCATTTCTTTTGTTACCCAAAATTTCGTCTATGAAAGTAGGTCAGTGTGCTATTTATTGTGAAACACGTAGGACGTAGGACGCAGGACGCTGATCGCAGTGCGTGTGTGCGCCTTCCGCGCGTAAATAAGTAATGTCTTCGTACTCGAACGTGGAGTGGTTAGACATGGTGCGGTTTTATGCTACTGCTGAAGATAATCTGGCGGAGGCTAGACGACTCTACGCTCAGCCAGAGCATTTGGATTCGCTACGTAGACGCGGCACCATGAATCCACGGGTACACCTACACTACACCTGTGACTATCCTGGCAACCACATGACGTCTGTTGACGTGGACAATTCCAAGTGCCTGAGGACGACCTCACCAATACTCTCCACAATCAGAGGATATTTCCCTCTAATTGTGGAGAGTATTAGTGAGGTATTAAAGATATTTTTTGAAGAAGATCCACGCCGTAGTACAAGGGAAGCAGCGGGACGGTTTGGTGTTAGTCACTACTTCATGTGGTGGCTACTGAATCAAATAGGAATGCACCCATTCCACTTCAGACGTACAGAGACTCTTCATGGCGACAACGACCCACAATACCGTGTTACCTTTTGTCACTGGTTTAACAACCAGTACGTAGGTACTTATCTTAACCAACAATACACTAATAAATGGATTGGGCGAGGCGGACCCGTGCCATGGCCGCCAAGAAGCCCTGTTTTAACACCACTAGACTTCTTTTTGTGCTCGGAAATTAAAAGAATTGTGTATCGGGGTGAAGCTCGTAGTGCGGACGATTTAAAAAGAAAAATAATGTGTGCCTTTGACGAAGTGAAAAGAGAAACAAATACATTACGATCCTTAAAAGAAAACTTTAAGCACCTGCTTCAATACCGTTAGTTTTTAGGATTAAAGTAATACGATAATAGTGGTAAGTGATTTGATTATCAAATTGTTGTACATAAGAAAACTGATTCCAATTTTTTAAATACGCCTGAATTGCTTATTAATTTTTTGTTGTTATGACTTATCTTATGAGCCACCAATCATAATTAATTACTACTTATTTTATTATGTTGCGTTATAAAGGTGTTATTCGACGGTCCTAAGCCCGATAAAGTATGAAGGGAAAATTAGAATCATTTTAAAACTATTTTGATACAGTAGGTTATTAGTTTACCTACTAAGGCATCGACCTTAGAGATCGGGCGATCTTACGACACACACCGCGTAAATACGAGTACTACACATCGCGTTGTAGCAACGTGAAAAGTAGATTTTGAAGAAAACGCCTGGCTTGATAATTAAATTTTTTTTGTTTGTTTTTTTTTAAATAAATGCTGTAGAAAGCACATATATCATGGTCTGATAACGTAGTTTTCGTAAAAACACTGATATAAAATACACGGTGTATATAGTCTACATATTTAATTTTAACGTTCATCAGAAAAGTAAGCAAAGTATTTAACTTATTATGCTGACATGTGATGGTTAAAAAATTAAAATTTGTATATACTGATGAACAACCACGCTACTGACAAAATCTACTAACTACTAAAAATATTTTTGTTCTACTGTTCAAAAATAAAAACTACTAAATTTAGTGGAAAAACTACTGAGTTGTCAACACTGTGTATGCTACGTCGGGCACCGCGTTCTTGGCGGGAGGTACGTCAGGCACGAAGGTGAGTAGGGCCTTTTACTGATCTATGCAGAGCTCTTTGCTCTATGCTTATATACTGCAGAGCATGCTGTGCACATCCAGGGCTGCCAGATTGTTTAGTTAGATACAAAATTCGTATAATTCGATTATCTTTTGTGTCCTATTTGTATCAGAATCTATTGATTGCATTGTATAATTGGATACAATGTCAAAGTTAAAACACCTTTTATTGAAAGCCCCAAAGAGTGACTTACTATACAACAGTGATTTTGTATAATAGTACGTGATTTTGTATAATTTCTGAGATTCAGCGGTATATAGAGATGGGCGGTGGGAAAAAACCCGGTATTTATCAGGGAAAAAAACCACATGCTGGGTATTTTCATACAATCAATACGTGTTTTATTATTTTTACGGTCTTAGTTAGTGTTATTGAAAGAATTAACTATATTGAACGATCCTATTTATTTCTAAAATTCGCAATAAAACAAAGCTTGCAAAATCATAATTATTTATTTACTATGTAACAAAAAATCCTATAATTGGGTATTTTTCATATTAAAGTACAATTTTAATTACTATCGCTACTGCAATTATCATGACATTCTCCCATTATTTGATTAATATCACAGAATTCGATTTCTTCTGTGTTTCCACGCGATGTCGAAGGGTTTTCGTTGTCAATTGGACTAGTTCTTGGGCTAAGCACTACTCCAGGTGTAGATAAGGGCTCGTCATCTTCGTCGTAATAATCGTTATGTTTATGGAAAAGATTCCAATTATAAGATATAAAAGCTATCTTTGCTGCCCTGTCCGTAGTCAGTCTGTTTCTTTTCTGACTGTGTATATGAGCATGTGTGCTGAATGACCGTTCAGTGGCAGCTGAAGTGCAGGGAGCAGTCAGAATGCGTGCTGCAACTCTACTTAGCAATTTAGATTTGCACAACCCTCTCCACCAAACAACTGGATCCATTTCTGTGACGGTTTTCCAAATGAATGATCTACCCCATAATCCTTGTTTAGCTCTATAATTCGCTAAATCGACAGCAATATCAATATTGAGCGACTGGCCCACCTCATGGATATATTTCATGGCATCCACCTCTTGTTCTTCATCCAATTCAACACCTTGCGATCTTGGATCTAGCAGATATGCGGCACAGTGGATTGGTTTTATACAATTATTTGTTCGCCGGACTACAGCATTTATAATTTCTTGTTTGTGTTGGTCATCTAAAATTGAAATTTCGGGTAGCACAAAGTTTAAAGTAGATTTGATGTCTCTGAAAGCCATATATACTTCATTTATATGAATTCCGTTGCCTTCTAATTTGAAAATTTGATCGGTTATGGGTTCTAACAGTTTGATGCAATTTTCTGTCATAGACCAAAAAAAACGCGTCTAGTAAATTTGATTTCGTTTCTTCCGAAATGGTAGACTCTTCATGGACAGCTAATGTCTGTAATGCTACTTTTGTATTTTTCAGACTTTTCAGTGCTGTACAGTAACTTCCCCATCTTGTTTTTCCTGGCAATTTTAGTGTTTCACCTGATCCTTTATCTTTTACAATGTGGGCTAGTAAAGCACTCACAGTTTGGCTTTTTTTCACTGCTTTTATCGTATCCACGGCAAGTGACATGAAAGCTTTGATAGGCTCCGGTTTTAAAAAGTCTTCGCAAAGCAAATTTAGTGTGTGTGCTACACATCTAAGCGGCAATACTTGTGTATGTGTCTCTTTCACTAACTGAAATGCTCTTTGAATATTATTAGCATTATCTCCGATAAGAGTCACAAACTTGTTACTTCCATATACACTCATAACTTCAAGTATCTCTCGTGAAATATATTGACTTGTATGTCGATTGCTTAGAGTATTGAGGCTTTTAACAAAAACGGGCTCGGGTTTTGCTATAATAAAGTTGATGATACCCTCATTCCGTTGATTACTCCAACCATCACACTGCAAATGCAAATCATTTGCAGATTTTAGTTCTTCCGTTATTTCGTTTAACATTTCATTATATATTGATTCCAAATGTTTAGTTGAGATTGCTTTTCTTGATGGTAGTTTGTAAACTGGTTGTAGTTCCTCAAAAAATTTGGCCCACAACGGATGCTCAACAATCGATAAAGGAGAACCGGTAACAAATATTGCCTTTGACAAAATTTGGTCTAGGTAAAGTTTCTTTTCTGTAGATATTTCACTAGAAGCTGTACTAGAATTTTCAATAAGACTATTATTTTGTACGTGTTCTTGTTGTGTTATGTCTTGAAGTGGTAAATTTATTCTAGTTGGTCCGATTTCTGAAGTATTTTTCAGTTTGTTCTTGATAACCGGAGGACATTTGAAACATTTAAGCAGATGACTGGTCATCTTACTAACGTTTGCAAAGGTCATTGGGCATAATCTGACCCGGTTTTCGAAATATTTCCTACAGATATCAAATTGTTGGTAAATTAATGAGTGCTAGCCGAAATTTAATTCTATGTGGTTTTTTGTTTTTTAAACGCTGGAGAAGTTTTAATTCTGTGTGGTTTTTTTTTAAACGCTGGAGAAGTCTAAAAACGACTATATGTGTTTAAAAATATTAGGCACCTATCAATTAAGTATTATTTCAATTTTTCTTTGCCTAACATGATGGCGGATTTCCGAATTACTGCAGCGCTCATCAATGCTACTCGGCGACCATACGAGGATAGCATTTACGCCGAGCAATTCATTAATATAATTAATGAAAATATTAATAGAAGGAACGAGCTGGTGGAATATGTGAGTGAGCACAATTTAAATATGCAAAGGGTAGCCTTCACTCCAATTGATGCCAGTGATGCAGCGTTCGATTTCCCACAATTGACGTACGATGATTTGATACTATTTACGCTGGGTAGCTATCACCTCAGGATCGCCAGATCATATGTCCATGAGCAGTTACGACCAAATGGCCTATATATCGTCGAACTCTACCGGCACCAAGAATCGGTAAATAACAGAACATTGATACGCGGTAGAATTCAGTCCCGACACATCAGGAGTAAAAAATATTACACCTACATATTGGTAAACCCTACAACAGAGGGCAGAGAGAGTATAGAAGATTATTACTGTTCTTGTATCCACGGCCGCCGAACTATCGGATGCTGCGCACATATAGCCAGCATTGTGTATTATTTGTCATGGGCCAGACACCAAGAACAAATAGATACGCCAGCAAGGTTCTTGGACGACACTATCGTGCCTGTTGACATTGATCATGTTGAATAAAAATGATATAATTCTATATATTTGTTTCCTTTAAAAATACATCAGATTATTCCCATTGTATTAGTGAGGGAGAATAAGTTTTTATCTTTTAGGTGTCCAACAGACTTGTTAGAGCCAGCAGACGAACACGACGAGTTCAGGTGTTCCAGCGTGGAATCATGACACCCATTCAATGCAAATAGTCGAACAATGTCTTATCACTAGAGGATATAACTTAAGACTTTATTTTTTAATTTTTGGGCTTATTCCCATACTCTACATTGATGCGACATATATTTTCGTAAACTAGGGATGTTTATCTAAACATACACACCAATTTTGTTTCTGTAGGTCGTGGGTAGATTTTCCATACTAAGTGCCCAATGACCTTTATAGACTTTATCACAATGTTTGCACTTGACGGTTTTGTTTGTTGCAGAATGGAAATAGTTTTCCCAAACATCAATTTTCTTATGCCTTGGCATGATGTGTCCTAAAACGAAACAAAAGCTCATTGTTAAAATTACACAAATAGTCATAAAGCTCCACCCGCTCCCGTTAATTGAGCTCGTCGGCAAATGAAAGAGATAACAATATGGCAAACAATATTATGAATAAGGCAGACGGACTAAACTAAACTTCGTAAACTTCTTTGGAAATGGCTTAAAATAATTTCCGTTAAGGTGAAACATTTTATGTATTATTTTTTTATAAATTGATTTAGCTCTAAGACAAGCTTGTCTTGGAGCTAAATCAATAATAAATAACATCCGTTTGCCCATACAAATGCAAATGCGTGATAACTTTTAAAACAAAATTTGCCATTTGGCCATTTGTTTGGGTTTACTTATAAACAGAATTACATAAAGTATATATCAACACGGACGTTGTATGGATTTTGTATGGAGTGGGACCCGTTACCTAGTTGTATCATTGATCGAAGGGGATAATTTTAGTTTTTCGCGTTTTACATCGAAGATTTAACATTATATCACTTTGTCTTGTCGTTTTCTATGTAGGTACATACGTGTACAGATTTGTAAAAAATACAAACAATTTAATTAAACGCCATGAAGTATGGGTCCTCCTACGTAAAGGAAACCTGAGAAACTTAGGGTGAGATGCATATAATTCAGTTCGTACATTATTACAAGTAAATAAATAAATAAATATTCCACAACATTTCACAAAACGCTATCTAAACCCATGGTAAGCATAGCTTGACTAGCTTGTGTTATGGAATCTAGAATGCAGATAAACATACTTAGATACTTTTATGAGGTACCTAGGTAGGAAGGTTCGTAGGCAGGCAGTTCGTAGGTATGACGCTCGTAGTGATCGGAAGATTGCAAGGTCGCCTCTTGCAGCGCGGCGAGCGCAACACGAGGCTCGGGAACTGTCGGGATACTTCGGGAGCCGGTTCGTGTAAGATAGGAAAGAAAAGATCTCACTGGCGCGAGATTGTAATCGATATCTGATAGTAATCGAGTGCGACGACCGCGAGAGGTGCGCTGAGGTAAGATTCTAACGCGGTTTACTAAACACTGAAATTAATTGTTCTTGATCATATTTGCAAGAAAAAGACCAAACATTTAAATTAGTACTTAACTTTTTTTAAAATCTATATATATAATCTATATATTCTATCTATCTATATATTTATGGGCAACGGCTCGAATGGTATCGTATTATTTAACCTTAACGTCAAAAAGTTATTGTAACGTTAAAAATATGTTAATTATAATTCAAACTTACCGTTTATTACTTTTTTGTAAAGCGGTTAAATATCAAAGTCCGTGGGAGTAGCAGCCGTTTTCAATCCAAAGTATATACGTATTAAATCACAAAGCACTCAAAAGTCCATAGAAGAAAGTCCAGGTCGTCAATAATAAAGGAAAACAAAATAACAAAGGTGCGCACGGTACGGAGTTGAAACCACGTATGATAGAACATTCGCCGAGCCGCGTCTGCGGCCGCACCCTCCCGCGCGGCCCGTGCCTACCTCACCCCCGCTGAGCAACCTTTTGTTGATTCCCAGTTATAAATCATCAAAGTTGCCTGAAATATACCTATATTACGAAGTATATCTTATCACGGGTATTATAAATTAGTCATAAGTTATTACAATTCCGTATTGCAATTATATATTACTAGCTTTTGCCCGCGTTTCCGCCGGCGGGGATATCGGTTATCGCTATAATATCGGTCATCGTTATAAATAGTAGCCTATGTATTATTCTGGTGTATAAGCTATATTATTGTAAAGTTTCTTTCGCGTTTATAATATTAGTAGGATTATCTTTTTGCCATCGTCTTGGTAGACGTGGAATTTATTTCATCCCTATTGAGAATGAATTTCCAATAAAAATAATTGTGCTTACTAGCTTACACGTTTCTGGATCTACTGATTTAGGCTCTGCATTGTCTGTCAGTCAGTTTTAGCAATTTATCAAGTACATGGAGAAGTGTTTTTCAATGCATTCGTGTGTAATAAATGAAAAAACCCGAATATTTACCGGATTGGGTATTTACCCGGGAATTTTCCCGGGTTTTTTCCCAATCCGGTAAAATCCCATCCCTAGCGGTATAAAATAAGTTGTCCTTACTGGCAGCCCTGGGCACGTCAGCAATGGTGGAGTCAATTTTAGTTCAACTTCAGGAAGATTAACTTGTACCTAAATCTTTTTGTTTATGTACTCATAATTTAATAATTATACAAGCATAATTCTTGAATATGAGATAACTATTTTTATTCTGGACAATGTCAGGATGTGGATGAGACAAAATGAATAATTTGGCTGTGGATGAAGCCATTGGTTTCGTAAACAAAATAATTGATAATGTGCGATGTGCGACATGGTAAGTTTGGCGCAGGTGAAATTAATTTTCTATTTCCTTTATTAGTTATTGTTACACTACTTATATTTATCGTGTATAAAATATGCTCCCACATAGTCTTACTCTACTCATCAAGTAGTATATCATTAAGTGTTATTTGTTATCATAGCATTTGAATGTTATTTAGTTTTATTCTCTGTGCTTTATTCTCAGTGATAAATTAGAAGGAACTCGTGTGAGATATCAGTGTGGGCATATTGCATGTAATGATTGTGTAATCTATGCACAAGGCTGTCAAACTTGCTCCTCACCATCACAAAGATCTGATCTATCTGATAAACCGAAGTATGATAAACAATTGACACAAACAGTGAAAAGTGCAGTAGGTCTCCTAAAAGCATGTCATAAATTGTTTGATGCAAATGGTAGATATGACATTAACTTCATCTTTAATTATTGTAATTAATTTCAAGTTTATGTAAACTTCATAAAATAATGTCGCTATTTCTTCAGCATTTCAGCGTAAAAGGATATCTGAACAGCTCAGAATTGAAAAGGAGCTATTCCCACACTGTATACAAGCTCCAATGAAGTACGAAAATAAAAGAAAAAGTTCCCTGAAGACTAATGAAAACAGTTGTTCAACATTCTTTCCTGGTGAAGAAGTAGCGCCTCTTGTAGATATGGAGAATACTACAAATTATGTGCACCAATGGTTAAGAAACAATGAAACAAATCTTGCTAGAAAACCATTTTCAGATTTGAATGTAAATACATCCTGGGCAAACAAACCTAAAAGTAAAAACATAAAAGAAAATGTAGGTGAGAATATTTTTTTGAGTAGTAGGAAAAGGACTCATAGTAGAACAACTGATGAAATATGTGGCCTCAAAGAAAGAAAACAGTCAGTTTATCAACATGATACTACTCCTAAAAAAGTTAAGAACAAAAATGCTTTTAATAGTAAGAATAATAACACTAACATATTAAGGAAATGTGATAATGATGAGAGTGGTATTTTTATGGAGAATGAGCCCATTGTGATCTATGACACACAAGAAACAGTAATTGATAAGGATAAAAATGCATGGCTTTCAGTGATTAAAGCTTGTCAAAATGAAGACTTAGAATCTACCTCTTTAGTAAACCTAAGCTCAGTGAACTGCACCAATGATAGTAATAAACAGTTGATTAACTTTACTGCAACGGAAGTGAAGGAAATTAGTAGCACAAAAGTACCATTCCTTAAAAGCAGTGCCATAATAGAGACTTGTATATATTGTAAGAATGAAGTCAATTCAGACAAACCAGTATCAGTACAAAATCAGATAAAGCCTATAAAAATCACTATTGATGGAGATAACTTTTTAACAACTGTCTCTGTCTTTAAAAATGTACAAAGTAGTGTAAAAATGAATACAAAGAATACAGTCTCAGTACAAACAGATTTATGTGAAGCAGGTTCAATAAATAAAGATAACTATAATGAAACCAACAAATGTATTATTAAGAATTTAGCATTAGATAAAATGGTAAATGCCTATGATGATAATATGCAAAGTGAAGAATTATTTGCAGATGACAAAAATATATTTGATGCCATTACCCAAAGCAAAGAGGTCAGCAAATGTTTAGTTATTCAGGAATCAGATAGTGATACAGATTTGGATGTTAGCGGGCCAGTGTCTGTAAAAGCTGATGTTCACAGATCATGTGAAGAGTCGTAAGTAAATACAAATAATTATAAACCTTTCATTTGATACTCTAAATCCCATAAACTTGTTTTATTTAACATATGCTTTAAAACAACAGAATGATTTTTTTGGGACACCCAAATGTACACCTTATTTTAAGGTTGGGGCAGCGCCGTCCAGGCGACGTCCAGGCACACGCGGATGCCGCCTCCTCGCGGACGTCGCCTAATTGAGAGATTTTTTACCCGAAGGTGGTGCCCGCGCTTTTGAGGGCAGGCGCTAGGAGGGTTTCGGATGTCTTAATAAAAGCTGTTCCCGGAACCCTCCTACTTAAGGCGCAGTACGGCACACCGTGTGGTTTTAGTCGGTTCGATTCCGACACACCGCCCCACCAAAAACCCCGGTGGGGTGACGGCCCGAGGGGGTTTCCACACGCACAAAAAAAAAAGGCAGCCGTCGGGGCGGGACGGAGTGGTGACGTAGTTGAAATGTTCTAGTGCGATATTTTATAGATGTGTGATATTTTCTATATTATCTAGTACATTACAACCTGCTCACGCTGCATTGTCGTCCCGCCCCGCCCATTGTCTACCCCAACTATTACTTAAATAGTTTTGACCACTTCTTACAATGTGAAAGATTACTGCATTATTATTTCACCTACTTCTTAAAGCAACTGATTTTAGTTCTAGGTGCTTCTATTTGCATGATATGAAAAGAAACTGTGATATTTTTGCACTCAACTAAATAGTTTTGATTTGAAAATGGCTAAAAATATATTCCAGAGAATATGGGATACTAAATTCAGTTCTTAATGTGAAGAAACATGAATCTAAACAGCGACGTAGACCCAGAGGACATACCCCAACTAGCACTGACTCATCAGAAAAGGAAAATTATAATCCAAATAGAATGAAAAGATGGGTGACTGGAAAGAAAAAATACACCAAAAAGTGATCACAAGTATGGGATCTGTGATGTAAATAATAATGAGTTTCTTTATCTAATAATGGTGAATAGTCAGTACAAATTACACCTGTAGACCAAGTAAATCAATGTTTTAATTAATTTCGTATTTGTCATGAAAGGCTAACTACCAGAGTATGATTGAGAGACACAGAATGGTTCCATTGTACGAGGGGCGGCTGATAAAATCGCAGCCTAAGGTAATTGATAATTGAAAAGTATAGTTTCATATTGTTTATGATTATATAGGACCATGCATAGAACGATTACTTGAATAGGTGAATGCAGATACCAACCCAGGGTTTTATTTTATTTCGCAGTTGTTCCTCAGATTGCCGGCTATGAAATATACTTTTTTATGCATATGTAGAAATGCGGATAATTTTTATGGGTAACAGTAAATATTTGGTACTGACTAGTCACCACCACATAAATATTGTGCTCTATACATAACTCTTCTCAGTAAAATATGAATATGTCCCATGGTTTTTGTATCTGGACTTTCCTTCATGGGATGAGATGACTTAAACTGTTAAGTGTAACCAACATTATTACATAGTTTAGTTTTAGATATTCTTAAGGATTCCATTCTAAATGAATATGTTGCTTAATAAATTATATATTTTTTACGGCGTAGTTTTTCACCATGCTTCATATTTCAAGATATGGTCTTGACTGTACAAAGACGAGCCTTAAGGATTGTCAAGCTTTAGCTTGAGATGTTGCAGACATTCGCATCTGCATTCGCAATTGCGAAACATCCGCTTTGATTTCGATATTCGTAACCGCGTCCCCATCCGCAAAAATAAATGCGGAGCTTTTGCGGATGTAAATATTGTGAAGAGAAACAAATTTGGCAAGGTCAGCGAGTGACGCGTGTCATGATTGATGGTCCAATAGGAATTAGGTATCACGGCATCCGAGACTCACGGTGATAAAATTCGATATTGTCATTCGAGATCTTGTCACCACAAGATTTTTTTGTTTAGCATATTTATCGTGAACCAGTAAGGACGTATTTAGAAACGATATTCATCAAGTGTTTTACGTTGTTTGTGTTAAGGGAGTGTTCCGGTGTGACTAATCTTTAGAATAATATTGTACAAGTTAATTTACAGTGCTTCCTTAGAAAAGTTATTGACAAAATTTTATAATTGATTGCAAAATTTGAATTACATGTCTTACTGTACTAACGTTTGGACAGATTCAGCCTTTAGCGATCGTTATTTGTATTAAAATTAGAGATAAAGCTGTTATAAAAATCCAAAAAGTATCCAGCCGAACATTACCGAATGCCCGTCCTGTTGGAGATAGATCAATATGAAATTGTTTCAACTCTTTAAAGTTAGTCTTAAAGGCCCTACGCACCTTCGAGCCTGACGTACGTCCCGCCAAGGTCACGCACGATGCACGATGCAAAACGATCGTCCGTAGTCTTGACGTACGTCAGAATTATATATATATATACATTATATACTGCTTGCTGGACTTGCACGACGCGTTTTGTACATACCATAGACTTTACGTTCTAGTATATAAGTTTATGGTAGATACATAGACAGTATATTGCCAATTTGTAGGGAATGCCCAAAAATGCGGGGAATTTCAAACCGATAGGCGAATTTATGGGGAGAACATCAATGCGAGGAAAATGCGGGGAATCGGGAAATTAAATAAAAAAAACTACGTTTAAAAAAACCGACTCCAAAAACTAAAAAGTATAAAATGACTTAATAAAGATTTAATTTAATACACCTCTTATGCAAATCTAATACCTTTAATATTAATAAAATATTATTATTTGTATGTGCTACCTATTGATAGGCTTGAAGTCGGTGCCAAACCAAATGTAATAACCTACACTCGCCGCTAATAATATTTTATTAATATTAAAGGTATTAGGTTAGGTTTTTTTAATTTTTTACTTTTTAGTGTCTGTAATAGGTTGTTCTGTAAACTACAGTAGGATTTTTCTAGATTACATCAAGTAGACTTTAACATTTCGTTGTTTTTTATTGTCATGTATTAAATAGTAATTTTTTTAAGTACCTATGGGTAGGCCTATTCCGCACGCTCGCTCCGCTTCAATGACAGGTAGTCTAAGACCCACTTATCGGGACACGGGTTAATAATAATATATAATCAACCTAAATGAAAACTCCTAAAAAAGCCGTACACAAACTAAAATTACATCGTCCACGTAAACAAAAATGTTCATAAAAAAACTACTGGGCCAAACTATGTTAAATTTTTATGGGACCAAATGGCAACTATTCCGCATCAAACTAAAGAAGAATCACGTAAATCGGATGATAAATCTCAGCGTAATCGGTGTACATACATAAAAAAAAATACCAATCGAATTGAGAACCTCCTCCTTTTTGAAGTCGGTTAAATAGTAAATGCAAGTATCCCAATTTAAAATAAATAGTTAATTTAAATTAGGATACTTAGACCTTCACTACACAGTATAAAATAAAGTCGCTTCCTGCTGTCCGTCTGTCTCTATGTATGCTTAGATTTTTAAAACTACGCAACGGAATTTGATGTGTTTTTTTTTAATAGATAGAGTGATTCAAGAGGAAGGTTTATATGTATAATACATGCATAATATAGTAGAGAAACACTAATAACTTTAGAGGTTTCTAATGTGATGTCGTAAATAAACACATTTATTTTGCGTTTACATTGCAAACGCTGGCTGAACCCTACAAGATAGATCAAAATAATGTACCACAGTATTGTACACCTTAAAAAGGTGTATAAAAAAGTCCGCGATGGTATATGTCTATCTCTTAGGGATAACCCACAATAACCATTTTTATCCTTTACTTTTTACGAGAAATAATGGCTTATTTACGAAGCGATTTTAAGCAATACAGCATTAATCCTTATCCAATTAAGTACCTTAAATACATTGTGCATATAATATACATCAAAATGGCCCTTTACAGCATGTAATTTCAATGAATATTTTCGAAGATATTACAGATTTAAAATGCAGGGACATAGCGGTTGCTTTAGTATCATCATTGCACCCGTGCGAAGCCGGGGCGGGTCGCTAGTAAATAATAAAATGAACAGGCAAAAAGCTTCATTTGTACAACCAACAGCTGCATGCTTAAGTAAGTGCTGTGTTCAACTTGTATACTTTTTTTATTTGAGCTAGAAATCGGTAAGTTGCTAAGTTTTTATGGCATCTAAATATTATTTTATGATTATTGTGATTTATTATTATTTTGAGCAAAACACGATTTAAAATTGCTAGCAGCGAATTATTGTCAAACCATAGCAAATTGTCTCATAAGTGGTCCAATGTTACCCAGAGTGACTGAATATTTATAAATTTGTTATAGTGAGTTATCAATATTATTAATAGTTACAAGGTACCTAGTTATTGTTAATTAAACTATCTTTATATGCTAGAGTTAAGTTGAAGGCACAGAAAGATATATATTCTGTAACTACATTATGGACAAAGCAACAAAACGTTAAACTTGCTACATTTAATTGTAAAAATGTAGTTCGATCCTTCGATTCCTGCTGTGCCTGAGTTGTGTAAAGAGTGTGACGTAATTGCACTTCAAGAGACCTGGCTACTTTCTCACGATGTAGCATTTTTGGGGAGTCTGCGTAGTGACTTGACTAAACATCGGCCGGAGTTCTAATCAGTAGACCTTGCGGGAGAGTGGCCTTATTGTGGAGGAAGACTATGTTCCTATTGGTAACAGTACTGCCGTGTAAAAGTGGTAATTAAAATGGAATGTGCAGGTCGTTTTAGTTTTCTCAGTATACATATATACAGTATATATACATTGTAGGTTCTAGCATGTTATGGTCGTCGTTATGGTCACAGTTCTAACCTAACTTTCTTGGTTTTAAGCTAAGAACGAACAAAACAAAATTTTGATGAACAATGAAGAACAGTTATCGAACAATTGAAATAGAAAAATAATAGGAAAAAAATCGACTTCCTCCCGCCAACTTGAGGGTAATAAAATGTAAAAAAATGACTTCTCCCCGCCAACTTGAGGGTATTTTTTTTTAATAAAAAGCTAAGAACGAACAAAAAAAAATTACAGTACAATGAAGAACAGTTAACGAACACAATTGTTATAGCACAAAAAAGTATAAAAACGACCCCCCCTCTGCTAACTTGAGAGTATTTTTTTATTTAATTAAAAAAAACTAAGAACGAACAAAAAAAATTTTGATCGAACAATGAAGAACAGTTAACGAACAGTTGAAATAGCAAAAAATATTGGAAAAAAAATGACTTCCTTCAGCTAGCTTAAGACAGCTGATTTTAAAGCACATCCTGGTGAACGATTTGCGGGTGAACTAAGGTGAGTGACGCGAACGGTTCCCTTCGCTGGCTAGACCATTGTTCAGTAAATAGTGCGGCGGGACAACTAGTTTTACAAACTTTAGTCAGAAATTATGTGTATTCGTCTGAGCATATTCCTCTGATAATAGAGTGTAATATAAACAATTGTTCCTAAATTAATATCGGAACCGTATCAAATTCATAAAATAATATGGCGTGAAAGAAACAATTATAAAATTACTGAACATTCCGACTACTGTAATTCTAAATTAAGATGTTTAGATTTCCGCTCGGAGTTTAGCAACTGTGCTCGTAGAAGGTGCTCTAAAACCTGGCACTTGTTAGTATTGAACCAGCTATACAGGGTGTAAGAAACACCGTTCCGAATACTGAAATAGTGTATTCAGATCCTTATTCTGAGTCGAAAATCATTGGAATTTTCTACCGGAAAATTCATCAATTCTTTTTATAACTTTACATTTTTTTGGTTAAAAGTGATATCACAATGAGTAAACATTTTACCAAAAAAAAGTTAATAAATACCGCAAACGGCCAAAAACTGCAATGTAATCAATCAAAGAACATTTAAACATTTTATGCAATCAGCTGATCTTGACGGCGCCGAACATTTAAGGTCATTCACCGTACCGCACAAAAAGAATACCTACGTTTGTAACGCATACATTGCGTAGCGCCAAATGAAACTAATAACTATTAACTAAGATGTTTTTATAGGCACAGATGCGTTGCCCGCATTCTATATTGGCAACATAACAGTAAGGTAATTGCCCGGCTTTCACTTAGTCGGGTTCTCCTCACCATCGCGGCTAGACGTAATTTACAAATATACCCAAAACTTTGAATCTACCGCGAAGATGCACGAATTAAACAGCTACTAATAACACAAAGAATATTTCATTTCATGCGTAAGTAAATACTTTATTGTATTTATTAAAACAGATAATATTTTGATTTAATTGTGGCTCGCGCCACGCATAACACGCATAAACGCTTTGACCAATGAGCATATTTTACCGTTTCCGCCTAGCTAAAGCTCTGTTTGTCTCTGTCTAACAACCGGTAAGTCGTATGCACCGAAAGTGCATAATAATATGTATTTCCACCTTTAGTAAAGTTTTGCCAGCGTGTGATTTAGTTATGTTCGTGTATGGCCCAGTATGGCGTGTCTATAGTTAATATGTCATTGACTATAAATCCTTAACCTCGTATTTTTATGATGAACTGATTTTTGTCTTCTGATAGCGTAGCGCAACATTACACGCTGTATAATGATGTGATTAATATACTAAGAGAAGGTGCAGAGATTACATAATAATATGTAGGTAGTGAAAATAGGCTTAACAAAAAAATATATATACAGGGACCATATTTCTCTGATAATAGAGTGTAATATAAACAATTGTTCCTAAATGGGGGTGGAATAAGTATTTAAGTGACGCAAACCGGGAGGCTCGGCCACCATCAACCAAACATGGATTTCACATAACAAACCTTTAACGGGATATATTAACAAATGAATATTTCTAGAGTTATATTTCGGAATAAATTAACGATATGATGCATATCATATCTATACTTATAATAAATCTGTAACGGGATAATCTATACTTATAATAAATCTGTAACGGGATAAATTCTGTACCTACATTGAATATATTTAAAAAAAATCGACTGAGGGGTATTAAGATATCGATACTGATGCCAAATATGCGATTCTAAAAAAAATTGTCTGTCTATCTTTCTGTCTGTCTGTTTGTGTGTTCACGATAAGCTCAAAAGTTACTGAAGGGATATGCTTGAAACTTAGTATGATAATAGTTTGAGTGCCTGTGCAGGTTATAGGGTACTTTTTATCCCGGGTTAAATTTTGGTTTCCACAGGAAAGTCGATAAAGTTGTAATAACATTTTAACGTAAGTAGAATGTATATGCTTATTTCGAACAATATACAACAAGCGTTTGGTATAACTAGTAGTGTACGCTATCTGTTGGTCTGCATGCCGGATCGAATCCCACATTGACACTTTTATTTTTTAGCACTTTTTATATTTGCTTTAATACTTTTTAACGCTTTTTTTAATTAGGTATCGTTTTCGCAAAAGTGGCCATACTGCCTAACTTACAACTAATATACTTACTTTTTTTATGCTATAGGGGGCAAACGAGCAGACGGGTCACCTAATGGTAAATGAGTCACAAGTGCTTTGCAGGCCTTTAAGGTGGGAGTAGGGGAAGAGGGGAGGGAAGGGCGGAAGAGGGGGAGGGAAGGGTTAGGGCCTCCGGTAACCTCACTCACTTGGCGAAAAGCTTCTGTGAGGCCGTGGTATCACTCCAGTCGAGCCGGCCCATACGTGCCGAAGCATGGCTCTCCCACGATATATACTACTTTACTACTTTTGTTTTACTTTACTAAAACAAACGTTTTATTAAAATAAATTTTGTTATGATTGCCTTGGTGGCTCAGTATTTCTGTGTACGAATGCCTCGCAGAGGTCTCAGATTTAATCCCCGGGTCAGGTAAATCAGTGATATTGGGTTTTTTTTTGTAAGAAATACAAGCCTACAGTATAAAACCACTCAATTTAATTAACTAATAAATATTAAGAGTCCAAATTATCGATTATCACCTGTGATTTAAAGAAATATTATTAGTTACATTAAATTTTACCCACAAATAGTCAAGTCAGTTTGAACGATTTTGAGTGAATGTTTATTTTCAATCGTAGGATATCATAGGAGAACGCAGAGCGCCGATATCTGGTGACCGTGAGCGTCACACACTGTCACGTGAGTTCGAGGCTTATGGAAAGAAAGTCACACCTAAGTATATATATAAATTATTAAATTATTCGGATAATGACCTTGCGCTCTCAAGAAAGTGGGGAGTGGGTGCAAATCGAACCTACGACCTCTGGCTCAGTGGTCAGGGTCACTAACCACTAGACCATCAGGCCAGTCAAGGAAATATACATACATTTATAAATACGGTTATAGAACAAGAAGATCGAAACTTTTAAACTTTCGCGTTCCATGATAATATAATTATGTTAAAGGGAATTAATGCGATCACGTATTTAAAAAGTATTACAGGCCTGTGACCACGGCCAGTGCAACCTGGTGGAAACGTTAGGCAAAGCAAAGATATATATAATACCTTTTAAATACGTTTTCGCGTTAATTCCCGTCAACATAATAACATTAGAATAGAATATTTATTTAAAGCAACCATGACTCAGTTGTTAGTATAACTTAACACTATGTTAGTATTAGAGTATTTTATTATATTAAAGATATGGCAGACACTATCACCAAAAAAATTACATCTAAGCTGAAATATTGACAGGTAACCGGTTTTTTTACATTTTCAGAAGATTTATTTTCCGTTCGGTTACATTAGTGTGAACTCTTCTGTTACACCGTGACTAAACAAAGCTCAGAACCAAACATTTATTTGTTGCGGGGGTGGAACTTAGTATTGACTGGGAGTAATCTGATAGGTATACCGATGGGGACGATAGTTTCTAGGAAGCCGCACTGACTGACTGACTACAGCAAGTTACTCCCAATTGGTCGAACGGATCGAGGCGTTAGGTCGTCACAGTTGTTTTATCGCGATTTTCTGCGAGGAGAACATCTCGCGAAAGGAGGTGGTGACGATGTGGATCCGGTAGAAAAACTTTCAGGCGGAACTGTTTCGTGAATTGCTGTTTTCCGAAAAAAAACGCGAACGAAGTCGCGGGTACAGCTACTCGTTAATATATCCCGATATATACCTCTAGAAATATTTTTAAAAGTAAATTGAAATAGTCAAGATATTGAACAGCAAATAATAATCTATATGTTAGCAAAGAGACACACTCAGAAACAGTCCGGTACCTTTTTGAAAGCCACAAATAATTTGAAACCAAAGTCTACTCTCCATGTAAGTATTGCTGGCTTACAGGGATCGAGGAACTATTTGAAGCTATTTGTTTTAAACACCATTTCAAGGTGTTCAACATACGTTTTACTGTCGAAGACGTTAAAACGGTAATAGAGGGAATGAAAAGAGGTAAGTCACCTGCTCACGACGCGACGGCCTCAGTATCGAGCACCGAAAATACGCTGCCGCAAATAGTGGCTACTTTTTTCAATTTATGTATATGTCACTCGTATTTACCAGATGACCTTATGTTGACTACTGTCGTGCCAACAGTGAAGAACAAAACCGGAGATACCTCCGACATTTCCAATTACATACCTATATCGTTGGCGATAGTTATAGTCAAGGGGTTAGACAGTCTTTTCTTGACAAACAGTTATCTAAGCACATTAAATTACATAACAATCAATTCGGATTCAGACCAGGTCTGTCCACCAAAAGTGCTATTTTATACCTTAAGCAGACTGTTCAGTACTATACAGACAGAAACACACCTGTATTTGCCTGTTTTTTGGACTTGTCGGAGGCATTTGATGTGGTAAATTATTCACTCTTGTGGCAAAAACTGCAACAAAACAGTACCTTGCCACAAGAAGTTGTATTATTGTATAAATATTGGTATAATAACCAACGAAACAGTGTAAAGTCGCTCTCAGATGTGTACCGATTGGATTGTTGGGTAAGGCAAGAAGGGCTAAACTCACCGCGCTTTTTAATGTATATGTTACTGTGAATGTCCGATATTAGTGAATGTTAAGATGTACCGGTGTATGTCGCCAATCACCAATTGGATGAAAGTCCGAAATTATTTCATTTATTTATTTGAATCGAATATGGTTAATGTTAACACACAATATACCTTTACATTACGATACAATTTACAATATACCTATGCGAAGTTAACACCCACCACCACGTCACACAACATTCACGGTAACATACCTACTTATATACTTTTGAACCAGCTGATTGCTGAGCTTATTAACATTAAAGTCGGCTGTGTTATATTGATGGAAAATGTATCAATAACTGTGTTGTGTTGCTGAGCCAATTAATCGGCGCTATGAGACGGCTGCTATCAGTGTGTGAAGCCTATGCGGTGGCCCAGAGGCTCAGGTACAATGTTAAGAAAAGCCAGCTTATGGTTTTTAAGGTAGTGGTAGTATCACTGGGTGGAATACCTCTTCAAAGGGTACCTAGCTTTAAGTACCTGGGCAATTACCCAATGAAACCGAAAATTAAAAAGACAATATGGACATCGACAGGGAACGTACGTCGCTGTCTGTACGCTGTAACAAGCTTGCCCGTAGATTTGCGCGATGTACAGAAGCAGTAAAAATCACTTTATTTGAGGCCGGACCAGATATAGTGGGCGAGTATACATCGATCTCCGTGTCAGAATAATAACACACTCAGGATATTGTTGGGGCTGCCGTGGAGGTGTAGCGCGTTGACAATGTTCGCCGAAAGAAATATAGATGGTTTTGCAACCATCATGCGTAAAAGTTGTGCCTCCATGTGGCAGTGCCAACGGTATCTTGAAAGTTTTTTCAGACAAACGGGAGAGATAAACGCAGTATGTTTACTAACACTAGCACTAAGTCAATTGTTACTAACATTGTATGGGCTTGCCCGAAATAAACATTATTATAATTATTAATGCATTTTCCAATTATGAATTTAAGTAAAAAAACTAGCGCCGTGCAAGTCGAAACATGTGTTACTAATCCTTAACGTCAAATCGACACGCCCTATCAATAATGTAGGACAGGGGTTCCCAAAGTTTTAAGGTTACGGAACACTCATAAAATCCCTACAATTTCATGGAACCCTACATTCATTTGCATAACCTATTTTTAAATTCTCCCGCGCTTGTTTAGCCTCCCCGGCGGAAAGGGTAGGGGGTTAAAGATGTCACTCAGACGTTACTTTAAAAAACTTAATAGGAACGTAAGCATATCAAGTCAGCTGCTCTCTTATGTTCGAAAGTTGTATGAGCATATCTGGGGTAAAATAGTCCGGGCCGCGTATTTAGAAATGAGTCCCCGCAGGCTGAGACGAACTGATTTAGTATTTCCACGCGATAACCACGCTACTCCGATACATCTCGGACGGAGACGTACTGCAGTAGGGTATCTAAGTTAATACGCATTAAGATGTACTAGAAACCCTCATCCTATTCTTCGCTCGAAAGACGTATTTGCGTAGGATTTCTAGTTCTTAACGGACAAACTATTCTTAGAAAAGTCACGCCATTCGGCTTTTTATGCAAATTACTATCACACTTACACAAGATGTTATTACATATTTATCAGTCCTTAAAAGAGACGTAGCGTAGTACGGGTATGGTGCCACAATTAGTAGTGGTAGTAGGTGCTTTTATTATTGGCGCTAAACTTACCTTAACTCCAAAATTGGTAAAATGAAAAAATGATAGTCAAAGATTCTTGTTTTAAATTGTAAATTATTACATTTTGAAAAATCGGATTCCTTAATGAGCCTGTTTAAAATGTAATAATTCAATTATTAATATTAATATGTTGGAACTATTTTTCTTTGCTACAAAAGTTTACTACAGTACTTAAAACTTAGCAGACACCATCCCAAATGATGTGATGTATATTTGCACGTATTTTTTTTTGTTCGTTAAGTACTAGAAATTCTACGCCAATACGTTCCGTCGTGCGACGAACGAATGGGATGAGGGTTTCTTACTTTAAAACACTACTGCAGTACGTCACCGTCGAGACGTATCGAAAAAGCATTTACTCGTGTTTATCGCCTGGGAATACTAATTCAGTTCGTCTGAGCCCGCGGGGACGTACTGAAGTAGCATTTCCATAAACGCATCCGGAGGCCGTAAGAGTCTCGTACGTGAAAGTACCATTACTTTTATATAGTTAGCAAAAACCATATATATATATATATATAGCAGAAGAACTATTTCTTTTCAACACATACTTTGTGCTATTTCAAAATTATGTTTGTACCCAACTATCTACATACCTACGTACTCCCGCCTGTATCCGCGAAGGGGTATAAAACAGTACGAGAGTATTCACGTAATAGGGGCAAGCCTATTGCCGTCAAACGGTCACTTTAGGAATTAAAGATGACAGAATTAGAAATATATTAAAAGAAAAAAGTAGGTAAGAAGTAACCTAACTATGGATATAATAAATAATTTGGCGGAACCCTGGTGACTTTTCCACGGAACCGCTGGGTTCCGAGGAACCCACTTTGGGAATCGCTGATGTAGGATATATAAAAAAACTACGTTTAAAAAAACCGACTTCAAAAACTAAAAAGTATAACATAGCTTAATAAAGATTTAATTTAATACACCTCTTATGCAAACCTAATACCTTTAATATTAATAAAATACTATTATTTGAATGTGCTACCTATTGATAGGTTTGAAGTCGGTGCCAAGCCAAATGTAATAGTAGGTACCTACACTCGCCACATTCAAATAATAGTATTTTATTAATATTAAAGGTTTTAGGTTTGCATAAGAGGTGTATTAAATTAAATCTTTATTAAGTTATTTTATACTTTTTAGTTTTTGAAGTCGGTTTTTTTAAACGTAGTTTTTTTTATTTTTTACTTTTTAGTGTCTATAATAGGTTGTTCTGTAAACTACAGTAGGATTTTTCTAGATTACATCAAACTTAAAAAAATCAAGCTTCTAACTGAATGCTATCAAAAGTTACGGCCATTAAGCCTTAGATTTTAACAAATTTGAACATTTCGTAGGTAAATCAAAACCTACATGGTACTTCCCATTGACCTATTATCATGAAATTTGGTAAGAAGCAAGGTCTGATAGCACAAGCCAAGGAAAATATCCGAAAGTTCTTAATTTGTTGTTATATCACATTAAAAATAGTTTTTGTGATTACAAGCTTATATTTTGCGGTTGGATTGTTGACTTTATCATCGCAACTGCAAAGTTAAGTTTGTCTTTCGAAAAAGACTTTTGTCTTCGAGAATTGATTTCCGACATGGACGTACTATCTAAATACAAGTTTGTTTGCTTACGGCACCCTCGGTGTGCGCGTCAGACTCGCACTTGTCTGGTTTTTTTTTTAAATTAAGTAATACCTATCGTAAACGTTCGAAAAACACCGGCGTACCGCGGTAACCCCGTAGCAATTTTAGAATTCAGAGGCGAGAGATCTAAAAATTTACATGGAATATAATCTCTACATGAAATACTACTATTTACAAGGCGATTAAATTGAATTGAAATTTTGAAAAGATGGATAAATTGAAATCAGCTGCACACTATACTGAACCAGATATGAGCTTATAATGCATTTGTTTATATATATTAATTCGTGGAGAGCGCCTGATGCACCTTTGATCCTGGTGGAATAAGCCAATCCTTTTAATGGGTTTCGTGTCAGGTAAGTAAATAAAATTAGCCAATAATATATTGGAGGTATCACTGTATTGTCATAATTGTACTATATATGGGAATCGGTTAGGCAATCACCACCAACCGCCGCCGCCACCACCGCCAGATTTCCAGCCACCACCGCCTCCGCCGCCGCCGCTGGACCACCCACCGCCGCCACCGCCGAGCTTCCAACCGCCACTGCCGCCGCCGCCGCCGCTGGACCAGCCACCGCCGCTACCACCGCTACCACCAAGCTTCCAGCCGCCGCCGCCGCCGCCTCCGCCACCACCACTGGACCAGCCGCTGCTTCCACCTCCTAAGTTCCAGCCGCCGCCGCCGCCGCTGCTGCCGCCGCCTCCATAACCACCGCCTAAAATGCAATAAGGACACATTTAATTATCCAGTATACAATTTATTGTTCCGCAAAATATTCACACGATTATTGTTAGTTTTGTTTTATAGTGGTTTATCAGCCTATCGGTAGTCACTGTATTTTACGTAAGTATTACTATCTTATAACACAATTCGAGATAAGTCATTTATTAAGAAATATAATTTCAGGATATTATAATTAGACAGTCTCTTAAATCCTAAGACTTGTTAGCAAACACCTTGACATGCGGTCAAATCAGTGGGTACCTACATCAAGTCATTGCCGTTATATTAAAATAATTCAAAGATTGCGCAAAACAGTTCTGTTCTTGCTACTCACGATTTTATCACAAACAACGAAGCTACTAATGTCCAGGTTCAACGCAAGGTTGCGAAATTCGTAATGTTGTTGACCTGCGGAGCGAATGGATGACCCTAACTGTGGGCGGTCTTTCAACCTCCAAACGCTAGACATTACTGTATTGTGCCTACTACATTTTCTTTAAATAGGTAACAAAATGACTAGATGTTGCTTATTTGATTACTTACCATGACCGCCACCGCCTCCTCCGGTGGTTATGATCTTGATGATTTTCACTTCTGTAAAGTAAAAAGAAGAAAGGTATCACATAACCGATTTTAGACGATGACAATATTTTTTTGAAGTACTTTAAAAAACTTACGTCCACCGCTGCCGCCACCGCCGCCGGACCAGCCACCACCACCGCCTCCGCTCTTCCAGCCACCACCACCGCCTCCGCTGGACCAGCCACCGCCACTTCCACCGAGTTTCCAGCCGCCGCCGCTGCCGCCACCGCCGTAGCCGCCGCCACCGCCGCCTGACCAGCCGCCGCCGCCGCCGCCGCCGCCGCCTC